>LN483368.1:639175-716630 GCA_900002565.1 Culicoides sonorensis
ATGTTGAATTGTAATTGCTTACTTTGGTAAAATTTATTTTATTTTTAAATTGGACTTTTTTTCTCTTTTATTTTGACAGTTCAGTTAAAATTCATCAAATAATATCAGTTTTTATTCAATTTTTACAACAATGCTGTTGTCTAGATACTTTTTTTTAAATATTTTTCTGCTGTTTCAACTACCATCAGTATGAAAATATTTTCGTATATCAAGTTTTTCTTTAGTATTTTTTGTCTAATTTTCTTTCAGAAGTATTTTTTTTTTGTTAAAATTCAATTTTGTTTTTATTTAATTGTATTAATTTACGTTTTCATGATATTTTGTTTCATTATTTCAGATTCAAAAATTTCTTTATAATTTTAGTTTAGTATTTTATCTATCTAACTATTTTATTATAATTAATTTTAGTATTTAATTTTTAAACATTTATTTTTTGTAACGTTTTTTTTGATATCCTGTCTTCTTTTTTTATTTTTTTATTCTTATTGATTTAATTTAATTATAATTAAACATTGGATTTTTTTTTAATAAATGAAAAAATGCAATACAAATTTTTATTAAATGAAAAAAATTCCTTTTTTTAGGTAAAGAACACAGATTTACACAAAAATATTTTAATCAATAAAGAAGCATCATTTTTTAGAAACTCGGAACATGTTGATAGAAAATCGAGTTTTTCGGAAAAAGCAGGGAATGGAAGTGATCAGACTAGATACTCTACTTACTCCTGTCCGACCAAAAGAACACCTTAAAAAAAGTGGTCCAAATAACGTCTACGGATTTTGGCTTTGAATTGTTAAATAGAAGCACCATAGTAGAGCGTATTCAGATCAAGTCATTCATTGAAGTCCTACAAACTTGATTTTCTCTTATGATTAAAATTCCAATTCATAGAATGTCAAAATAAGGTTTTTGCATATATCTGTGTTATTAATTAAAAAAAAAAAAACAACTATAACTAGTTAGATCTTACAAGAGTATACACTAAGGATTCATGACCTTTTTGGTTTTAATGGATTTTTTTTTTCAAAAAATATTAAATTAGCTAACTAAACTTTATTGTATATTATATAATATTATGTAACTAGATTTTTTTTATTATTAATAATAATAATCAATAATTATGTATGTATACAATTAATAATAATTATTATTCGCCATTTTTTTGTATATCATTTATGAAAAATGATGACTTTAAAATTGTATTCAATATAAAATTTTCATTGTATGATTTTTTTTCAAGACTAAAATCTATTGCTATATTTGTTTTAAACATTTGCTACTTGCAGTCCTTTGATAACTATATTGATTACACATAACAAAGTCATCTTTCAACATAAATTCCATAATCTCCATTTATATTAATTTAAAACTATATATTTTTTTATTTATTCATATAATTCATAATATAGCGTCATAATAATTATATTATCAAAAAGGGATAGTAGAAGGACATTGTGGTGATTTTCTTTTTTTTTAATTTTTTTTTTATTTTTAATATTTTATGTATTATATACAATACAGTAAATATTTATTATAATTAAATAAAATTATAATAATGTAATGATGATAATTATAATTAAGTTAATAAATTTTTGTTTCTTATTTATCATTTCTTCATTTTTTTTTACTAATAAATAAATACTAAAGTGAAAAGACACATGAATTTATTGAATAGTGTGATCACGATGAGTGACATTTTTAATTTTTTTTTTTTATTATTTTTTGTAATACAAGAAAATTTGATCATATCATCATAGTGACGACACTAATGTTGATTTTTATATGTTACAATAATAATGATAATTGTAATGATAATAATAATTATAAGTATCTCTTATATTTATATAAGTTTCATATTATATTTTTTATATTAAGTTTATATGTTTTATTTCATTATGTTTATAATCAGATTTTTTTTTGTTTTTTTTTCAATTCTGAAATTTTTGTTTAACAAACTTTTGTATAGTAATATGAAGAGTAGTACAGTATATAATATATTGTGTTTATGTATAATTTAGGTTATTTTTTTTTTATTGTGTTTTTATACTGATTTTTTTGTTTCTTTTGACATTCAATGAAAATTATCCGCAACAGACGTAATTCTTTTTGCATTTAAATTAAAATGTTTATCATACTAAAAATATGAAAAAGCTCTTGAATCATTTATTTTTTTAATTATTTTATTTATATTACCTTTTTTGGTTAATTTAATTATTGACTGTAACATTTTATCTGTACTTATTATTGTTTAATTGTATATATAATTAAATTCTTGCTTGATTAAATCTTATTGACAAATATGGAGGCAATTGAACTGTAACTCTGTGTCGTTTAAAATGTATATTATTTTATTTTCTCTTTTTTTCAAAATTTGTGCTTAAATTTTATTTTATTAATTCGAGTAAATGAAGATCTTTATTTTTTTTTGCTAATTTTTAAAATCATTATTTAATTAAGAAAAACTGTATAGAATAATAAAGTAAAAAAAAGTGTTAATATTTTGATATAATCATGTATTTCTGTTGTTTTGTTTAAATTGTTGTATATGTATAATATACTTATATTTTTAATGTATAATTTTCTGTTCATAATTATTATTTTTAATATTTTTTTTTTAATTATTTATCATATAACTTTTTTTGTTATTTATGTATATGATAATATAATGTATATAATATTTTTTTCATAATAATTATAATAATAATAATAGTGATTATAATATGATTTTTTACTTAAATAATTTGTTTTGGTTCCATTCGTATCGTCATTCAATTTCATTTATTTTATTTTTTTTTATTAATTTAACTTTATTATTTAAAAAAAAAAATAAATTATAAAGAATTAATTTAGCTACATTATTATAATTAAAAATGGTAATGTAATTAATTTTAAGAGATTTACCACTCTGTATTATAAGTAACCCAAATTAATAATAACAATAATGTAACAATACAAAAATTAACGGTATTTCTATTAATAGTAAGAAAAAATCTTTTTAAGAACGTCTCATGGCAACTTTAAGAACAAGAACAAAAATGTACTTAACATTATATTTTTTATTTAACATTTTTTTTTGTATTAATTTCGTATCATAAAAATTGACATTTTTCATAATAAATATTCATTTTGGACTTCTAAAAGAACCTAGAAGGCCCAAGAGGTCAAGTTATTTGAATTTTACTTATTCATATTTAAAAACATTCGATATAGTACTTTGTTTTTGGTTCACTTCGTAATTTTTTTTTAATATATTTGTAGTAATTGGATTATTTTGAACTCAGTTTGGAACTTACCACGAAAAAATACTGCTTAACATTTGCTGATGTTGCTGCGCTTGTTGATGGTGATGTTGCTGTTGTTGCTGCTGTAATTGTAATATTTGATGATGATGTTGCTGATGCTGCTGCTGTTGAGTATTGCTATTCATATTTATGTTAATCATATTATTATAAATAGTTTGTTTGTTTAATAAATTGTTACTGCTGCTACCGTTACAATTACTATTATTATTACAATTAGTACTACTGTTTAGATTCATTGCTACAACGTTCATTGCAGTGGATGGTATTGCTGCTGCAGCTGAAACTGCTGCCGCTGTGGTTCAATGATATCCATTTGTAAACGCAGCTGGAATCAAAGGTCCCTGAAAAGAAGAGAAAACATAAGTTGAAATAAATTTACCAGCTTAATTTCAAATATGAATTTTTTGGGCTCTTATTTTTAAAATATTCACTCAATCCAGCCAAAATCATTTTTTTTTTTTGATGTGTTGAGGTTAACCCCATATGTCCATCACAAAAGCATTTGCCGCAACTTTTTAAATTTTTGAATAAAAAAAGGTTTATTTTTTTTTTCAAGTGAATTTTCCCACTCATAAGAGTAAAAATGTGCTTTTGGACTATTTCGTGTCAGTCCGTTTAAGTAATTTCTGCAAAAAAGTTTTAATACTGTCATCAGCCCTGAGTTCACGTGCTCAAACTGATATTTATTTGGGGCATTGAGAACCTATTTGGTCATTTCATTGAATGCATTTATCATGGTCGTTAAGGATCAAGTTCTATTTTTTTTTTTACTAAAAATGAATTCATGTACAAATTATTTATCACAGAATGGAAATAAATTAAATTAACTGACCAGACAACAAAAATTAAAATAAAAAAAATGTACAAAAATTTTTATTATTGGATCGATACGGATTGGAAAACGAAATCCAAATAGATGACTTGTGGCTTACTTCCAATTTTCTTAAAAATACTTTAATTTAGATTTAACTCAGTATTTGCAATAGTAAGTAATTTTAAAGTACTTTTATGTATGTAAAGTATTTCCCACCCCAACTGCCGCAATTTTTAGTACACATGTACATTTATTTCAAATAGATTCGAATCGAAAATAACATATATGCACCAAAGTTTATATGTATGTTAAATTAAAATAATAACGTTTCAGATGCAAATGAGTTTGACATGTGGAAATAAATATAAAACAAAAAATGTTGTTCCCTCTGACAGACAGGAAAAATTATAATGGAGAGCAAGCACTTGCTTTGTCTGATGAATTAATTGAATTTTATGTTCACGTTCGTTTACCTGATGGTTATTTGGCGAATTTTTTTTTGAACAAATGTGAACAAATGACCTCATGTTTGTGTCAGAATTGGAATTTTTTTATTGATTGAAATTTTTATTATTGTTAAGTCTTAGCAATAAAATGAAAAGTTTTTATTGATTTGAACTAATTTAATCAATTTTAAAAGTACGGTGCACTTTTTAATTTTTTGTCTAGATTTTATTTTTATAAAAATTGAATAGAATATTATCTTAACTTACCGAACTATAATTTAATGGAGCACGACTAACTGCAATTGCTGGAAAACCAGATGGCTGAGGACTAGTTGCTTGTACATAACCAACACTGTCGGCTGTGGCACCACTTGAACTATACATATCAATTGTTGGTCCGGGACTATTTGTATTTGGGAATGCGTTCCTTGTTGTTGTTGTATGGGGTGATGCTGGTGGTCCAAAACCTTGTGCTGCTGCAGCTGCTGCCTGATAGTTATTCATAACTGTAAAAAAGTTGTTGAATAAAAAAAAAATAAAAATATTAACTTAATGATAACCAATTATAATTATAATTATTATTGATTTGATAAACGTGTAAATCATTCTCTTCCATATTGGTGGACTTAATGTATAAAATATGATGATGATGAAGATGAAGATAATAGAGGTAAAGTAAAATAAAAAGAAAAAATCACGCCAAATGTATTTATTTTGAAAAGTTAAATTAATGTGTGATGATTTGCCTTAAAGGCCGAATAAGAAAATACCTGAAGGTGGACCACTAAAGGTTAAGTAAGTGAAAATGATTGATGATAATGACTGTAATGATGATGCGAATGAGGAGGAAAAAAACTAAAACCACAGAATGAAAATGGGAAAATCTAAAGAAGCAAAAAAGGAAATAAATCAAAATTTCTACACTACGATGAAAGATTAAGGATTCTTGTTGTGTGTAAATGAAATACTGTATAGTCCTATGGCCACTTAAACACGGAAGAGAATATTTTTGTTGTTGGTATTTTGTAGTTTCTGTAGTGTTGGTATCTTATTTTGCTTCGCTAAACAAGTGCTTTTCCTTATCATCGTTTAAGGTTTAAGGCATTTTTTTCGGTACAGAGACATTAAAATTTACAAATTTATTTTAGCATAGTTTCAGATTTAATAAGGAATCGGAATTGAAATTTCAGATTTTACCCGAGAAACGAAATCCGTTGGGGTCACTATTTACTCCTTGAAAATGTTAATTGAATATCAATTTTATTTTGTAATTATTTTAACTTTGTAATGAAAAGAGAGACAAAAAAACAATGAACACTACTCAAATATAACTAAAAATGGGAAATTCTAACCACAGGGCGGTTTAGAGAAGTGCATTTCGATGGGACTCGTTTCATTGAATATAATTAAGTTTTAATTTTAAAAATAACTGCCATTTTGAAAATAACGGTCATTTTGAAAATAACGGCCATTTTGAAAATTTTCCGCCATTTTGAAAAACTTCCGCCATGTTGAAAATATTAAAAAAAAAATTTTTTGAAAAAATCGGACATTTTGGGCTTTTGACCATTTTCAGGCTCTGGAGCCTAATTCTTGAGCCCAACTTCTGAGCCCAATTTCTGAGCCTAATCTCAGAGCCAATGAGTTAATGTTCATTTTATTAAACTTCTCCACCCAACAAAACAAATTATCAATATATTTAAAATTTTAACCGTTTTTAACGGTTTTTTAGGCTCTGGGGGCTCCGGAGCCCAATCAATGAGCCCAATCTCATAGCTTATGAGTTTAAAATCATCCTTAGGACCTCCTCTGTCTAATAAAAAAAACCTGACCTCGCTCCGATGGACCATTCCGGAGTAAAGGCCGGAACGGACAACCAGACAAACAGACAACCAGACAAACAGACATACAGACATACAGAGTGACGGCGGACAAACCGTCTGTAATAGTGCATTTTTTCTTACGAAATGCACTAAAAATACAGTGTGTGCTTAATTCTATTAAATATTTCAGATTTATTAATAATAATATAAAAAAACTGTGACGTACAAGTATATGTCTCACCTGATAGCGCCTGTGTAAGAAGTGGTGTGTTGTTATTTGGTGTTAGCTGCCCATTAGTTAAATCAACTGTTTGATATATTCGTAATTTGTTATGTTGTTGTTGTTTGATGATGAATGTTGCCAAATTTATAAAGGACCAAATAAGTTTTGGGAAAGAACATAAAAAAAATTCATTAGATAAAATAAGAATTATCCAAATATTTTTTCTTCTAATCTAAATATATATAAATTTTTGAAAAAATGTTATTTTTTGTAAGTTTCTATTAATTTACATTTAAATAGTTTTTTTTTGTGTTTTGTCTAGGACTATGGACTAGGAAAATGATCTAGGATATATATTATTAAATGAATAAGAAAAAAAAGCACAAAAGAAGAAAAGAAATTGTCATTATTATTATAATAAACACAGATAATAGAATTTTAAAAACTTTTTCTTCTGAATGTTGTTTCTTTTTTGTGTGTTTTCTTGTAAATCAATTTTGAATTTAGTCTTATATTAATATACCTCATGAACAAACAAAATCAAATAAATTGAAGGAATGAAGAAAAGAATAACACATTCAGTGATTTAATTTAATTTAATTTTTTTCTTTTTCAAATAAAAATGTTCTCATTTTTTTCCGTAATGTTTTGTATTAAAAGTTACAAAAGAAAATGATAAATTTTCTTTTTTCTTTGTATGTTGTGTGTGTGTGTTCTTATCTTCATAAATATTATTTTTAAGAAAATATTATTTATTGAAAAAAATAAGAATAAATGAATTGAAATGAAAAACAAGTAAATCAATTTGATGAATCTGGTGTTTCTTATGACATTGTTATTTAAACAAAAAAATTATTTTCAAATATTTCATATTATGTGAAATTTAAATGAAATGAATTTTATTTAAGTTCAATTTGCGTTAAGTAAAACATTCAAATTTCTACTTTTTGAAGATTAGAAATTGTAGTCACCGCAATACATCGAGGAATGCCCAATTTTTCTCTAATAGTCGACTTTTATTTCAATAAAATATTATAAAAAACCACATTACACAAAACAGAAATGTCTTGGCGCCGGTAAACTTTTTCTATATGTTTTTCTTCTTATACTCACTGACTTTTGTTTGTTTATTTTGATTCATAAACAAAGAGTTATTTTCATTGTTATAGCTTCGAAATTTAGAAAGATCATTGGGATTCTTTTACATGTAAATCAGATGAAAAAAAATGAGTTTAAATATTATACTAATTTGAACTCATTTTTATATAATTTTAGTCGTTAAGGTTATTTTTGTACTAAAATATGTCTTTAAACTTGTTGTAAAACCTAAACAAATAATTTTATAAAAGTTCATCATCACACGTTATAAATAAAATAATAAAACTTTTTGAGATATTAATGATGATGGGAAGACATGACAACAAACTATTACAAGTCACGCAATTTGTATTTCAGTTCTTTTTTACTCCTTTCTTGAATAAAATAGTAAAAATAATAATAATGACACATTTTATGATAATGGGTCTTTGCATTTATTCGTTCTCACTACAAACTTTTCTATTGAAACACTGTTATGAGAAAACCACCTGAATTTTGGTCGTCGTATCATCATTTTTAATTTCATTCAAAATAAGGATATATTTGACTGACTTAGAGAAATTTTGATTCAAGATGAGTTTTTGGCTTAAATTAAGTGTTCAAAGATGTTTTCTCGCAAGTGTAAAGGAAAACTTTAACATTTACCACAATGAGACATACACGAAATACATATAGAAAAAAAAACCTTTAAGGGTACTTTCTCTAATCACTCATTGACATTATTTCAAGAAATTTTTTGTTTTAAAATTTGCTGAAGTACAATGTTATATTACTCATAAAACCATTGAATGAGAATTAACCGCAAAACCCTCTTCTTTTAGTAGTTTCTTGTCTTTTTCTTCGTAATAAATAATGTGTTTTTAAGTAGGCAGGCGTATGGATGTCTGTTCAAACTCTGAAATATGATAACAAACGTTTTAACTCAAAAAAAGGGTCAATGTAAACTTTAAGAATGAGTAGTTTTTTGTTGAAACACAAATAAATCAGCTTATAATTACCACATTGACTAACTATCACATGATAAATTCTATTGTCATGAAAAATCAACAAATATTTAGATCATTTGTGTTTAAAATGTCATGTATGATAAAGAAAACGAGGAATATACTAAGACACTTTTCTTATCACTCAACCACATCTTTTAGCCTTCTTTTTATTCAAATGGGCATATTACTTTGAAAAGAAATTTTATTATGTCATAAAAACTGTAATAAACTATATTTTTTTAGCCTCATTTTAATACAAAAAGGAAAGCTTTTTATGTTATACAAAAAGACAAACTGGTTGAATTTTAATATAAAAGGAAAACTTTTAAATGAGAGGCGATTATTATTTAACATAAAAAAAATAAACAAAACCAGGGCAAAAACAATTTAAAGAGCGACAAGTTATATGACCAGCTTTAAGTTAGTCCAGAGGGTGATAAAAAAAATGTTTTTCTTTCAAGTTTAAACAAACCAAAGAGTTGACATAGAAAGTGATTTTCTTTAATATAAATATTTTTTGTTCTTATTTTCCTTTGTCAAAGAGAATACAGTATCCCCTCTCATATTTCTCCACCTCGGGGATCGGCTTGAAGAAATATGGGAATAAAGAGAAATATGGGAATTTCAATGAAATCTTTGAATTTTCAATGGAAATTTTTTATTCAAGTGGTAAATTTTGGACTTCATATTGTTATATCACATTGATTTTACAAAAATGACGTTGAAATAAAGTGAACATAAATGTATTTATTATTTTTAATTGGAAATTACGCGATTTTGACTACATTTTTCCTGTTAATTGTTCAATGACAACCTCCCATATTTCTCTTTTTGAAGAAATATGAGAGGTTGTCAAATTTAAAATCAGGAGAAATACGGGAGGGAAGAAATATGAGAGGGAGAAATACGAGAAACTATACTGTATTAAGAAAAATATTTCAAATGATAGAATGAAAATAATATTTTCAGGGAAAAAGGCGAATTTTTCTCTCTCTCTCTCTCTCTCTTTCTCTCTTCCAAATTTTGATTATCAAAATGAGTTGATCAATTGCTCACTCTCACTCTCTTTTATTTTTAAATAAATGGCAATATAAACAATTTTGTAGAGAAATGTTTGTAGTGAATGTTTTTGAAACAAAAATTTGAATATGAAAAAACTTCAAACAATTCAAAACTTGTTTTTACAATTTTTAAAAAAATTTCAATTTAAATAATTGATATGTTTGCATACAGATCCATTAAAATATTCTCTAGTTTTTTTTCACGTCACTTAAAGGAAGTGTGAGTTTTTAACTCAAATTGTAAAATAAGCTCAAATTATTGTATTTTGCTATTTTTCCCCAGTGATATCTGAATTTTAACAAGTCACTTACGGAAACATGATTTTTTGACTCAAAAACAAAAAAAGAATTTAAAATTTTTCCTTTTGAAAATTTCCATCGCAAGCATTTTCTGTGTTCCCTCATCTTCCTTGAAAAAACTCCTAACTGTACTTTAAAAGATACTCTAATCATGAGGTATCTTTCCCGATGAATTTTTATTTTTTTAAAGAAGCAATATTAAAAAACTTTAAAAAAAATAACTTATGATTATTTCGATTTTCCTAACTACCAAAAAAATCCATACTTCAAACGGACGACATTGAGTAAAAATCCACTATTTTTTAGTATTTTCTCAAATACCATACTATCACATCGATCAAAATGTTAAATACCAACATATTTTATCGAGTTTGATCGAAATAACGAATTTAAAAACACATTCTCTACTTTTATTAGTAAATTTAACCAGTTTTTTTCGGTAAAATCAACCAATTTTATTGGTAAATTCAACCTATTTTTTAGGTAAATCGAACCGATTTTTATAGGTAAAATCAACCAATTTGACTGGTAAATTTAACCAATATTTTGGTTGAATTTACCAGTTTTTTCGGTAAATTCAACCAGTTTTTTCGGTTTAATTAACCGAAAAGTGACTGTGGAATTTACAGTAAAATTTTTTACAGGGTATATTTTTTTTTAGCCTCATTTTAATACAAAAAGGAAAGCTTTTTATGTTATACAAAAAGACTCCATATATGAATTTTAATATAAAAGGAAAACTTTTAAATGAGAGGCGATTATTATTTAACATAAAAAAAAATAAACAAAACCAGGGCAAAAACAATTTAAAGAGCGACAAGTTATATGACCAGCTTTAAGTTAGTCCAGAGGGTGATAAAAAAAATGTTTTTCTTTCAAGTTTAAACAAACCAAAGAGTTGACATAGAAAGTGATTTTCTTTAATATAAATATTTTTTGTTCTTATTTTCCTTTGTCAAAGAGAATACATTTGTTTATCTTTTATGGTCAAGACTAGTTTTTGTTGCCCTTGGGTAATTTTATGGCTTTATATGAAAAGAAAAATTATTAAATGATAAGAAATATACAAAATTCAATTCAAATTATGATTGATGAATTTTAAATTAACGATTAACGTGCTTTGATGACGTTCAGTAATTAAAACTTTTTTTCTGTAAAAAATTGAAAAGAAAAATATTGAAATCCACCTTCATTTTTCACCGTGTGTTTGTTATTCGTCATCATTTCATATTGCATTTTATCATCGGAACTTGCATCACTATGTCAATATTTACCTAAGTAAAATTACAAAAATGATAAAAGAATGTCTGAGTCATATTGCCCTTATAAATACTAAATGTTAACGTTACTTTTCGATTTGATCGTTAATCATTCACATTCGTGAAAATGAAGTTTTTTAGAAATAAAATTTCACTAGATTCAAAAAAGGCTTACATAAAAAATTTGTTTAAATATTCATTCCATTTTGATTGTCAAACAAAAAAAAAATGCAGAATTTACATAAGGAGCAGTCATACACCGTTTAATTAACTCTCGTTTTGTTTACATTGTAACCTTACTTTTATACTATACTTCAAGTTCTAGACAGATGAAAAAAATAGACGTTGAATTGAGATAAGAAACTCATTACTTATTTATTTGCTTAACTGCTAGAAATCTTTCTATTATGATGAATTACTTTTATGAACTTAAAACTTTTAATAATAATAAGACCGAAAACACTAGCAAAATATCTTTTTGAATTATTTAATTTAAAATGAAAAGTAAGTAAATTTAACTATAATAAGAATAAAACTATTTTTCATTTTATTTTATGTAGAAGCGGTAGGAAAAAAAGTATCATTTATATTTTCATCAAATCTTAGATAAGACTTTAACTAAGAGATTTGAAACAGTGAATTTAAAATTTGATAATAAAAGTTTTGATGTGTAATAATAGTTTACTTTGGAATAAATTATATAAGCGGGTAATTCAGTAGAAAAAGTAATGGAAAAGGTGAATAATTGGAGTATTATGAATTTAAATTGATGTAAAGTAAATTAAATCAACAAATTTTAAAATAAGTTATTTTAAGAAAAAGTCTCAAGAGCGCAACGAATATACTTTTATAATTGTGGGTGAGAGAAATAACTTTAATTGAGAGATAAGGGAAAAAGCTAGAAAGAAAAAGAGAGAAAAAGAGAAGGAAAGCCAGAACAGGAAGAAGTATAAAAATGTAGTTATTCATATTTGGAAGGTGAAAATACAAATTTACGATAACGAGAGAATATAAAATAGTGAGACAAACTAACAAGAAAACTGACACTTTGAAAAAAAACTCAATTGAACCTGTATCATGAAATTTCAACCTTCCTATTAATTTTTCTTTGCTTGTGTTTTTGGTTACCATTGAAAAATGGTAAAAGTTAATAATGAGTAACTAACTGAAAATCTGCCAATCTTCATTAAATAAATAAATTAACATACATGAGATTTTCGTAATAATTTTTATACCACGAACCACATTCAACGTTGTAATTATTACATTTCAAACATATACATTATTTACGAGGGAAATTAATAAATAAATACGGAAAAAATAAACATACAAAAAGAAAAAGAAAGTAATTACTCTGCAATAATTATCTGTGCTTCAACCAAAAAATACCACCCTTTCAATATTAAGACTTGGATAGACTCATTAACTTCACCGCATTTTCTCGCGAAATTCCTCGTATTTATACGTATCAGTTTTGAAATTACAAAATTTTCTTAAGGGAATAAATACATCATCAAAAAAACCAAAAATAATTGTTTATTTATTTTAAAAGTTTTTTTTTTTCGTATTAAAATATTTTTCATATTTATTCATTAATTAACTTTGATTTTAAAAGAATGGAAATAATATGAACGAGTCTTGTGTGTTTTATGAGAAAATTGATATATAAAATAATAATTATTTTGATTAAATAACAGTCTTTTATATTATTTTATGGTATACGAAAAGTAAAATTTGACATAATTTGAATTTTTGGTGAAAATCATTAATTGAAATTAAACATTAATCATGATTCTTTTTAATTAGTGTTGAATTTAACTTTTAACTCTTTCCTCACTTCTTCACGTTGAATCAAATCTGGGTTGAAATAAACAAATTGGATATAAACAATGTTAATCGGTGATTTTCGTGAAGAGAAAATGATTAAGTCACCGAATATCAATCTCAGCTCATAGAAAATTCTTCCTAAACTAGAGTTCTTTTATATTTTCAAAAAAAAAACATGATCAAAAATTGACAAAACTTTCAAAAGCAGCTAATCTATTTTGATAAGGTAATCAAAAATAGTTTTCTATCATTTAAAAATTTTTTTATAAATTTTTCACTTAAAATAAATTCAATTTAATTCCCCATTTTGACCGTATTATCTTTTAAATAATAAAATTTATATTTATACAATTTTTCCTTACTCAAGGGTGTCAATAAAGAAATTAATTGCCTTAACATTTATTTTTATATTTAAAATGACCCTTAAAACGTGACACTGCTATTTAACTTTATTATTTTATTAAACAAATGACTTGGAAAACGATTAAAACAAGACATTAAAAAAAATATAGAAAAAGTGTCTTGAAACGCAATGAAGCGATAAAAAAAGAGAAAAAAGGCTTTTTAGATTTATTCTTATTGTACTATTATTATTATTTTTATGAAAAAAACGTCGTCATATCTCCGTTAATTGCCGCAGTAGCAAGGGATTAAAAAAATGAATAAAAGAGTGTTTTCTTAAAATTTATTTTTTTTATTTTAATACTTGAATCACAAATGTGCGTTAAAATGTTGTTTTTAGAAGGAAAAAAGCTGACATTGTCGTTTTAAATATAATAATTATAATAAAAGAATGAAGAAATAAAATTTTTGAATAATGAAAAAACGCTTTTAATTGTTTTATTTCTTTTTCATGATGACTGCATTTAATTATTTTAATGGAAGCATAAACGACTTACAGTAAAAGTGAGATAAAAAATTGAATATTTCAAAGTAGAAGAAGGCGTTTAACCTCTTGTTTGATCAAAAATTTGCTCGAAATTTAAACAAAATGAAATTTTAAAGAATCTTGAAAATAAAAGTATGAGATTTTTTTGTATGAGATAATTTATTTTTTCTTTTATTTTAAACTCAACCCCCTTAATTTTAAGTAACGACAAGAATTTCAATTCATAAAAACAACATAAATCATTAACTTTTTAGCCCTATTTGGAGAAACGCGCTGCTCTACTCTTTATCTTGTCTTTTTTCATTTCCTTATTTCCTAATAATAAATGAAACCAAACCAAAGCATTGAAGATGAAACAGAAATATTTGTTGTTGTTTGAAATGTCAAACAACACAGAAAAAGAGTACCAAAGTACCAAAAGCCATTTATCAATCACACATTTTACTCTGAATTGTTTATAAAATATGCTTAAATATTGAGTATATATTGCTCTTAAATACCATTATGTAACAAACTACACACAAAAAAAATCGAAAATCAGAAAACAAGACAAGATCCATTAATATATTTCTCATTTGTTTTTGTAGTTGTCGTTTTACTTTGGAAATATAAGAAAAATAAAACATGTTCCCAATATCAAACTAAATCGTATCGAAAAAGTACTGCATGGTCCATTCAATTCAATTCCCATTCAACCAAATGACGTGAAACAGATCGAACGATTTTTGTTAAGTGTATATTTTTTTGTCCATTTCTCTAGATAGATAAATTGAGGTTGATTTTGGGTTGAGAGTGCGTGTGAGGGCAATCAACATTGAAGAATGGTCTCTAGTAAAGGAAAAAAATTGAATAGCGAAATAAATTATTTTAATTCAAGCTGAAATTTTCCTTAAATTAGGTTAAAATAATTTTACTTCAAATTCTCTTTAATTCAGATTCAGCAAAATAATATTAGTATAAAAATCTGTTACAAATAGAAATCTATTGGCGTTCCACTCATGAGTATTTGTAAAAACTTAATATATACCGTAACGATTGTTCGAGAAAAGAAAATTTAAATCATTCAATTGGAAACATATTTGACATATGATTTTCTACTTTGAATTTGGATAAGCATTTGGTTATTGCTTGACTTTTTTGATGCTCTAAATTGATTTAAATTTATATAAACTAAAGGTATGTTTATTTTTGACAATTATGATCTTTAAGAATAATTACTAATTGAAGAGCAAACAACAGAAAATGATCCGTTTTTGTTCAAACAGCAACTTTGAATGAATAGTTAGATTTTTTGACATTTTACACCCTCAATTCAAAAAATCACAGTGAGAACAAGATTTTGAATTGAAGTTCTAAAAGTCTCACATAAAACCTTATACGGTGGCGCTTCACAATTTTTTATTTTTTTTTCAATATTTACGGAAACTTCGATGAAGGTTGATCCCTTCAAAGCCCGAAAAGTATTAGCTCATAGTGTTTTCCATTGGTTTTAGTTTGAGAGTGTAAATTTTATTTAAAAAATTCGTTTTCAATTTAAAAGCAAATATGTATGTAATGCATTTATTTTCAAAGAGACATGTGCCTATGCGTGTATTTCTGTGTGTTAATTAAATTTTCCAATTAAAAACTTTTTGCCGGTAATCAACATTCTTCTGCCATTAGTTTTGATGAAAAATGAAACGATAAGGCATTTGAGGAGACGACTCTATTCACATTAATTCATCATTTGACGAAAGTGCAATGTTTTAAACTAATTTTATTGAATTATGTTAAAAGAAGGGAAAGTGACAGGAAACGAGTTTAAAACATACAGAAGAGTTAATTAAATGTGAATTGAAAAAGTACATTTATAACGTGCCGTCAGAGAGTGTTTTAATTTTACATCACTTTCTCCTCAATCAAAATAATTGTCAAGGTGTGATGTAATAAAATGCATGTTCAAACATTTACAATTTTTTTTCCTTAATTACTTCCTTTTCCTTGCTACCTTGATATATGAATGTATTTGTGAATTTGAAAATACACCACCTTGACTTGAAACTTGTCAGACATGCAATTTCAAAAATTATTCATCACAGCACACACATGTCCTCGGTCGTCAGTCATAGCAAAATGTCTCATTGTTTTATATGTATATTAAACATAAATATTCAGAACTTGTGAAAGGTGAATGAATGTCTGAAGTTTTTTTAATTTTTTATGTTGACTTTGCGTGTTGATGAAATTAGAAAATTAAAATAATGAGAAAAGGAAAAACACAATTAATAAAAAGTGAAAATCACGTTTTTTTCTAGAATTCTGTAATATTTTATATAAACAAAACACAAATTAAGAAGAGATTTTGTAAGTAAGGTGAAAAATGTAGTAGAAAAGCAAGAAAAAAAACATACTAATTATCTGTGACACTTAAATTTGACCTGAAGAATAGTTTTAAGGCACGTAACATGGATAAAGAACGACTTTCTCCGGCTTAACATGATAATTTATTTTTCTTTCTTCAAAAGTGGTTATATTAAGGTATTAAAATGTATATTGAACGGAATAAGCACTAATTATCAGTACGTTTTATTTGTTCTTCCTCATTCTTTTGAATTTGAATTGTTATAAATTAAATATTATCTTTTAAAGGATTTTTCATTCGAACTTAATAAATGATTGTATTGAAAAAGTAATAATGTAAAATTAAGACAAATAAGAATGAATTGCATAATTATCACTTTTTAAATTAAGTAGAGTAATTGCAAGTTTAAACAATAATTAGCAGTTTCAATATATTTTCTTATCCATTAAATAAAGATATGAAAATAAACTAACGGTGTTTCTGACAGTTTTTAACTGATTGTATGCCATTGAATTGCATTTAGTGTTACTTAAGGCAAGGAAATTATGTGGAAACTCGAAAAAAATGCTGAAAATTCGAAATATTTGTTGTAAACCTTAATAAATGTTTATCAAAACATCAGAAAAATTTCAGATTAGACTTAGACAACTCCTTGATTCTAAACAATTACACACCTTTTCTGAATGTAAGTGTGTTGCAACTTGTCTTTTGATTAAGTGTGTATTAAATTCATATAAAATTATATTTAATTAATAACAGCATAATTTAATAATTGCAGTAAAATTTACAGAAAAGATAAATTTAAATGATAGTACTAGTAAAAGATAAACATAAACCAATTAACAAACTTCAGTCTGTATTTGTCAGTATAACAATACAAATGAACTGTTTATTGATATAATTTTTTTCGTTTGTTCATTTAATTAGCTAGACTGTTAAAAAAATGAAAAATATTCAAACATTTTGCATTTTAATTTTCAAAATTTTACATCGACTTATTTAATAAAATCAATATTGAGTCTCTTGTTTTTAACACTCTTTATGTTTGAACGGATGAGGTTTGTGTATAAAAAATATTGTGTTACATTGAATATGGTTGATTATAGGATGAAAAATTAGTTGAAAAAATGAAAGAGTTTTTAAAAAAGTAAGAAAATAAGTAACATTTTAATATTTTTTTTACAATACAATTCGTTTTCTGCTATTTCTCAACTATTGTCTAAGTTAAAATAAAAAATTTATATTCGAAAGTTGTTTTCTTCATTTTACACTTTAATGCTATTTCAGAAAGTTGAAGACAGATATGTAAATAAGAAAAAAAATAAAATACAAAAATAAATCCTAATCTAGATTTTATTCAGTTATTGCATATTGCACGCAAATCTTCAATAATATTATTCTATTTCTAAGTAAAGTGTTGGAAGTGTTCAAGCGAATAAACAAAATATCCAGAAAAATTGACAGACAATAGATTTCAAACTAGTTTTTCTTACAATTCTATACTAAAATCTTATAGTTCTTTAAGAAAATAAAATAAACTTTAAATAAATATTATTTTGTTTTCAAGAAAAACTTTATGCTATGAAGATGTTCTTTTCTATTATTTTCTTGTGAATATGCAACAAAAACTTTAAATTTAACATCAATCTTTTGAAAATGGAATAAGACAAAGCACTTATCGTTTATTGTTTCATCACTTCCTGTAACAAAAAATTTGCATAAAATTGAAAAGGAGAGGTTGTTCAAGAAAAAGTTAAAAAGAGATGAAAATATTTACGGGACGAAAATGTCTTCTTTACATTAAAAGCTTATGTGAAACGAATCAGGTATAAGGAGAAAAATTCTTCCAATATAAATACAGCGACACTGGTTTTAGTTTTAAATTAATACTTCATGAAAAAAGTAGAGTACAAAAAATTATATTTTTAACTATTATTTTTTCCGAAAATTCTATTTATTCTATGACTATTCTATGGTTACTGGGAGAAAAAAAGCGCAAAATAACAAATATTTAAGAAAAACTTAAAACAAAACGTACATTTAACCTGTTCTCCGATGCTTTTAACATCTCATTTCATCGACTTTGCTAGGTTTTCGTCAATTTATCAAATTTTTATCAAAAACTTTTCTTAATATAATAAATAATTAGTAAACAAAATTTGTAATTTGATATCTAAATGAACATAGAATCAATGTTGTCAAATTAAAATGTTTTTATAATTCATAAAAAAATATCACAAAATATTTCCATTTATTTTTTTAGAAATAAATTATAATTGAATACAATACACTTAAATAAATATGAAAAAAATTAAGCTAAAATTTGTTAAGCCAGACACATGTCAAACAATTTATTTGCATCATTTTTTTTCATCAATCAATTTGAAATAAAGTGCGTTCCATTTTTTTTTGTTTTTTTTTATTGTTTATAAAATTGCCTGACAAATATTTTTTTTTTCGTACAAAAAATTGTGATATCTATAAAAAAATAAAAAAACAACACAAACAGTAAAATAATTGCTTTGAAATACATTGCAGAGATAAATAAAATAAATTTATGACAAAATTGACACAAATTTTTGTCAGCGTCAGTATTATTATAAATTTGTCAAATCAATTTATTTTGTTATTTATCGAAACATATTGAAACTAACTTCAATGATTTTTTTGTTTCAGGTCAATTTATTTTCTGTTATATAATTTTAATGATTTAATTTTTTTTTCTCCCAAGAAATAAGCAGAAAAGTTTAAGCTTTTTTTCAAGTTTTAATTACGCTTATTTTATTTTAATGTTATCCATTTAAAATTGAAAAGAAGATGATAAAAGCATTTCAACATGAATTGCATGAAAGAAGCCACTTTAAAATCTGTTATAATGGATAAATTAACTTTTCAAGATTTTTTTAAACTACAAAAAAGGATCATAATGACATATGGATATGAAAAAAAATATCCTTTGTTGCATTTAATGCTCTCTCATCATAACTTCCATCATAAACAGAAAACACTTATGCATACGTCAAAATTATAACATACGAATTCACATTATTCATTTCTGAATATAATTTGCTCTTTTCTCATAAATTGCATCAATTTACAGAAAATAATATCATTTCATAACACAAATAGTCATAATTTTAATGCCTCATGCAATTTTCATAAATATACAATAATAGTGATGAAAGAGAGTGTGTATGCATAATGTTTGTGGAAAAAAGACAAACTTTATGTTTTATAAATTGTTAACTAAATTGAAAACTTTTGTCATTTTTAGAATAGAGTAAAAAGTGAGTGAATGATAATGACAACTTATGTGAAAAGCAAATAGCCAGGAATTGATGTAGTTAATGATGATGATGACGAGGATAATGTTGGTTGCATTTTTGTTTTTATTTATTCATTTGTGTGTGTGTGTGTGAGTAATCTGACAGAATGAATGAATTTTGTTTAATATATTAACATTTTTATGCACACTCAATTGTTAACTGCTTTAAAAAAATTATTTAAAAGAAATCATTTCTCATTGGATTTTGTGTTGTTTTATTTGATTTTTGTGCCCCATGAGGATTAATAGAAAGTTCGTAAACAGTCGCAAAAAAGTTTGATTGATTTTATATTAATTTTTTCAATTTATATTAGAACGATAAGAAAATGTGTAGAAAATCTCTTAAATACCCAATCAAAATCAACATTTTACATAAATATAAATTATTTTTAAACAAAGAACGATTGTCGTTCAGAGGTCATATATAAAATATAATAATAAATTTTGTATTTTACTTCTAAGATGTCATTTTATTTGCTCATATTATTGCATCTGTTTAGTGTAATAAGAAAATTTATTTAAATGAATTGGAAAAAGGATGTTAAAATATGTGTAAAACTATTTGATTTATGATATGTAACTTTTAAATTTTATTGTCTCTTGTCTTGCATATTTATTATTGTTGTTCAAGAAACGGAATTGCATTGAATTGTGTTAAGACAAGAATCGGACATTTATTTTAAGTCCAAAGAGACTATTGTGGTATATTTATTTAATGTTTTACCCAAATTAAATTTATTGAGAAAATTTTTTAGATTTATAACTGATTTGAAATGAAATTGAAAAATTCCTTACAGAAAATTCTTCTCTCGTAATTTAACGTTAAATTTGTTTCTTAATTTCTATGCCATATGATTTGCATTGTTTTTCCTGTCTGTCTATTAAGTTGACTATTGTCTGCCCATTTAAAGTATCATCATTATAACATTTCAAGTTGAATATTATTGTTAAGACATGAGAAAAGTGTAATAAAGTATCTTATCATGTCATGAATTTTATCTGCATTAATTATGAATAAATATGTATAAGGAGAATAGGTTGATGGGTTGGCATGGCATGACGACACAAGTTCAAATCCTCTTGTCTTATAAATTCATTCTCATCATGTCAAGTCAGTGATGGATGATGATGAGTGAGTATTTTATAAGTGTAATTGATATCGGTGTGTGTGTATGCAATGTGAAAATAGCTTTGTTTCACATATTATTTTACATGTGTCTGGTTGCCAAAAAGCGACTTTTATTAATAAAGATGTTGACAGAGGTTAAAAGAGCATATAATTTACCCGGATAATAAGGTGATAAAGTTATATTAATGTAATTTTCATACTTTTTTTTTATTTTGATTTTTTTTTATTTTTGAAATATAGAGCTTTAGTTTTTGATTTTAATATATGAAATAAAATAATTAAAATTATCAGTTGAAATACGTTCAATATTGGAAAAATCTCACAAAATAATCCTTCATTTATGAGTTTTGTCTGATATAATTGAAAATTTAAAATAATTGAGAAATCTTATACCCAAACAAAAATTTTCATGTGTAAGTTGAAAACGCCCCGCAGAAAAATTTACTTGGTCCGAAGACGGAGATCTTTGATTAAGACTTACTGGGCTTTTGATGAATGCCATTTTTAACACATTTCCTATTAATCTGGATAAAAATTTGGAGTATTATGGGCACTCTTTTAGTCTCTGCATATACTTCGAGGTTCTTTGTTGGGCATTTTGAACTTAGAGTGTATTTAAAATATTGCCGAATAATTTTATGAATATTTGTGCAAAAGATTATTATTTCATTTACTGAATCGAAAACAAAGAGTTTATAATATATGATATGCTACGATATGCAATTCTAATGAGAGTACAAGATTGTGAATCAAACATCGACTTAACCCTTTCAGACCTGAGCCTAAACCAAAAGACCTTGATTTTTTTACTCGTAAATGGAAAAAAATTGTTTTAAATTTATATTTTTTCTTTTGAAAATTCCCGTCGCATTTCCCGTCGCAAATTCCCGTCGAACAAAAAATTACCGTCGTAAATTCCGCGACGGGAAATATATTTAGAGTGTACAAAGTTTGTCCAATATATTGGACAAAGGACCGAAAGGGTTAATACATTAAGCCTTTTCTATTTAGACTGGAAAAAAGGGAACATTTATTTTCTGACACTAAAAATTTAAGAAAAGTAATCGATCTTCTTTTTTTTTTGAGTATATTTGCTTTTCAATTTAATTTTTCAGTCTAATGCACAAACGTTATCTATTTGAGAAACTTAAACCCATTAAACATTCACATCAATCATTTCAACGTACCCAAAAGCGCATTATTTCACACTTCACTTAAATTAAAAACAGCCAATTAAATCCAAACTCCAAGCAACTATAAGTTTAAGTGTAATAAACTTTTGAAACATTACACAAATATTAAAATTTAAGTTGGAAATCTGTATTTTATACATTTATTTTTCTTCATCTACAAATATATTGTAATATCAAATATCTTCAACTCAAATAAGTCGAAGAAAATTATTACTTTGATTTCCATTTGCTTTCCATCTGACGTTTCCTATGAAATAAGATTTTCTCATAATATTGATCAACTACTTCCAGATATTAAAGCAAATATTTAACACATATTATAAAATATTCAGTTTTGAAAGACAAATTTTACACCGCTTTAAAACCCGCATATTCTCGATTTTATATTCGATACATTTTAGTACGGAGACTAAAGTAAAACTTCTTCAATACATTTTCTATCACAAAACTTTTGAGAAAATTATTTTATCATGGCAAACTTCAGTATATCAAATCGATAGAAGAAGTTAATAATGTGGAATAAATACGAAAAATAAATTTTGGGTATCTTTTGAATCTCATCTAAATGTTTATTTGAATTTGAAATACGTAACTTATTTTGTTTATTTTTTATTAAATATGAAACAGCAAAAATAAAAAAAAATGACCTCTGTTTTTCTCTGACTATTTCGCAAAAGTACTAGTACCCATACAAAATGATAATTATAATGAAAAATTTGAAATTAATGCCGTTTTCTAGGTATTTTTGCGTGTTATTTAAATCATAAAAATGTCACCTTTCAGCATTCATTTCAGTAAATTGAGTTACATTGAAAACAGTTATGTCAGATAAATTTATAAAATAACTTTTTTAATATTGTTATTGTTTTTTTTTTACTTCTCGCTGCAATTTTATTAATAATTAAAAATGCACAAAAATTGTCAAGCAAAAAATAAAATAATAACACAAGCACATACAATACACACATTTGCAAGTCCATTTATAATAAAAAAAATGATATTTTTGCATTTTTTGTTCAACTTTTTTTTTTATATAATTTCATAATTTTCATTAACTTTCGTATCTGATGAATTGAATTGTAAATAAATACATTTTTTGTGTTCTCATTTAAAATAAAAAAAGAAAAAAAAAACAAATAAAATAAAAATGAAATGAAATAAACGTGAAAATAAATTAACAAGTCACCTCATGGATGTTTATGTCGGTTCACATATACACACTCATTCAACATATTATAATAATTTTATTTTATTTTATTTGAATATACAAATTTTCACAGACTGAAGTGTGAATATTTTATGAAATGAAAATAAATTATTTAAAAATTGCATTTCCGGCCTTCTAGGCAGAAAAAAGTAAAAAAAAATACAGATTGAAAATACAAATTTATTTTATAATTATTTTTAATTTATTTATTCATTTTATGAATAATTTTAATGATGATATAATTTTTTTGCCGTATTAAACTTTGAAAATAATATTCATATAATCAAAACAACACTGACTTCATCCATTCAATTCATTATCGTTAAAAACGGGTTTTTGTAGACACAGAAAAAGGTCAGATTTATTTTAATTAAAATTATCCTTGATGCTAGTTTATTCTAATTTCAAGTAAAATAGTAATCAATTTAAATTTTAGCACGTGATAATTGTCATAGTAATAGCTTTTTCCTCATGTTGTTTCTTTATTTTTATTTTTTTTTTGTTAAGAAGAAAAATAATAATAATCAAAAGGCAAATGTTATGCGTTCCTTTGAAATTAATGAGCAAACATAATAACAGCAAAATAGTAAATTAAAACGGAAATAAATGACAAAAATGAGGAAATAAGCACCTCACAATTTTTAAGTGGAACGTGATTATATGAAAAACACGTTTTGCATAAATTTTAATAAAAAAAAACGAAGGGATTTACTTTTCTTGACTATACTTCGTGTCATTTCATGTGATGAAGATGAACTTTGTGATCTTGATTTTATGTCCTGATTACAATAATGACCGTTTTTTATTATTAGACGGAAGAATTAGTTTTATATTAAATTTAACTCTTAAAGTGAAATTGAGGAGTGGGGATGCTTGTTTCTTGTATCTTAAATGAGATAAAAAGTGATTTGAATTTTTTAATGTATAAAAAAAATCACAGATTATTAAAATACGAAAAATCCATTTGATAAAAGGGAAAACACGTTTGCCTAAGATCACACTCGAGGCAGTTCAAAGTGTTGATTTCGTTACATGGACTCTACAAACTAAAATTAAAAAAATGTCTGCTTTGAGAATTTTATCATGTCTTATATTTTTAAAAACAATTTTTTTTTTCAATAAAAACAAAACACTCATCATAACTGAATTTTAAATTACAATTTCATTAACTTATCTGTAATGTTATAAAAATTAATATTATCAACATTTTCCTTATTTAATTTCTGAATCATTTTTCTTTTCATTTTAAATTTCATTTTAGCAAAATCTTCCGTTATTTAAAACAATACAATAAATAATATTAATTTAATTTTACATTCAATAAAAGTTTAGGAAAAAAAATATTTTGTATAAGGTCATGAAATATAAAAAAAAAAATAGGTATCAGGGAAAATAAGTGATAAAATATGAAATGTGTCATCATCCTTTGATTAATTTTTTTTGTATCATTTACCAATGCATTTTTGACAGTTTTTACAACGTTTTTCATTTTAACACAACAATTTCCATTCATTCCTTGTCCAAAAAAATAAATTTTAAAACAAATACATGAATGTCCTTTTAAACGCAAATTGCATAGTTATGTTATTATTTTTTTTTTCATATAATGTGATCATTAAAAAATTAAAAACTCTCTCTCTGTATGAATAAATTGATCAGAAATAAAAAAAAATCTTTGCAATAACACTGGTGTAAAATATTTATAGCTGGAATGATAATTATTAATGTTTTTTTTAAACATCGCAGTACATCCTCTCTTTGGGATGTTCAATTTTATTGGATTTATTACTTAAAAATTTTATACATGTGTATAAAATTATATAAAAAATGAAAAAAAACACGAGTAGCACATTTTTTTTATAGTTTTTTATGATATCTTTTTTTTTGTGTTCCAACTTTTAGAATACAATAAAACGAAACTGATGTAAAATTTATATTCTGTCCTAGTCTGTGTGTATCACCATCTATTAAAGGGACTTTATCAAAATGATATAAAAAAAATATTTTATTTGATATTGGATTAAGTTTAAATAAATCGTTTTTTTGTCCAATGAATTTAATCCATGGACCGTTTTATAATCGTGAAAATAAAAACATATTGATCTTCAAATGAAGCTATTATTAGGCAATTTAATTACTTTGCTGGTTTAAAAGATGGAAGAATGACGTTTTTCTTGAGCTATAAAAAAATATTGTTATTAAGTGGCAAACGTCTTCTATTGGGTCAACATTGTCAAAAAAACTGTGAGAAACTAGTTGGGAAATTTGCGAGGTTTCGAAAACTGAGAAAATTTTTTGTATTTGAGACAAAAAAGTTGTGACAGTTTAGTTCCAAACCACAAGTCAACTCAAAGCTCCTCACACTTCATGTTGGTTTGATCATTGAGATCTCACATCCACAGACCATTCTGAAATGTTTGATTTTAATTTGTAAAAGTGCAATTCAATGTGTTACAAATCTCACTATACAAAGCGCTGTAGAAATCATATAAATTTGTTGAACATTCTAGTGGTAATTCAATTTTATTAAGCTTAAGCCTTTAAATTGTTAAAATTATTTGAACTCAAATTTAAAAAAAAACCGTTCAAATATACATCGTATGAAATAAATAATAAAAAATAATACCTGAAATCAATTAAATAAAAAAATTACTTTTTCAATCCGTATTTTCAAATTAATTTTCAATGTAAACCTTTTTTTATGTAAAATTTTATTGCATTGAATTTTTTTTTGTTCATAGAAATCCCATTAAAATTGCTTAATTTATTGGTTTCACCTGTCATTGTTTTTTAAGGTATTAAAAAAAATAATAGAAAAATTTATTTGCGTTTTTTTATTAAAAATTTTTATTCATTATACAATTTAATTTAATCAAAAAAAAATTACAGTATCAGTTAAAACACTCAAAAGATAAAGTATTGTTTTTAATAAAAAGAAGCACACAAAATAAGGTTATTAACTTATAAAAAATAATAATATGTGAAAAAAGACATTTTTGAAAAATAGATAATTTCCAGTTTTTTTTATAAAGCATTAGTTCGATGCAATAGATGAAGCAGTAACGGGAGCAGATCCAGCATTCATTATACAGTCAGAGCTCATTATGATCCGATTATCGTTTTGTGGCATTATAATTCCTAATACCGATTAATTTTTTTTTGTTTGAAATGTTTGTGATGAAAATGAAAATAAAAGAAAGTAAAAAGAAAATTAGAAAGCAAAATAATAAAAATTAAACATTTGGAACACAATGTTGGAAGTTAAATTAACAAACACAATCGGAATTTCCAAACAAAAAAATCATGCATTTTTTATGTTGTTGAACATTTAAACAGATCATGCTCATATTTGAATAAAGGAAAACACGAATTCGAAACTCTTGTATGGAAGATTAACATTGAGAGGAAAATGAGTCCATCCTGATTTCAGATGCGAAGATTTTTTTTATTATAATTTCAACACAATTTAATGTTTTGATGTATGAAATCTAATTAACATTCCGTAACTCGCCTCAATCAAATTTAACATTTAATCACGAGCAAACCACAAAAAGAAAAAATAAAATAAACAAGGAATTACGTGCAATGTAATTACAAAACCATTAATTTAAACATTTGTTGCTGTTTTTTTTTCTTTCTGTTTTAATTTTAATGTATGCAAATATCTTTTCCATGTTCTAAATCCGTATTAAATTCATAGAATTTTCATGTTACATTTAATATTTTGCATTATACATCTGTTAGAAAAATAAAAATAACAAGATAAAATTTTGTAAAGAACTGAAATAAAATAAAAAAAAGACCGACAAGAAACTACTCTTGATGAATTTTTAATTTTATGTAAAAAAGTAATACTGACACTGACACTCAATTTCCTTTGTATACATGTGTATCATAAGAAAAGATATTCTCATTCCAATGATTTTTAACTGTTAACATGTGTATAAATGAAAATTTAAATTTAAATAAAGTTTTGTTTAAGCCTTGATTTTGCAGTATAAATAGGAACAGTAACTATGAACAGTATTTAAAAGTTTTATATCTGTTTAAAATCGTCTTTTATAGGAAATTAATATGCAAATCGTGTGTGAAATGTTTTGGTCTGAACTGATTGTGAGTGAATTTTAATATTGTTTTGCTTATTTTTATGTAAATATTGTTAAATATTCTAGAAAATTTTATTCAATAGAAATTTCTGTGAAAAACTTTCAAATTATGGCTTTCTTTAAATTTAATGAAATAAATTTTGGTAAATCTTATGTATGAAGTTGACAGTAATACACCAAATTTTCTATATTAAATTTATATGAATTATAATAAATTCGGTTTCAATGGATGCATCAACGAACATCTAAAAAAAATTAGGGACTTAAAAGTTGATATTGAAAAAAAATCTTTGTTTCTGAATTTCTTCAAATGATCATTAAATTTCTATTTTCTAACCCATGCAGTTTCTAATTTAACTATCATCATCCTCAAACCATGTTTATTGTAAGTGTATAAGTTTAAAATAGAAACTTTTCTTGCATCTATAACACAAAACTTGAGTAAACAAACAAACAAATAACTATAACAATAGTTTGTTTGTGTGTGTGTGTAATCGTTTAAATATGAAACATAATATTTGATTTGAATTCACTAATGAATGTCTCATATATCTATGTAAATTGATTTAAATGGACCTCCATTGTTTTCTTAACAAAACTCGTTCCATTTATGCTTTAAAGCCTTTCTATTATTATTATTTTTGCCTTGTTAATTTCCATTCAAATGCATCGATGTACATCAAAAGCAAACAAAATTTATTGCAATTAAAATGATTAAATTGAATAAGTTTCGAATATTCAAATTCTATGAACGATGTTATTCATCCTACGCTTAACATTTTTTCAACTATTGCTCGCAATTTATTAGTAAAAAATATAATTCGATTACTTACATTTCATTTTAAAATAAACGAGTCAGTTAGTCATTTAGATTGCAGTAAATTTGATTAGGAATTAAATTGCCCTTGTATTGACATTAAAAGTTTATGCTGTTTGATTCTAATTTGATAACACAAAATTCATTGGATTTCCATTTTTTTTGCATAAACAAAATCCGTATATAAATTTTATTTTATTTTACATAATACCGTAAATTTCATGCACAAAAAAAGACATCAATTTATCTTTATCAAAAATCATTGGTAAAATCGTTATATGAAAATGTGACAGTGTATCACAAAAAAAAAATGCCCGTTTGACATGTTTTCTCTAATTGATCGGAAAAATGTGTTTAATGACTAGACTTTTCAAACAAGTGACATGAAGGTATATCATGATAGATTGCATTTATATTATTTACAATTGTCATGAATTCACATTCAAAATGAAAAAAGTAAATAAAATAAATAAAAACAATAAGTCTTTTAATCATCAACAGATTGTATCAGATTGAATCATCAGTTCATTAAGCATTTTTTTTTTCAAATTAGTGTGTGTGTGTGTGTAACTGTATAAATTGAGTATATTAAATCCAGAAAGATACATATTTGTAATTATGTTTGATATTGGTATTAAAAATGAGGGCAAAACAGAAAGTTTTTTTTCTTTTGTATCGTTTCTTTGAATTGTTTACCTAATGAACTTTAGCGATGATTATTCAATAATTAGCTTTTTCTCATTTATAAATACACACATTTACGAGAGTGAATAAACTGACAAGACAACAAAAACCCGGTTAATTGCTTTGAATGTGTGTATGTGTGTTTTTTGTTTGTATTATGTAACTTAATTGACTAGAATGGCGTTGATAGGAAAATGATTATCTTCTTATTAATGAGAAATATTTGCTAAGGTAATTGATAGGTATTAAAAAACAGACGTGTCACAAAAAGAAAATGAAGATATAAATATTAGACCTTATCAAATTTGTATCCTAGACTAAAATGAAGTGAAGTGAAATATCAAACGAGATTCGAAATGAATTCCTAAAATGGGTTTTTCCAGGTATTATTTAATTTCAATTAAATAAAAACAACAAGGCGTTTCCATTAATATTCTTAGAATATTTTTAAAATACAAAGAAATTCAATAAACATTAAAGATTTTTTTTTTACGTTCATTGTATTATTTGTTTTTTAATACATTTAAAATATATTCGTGAATAACAAAACAATAATAACTTAATAATCAAGTTTAAATAAACATTAATTTTAAATGACAAATATTGATTATTAAAACGGAAACCTTTAAAATCTAGTGGTTTTGTAATTTATTACTGTTTCTTTTTCATCAGAGTCTGGTCAGGGATGGGAAATATTTTATTTCAATTTTTTTTTGCAATGCAATCGTTAAATTGGTTGTTTTTCGAAAATGCATGCCATGTAAAATTTATAACCATAAAATTATTATTAGAAACCAGTTTCGAAATCATTGTCTATCAATTTGGTTATTTTTCGAATCTTATAACAATAAAACATAAAGTGGTTTTCTAATAGTCTTCATTTTACTTTCAAATAATATTGTAATTTCATAATAGAAAATATAATAGCAGTGTATGTTGTCCCATTTCAAATTGTATGTATAATTTTCAATAGAAAATTTACAATTTAATCCCTTTTGTGCATTAATTTTACAAAGAATAACTATTTATGTTTTCGGTTTTGTCATGTTTCTCTTTGAGACACTTTGAATTCGATAAATAATTATATTAAAATGTCTCAGTTTATATCGTTTAAATAGCAAGTTATTGTTTTCGCTCAATGATTGTGGCTTAACTTTAACATTTCCTTTACATTTTACCTCTCTCTTTTTGTTTTGAGTTCTCTTAGTATTAGAAAATAATTTTATTATAAATACAATTGTCATTGGTATTGTTATTATCAGTGTATGAAAAACTGAAAGCAAAGCATTAAATCATGTCATTTGTACTATTATTATGTTATTATTTTAAAACAATCACTCTAAATGTCCTTGTACGTTGTTTATTGTCCGTTTCTATTGCTATTATTATTTTACACAATCAAATAATGACATGATGTATGAAATTTTGTGTTATATCAATGTCATCATATGTGTTCATGTGTTGTTAAAATTGAGAGTTTTTGGTTTCAAAGGTATTTAATAGAATGAATTAACAAGGATACACAATTTGTTTTGAACTACAAGAAAATCGTTTTAGTTTGGATTAGTGATACGTACGGTAAGATATATATAAGGACAATTCGTACAAACATATTTAATGTGATTATTTTAATGATTCATGAATTTATTTCAATGTCTCAACTTGTGTATAAATATAGAGTGCTCAAATTTTTGTTTAACTAGAAATTTGTATCAAAACATGTTTTCAAAGCAGAAGAGATATTACATCGATAATTTTTATTACATTTTCCAATCAATTCAAGTCAAATTCCTTTAAATTGACTTACTTTAAATAAAAAAGCATTTCAAAAGCTCCAGTATTAGCAGCTGATTTAAATGCCCAGCAAATCACTAAGACTACACGAGTGATCACATCACTAGAATTTACAAAAAAATGCAAAGAAATATGCTTAAACTTTAACCTCGCAAACTTGGCGTAAAAAGGACCAACCAAGCAAAGTACCCTATTTGCAATGTGAATCACCTAACACCGTTCTGCGGCTTACATGTAATTTTGTCCAGCCTAATCCAACCTTCATCTTTGTTAAATTTTGTATTAAATAATTATACTTGTACTTGATTTGTAATTATGAATTGTGCATTATGCATAAAGAAATGCACTAAAGTACCTGTGGGATTTCTTGCATGAAGTAATTTTATTGTTTTCTGACTACACTAACAAGGTTGTGGTGGCATTAAATGAATCTATGAATGTTTTATCAAAAATAATTAGGATGCAATTTGTTTAAGTCAAATTGTCCAGGATTTTAAGTGTTTCAATATAACTTTAAATTTAATGTAATTTTTTTTAACTTTTGCACAAAACCTGACCTGATATTCTTCGATTTGGGAAATTGTCCATTTTTTGATAATTTCCTTTGTTTTTCTAAAGTCTTAAAGACCTAAATTCCTAATTTGATTATTGTTAAAACTTTATATTGCGAAGAACTATGCTAAAACTATGTTTAAATGGAATATATCACTGATTAAATGTCTTTTTTAATAAAGTTTTTTATTATACTTCTTATTACTTTTAAATGCCATTAAATGCGATTTTTAAATGAACAAGAAAGACTGACTATCTTATGGTTTTACGGTTAAATGCATTTCCTATCAATTTTATTTTTTAATAATAGAAATATTTAGATGTGAATAATTAAATAGCACGAGTAAATATCAATCCTTTCCTTCTAAGGTCACAAAATTAAGCCAACAAAAGCAGAATTTTGTATGACAGTCTATGGAATTTAAACGTAGTTTGTATCCCGACACTCAGATTTAAAATTCCAAAACGTCTCCTTGTCGACAGGAAAGGGAAAAAAACTAATTTTAATTCTAAATGTTTATACTTTTTATTTTGTTCCTTTAAATATCTTCTCTAAGTGAATTTAATTTCAATTATTTTAATATTTCTATTCAACTTTGAATACATTTATGATCATTCTAAGTTATTTTAACAATCAACGTTTATTCTGACTGAAAACTTGCTACGCTAACCTAAGCTAAAATTTACTTGGTCTTCGTTTACAAAACTGAATGTCAAATTAATTGGCCTAAAATTACATTGAGCTACAAAAAAAAATCTTTTTCATTAAATCCTTAAATATTTTTAATAATTTTGGCAGTTTAATAAAAATTCATAAGCTCAGATCGTTTTTTTTTTGTCTTTTAAAGACATTGATAAAAATATAAATGATTATCTAAAACAATAATAATAATATCATAAGATTTTTCAGGTAACATTGGTTGAAATAATCACAAAAATACGTTGATAAAAAGCGTAGTAAGTTTCAGTGTTTTAATTTGATTTATTTCAAGACAGTTTATTTTTAATATGCATTTTTCATTAGATTATTTTTGTGTTTTATAACAAATTGGACATATACAACATTCATAAGATATCTCGTTATTACACAAGTTATATGATTTTGTTGTGCAAATGCAATCTTGACACACATCATTCAAATTATTAACCAATTTATCATTAGCTGTGACATTAGGACGATATTTTTGGTTATTAGTATGATAATTAACAAGATTATTCATTGACATTCACAAATGCATTGGTAAATGATGTGGATGATGTTGATTTTGAATGTGATTATTATGAGGACCGACAGCTGTTGCCCATGCACTCAAATGTTCAAGAAGTGGGTGATGATGTGCATTGTTATGCAAGGTGTTTGTAGAAGACGATGCAACAGCTGGTCCCCCATGATGGTGATGATGATGATGATGGGATAAGTGACATGATGGAGTATGATGATGATTGTGGGAGGAAGACGAGGAATGGATATTATTGGGATTTGCAGCAGTGGCAGCAGCAGCAGCTGTAATTGCTGCAACAGCTGCTGCTGGTGATAATAAGGGATGATGTAGTGGGTTAGTGTGTGAGTGATGTGACGTAGACGTTGCACTTGTATTATTTAATAAATTGGTATTTGTTACAGCATTATTAATTACAGCAGCTTGTTGTGTTAGGTGATGTAATAAATGGGGAAACGTACCTGTTGGATATGGGAGACCAAAACTTGGGTAGCCTGAAAAACCACGACCGGCAGCGTAGGCGGCATATGCAGCTGCAGGGAATCCTATAAAGATACATAGAACAAAAATTATGTTATAAATTGTAGAAAGAAAAAGAAAAACAAATTTAGAAATATTTTATTTTTTTACAAAGAAAATAATCATCATGCAAGAAGAATACAGTTAAAGCATTTTAAAGAAAATATTTCAAAGTAATTTAAAATTGAACACAAACCACACATTTTAAAGCTAATTTGATTAATTGAAAAAGCAAGACATCAATTCTATTTTGTTGATAAATTAATATAATTGATGAATTGACAGTAAGAAATAATAAAATTTATTTTGTTAAAAATTCCCTAAGTTGAAAACCCCAGTTAATAAATTAGACATTAAATCAATCTTTATTTCAGAATTAAAATACAAGAAGAGAGACAAAAATTGTTAGACACAAAAAGTACATGAAAAATTTTTTTAGAGAGAAATTAAGAGTTTAATATTAAAATTGAGAGACATTGAGAGATAAATGTTAATTATTGATTAAAAAAAACTATAAAAAATAAAAATAAATTTTAAAATTTTCTTACCATCGGGTAATGTCCCCAGCGACCACATAAAATCTAAGAATGCATCATTTATGAAACAAAGAAAAAAGAAAAAAAAATCTACTTTTAGAAAATTTATAAACGACATACACAATAATAATAATAATATAATTTTTATGAATGACTTATGATAATGATATAATATTTTTAACTAATTTCATTTTGAATGTTAAATATCAATAAATCTCAATAAATAATAAATTTTTCCAATACTATATTTTATTACGATTTATTGAGTTTTAATGAGATTCATGAATTTTTTATATATAAAGCTCTACATTTCTAAATAATGTATAAAATCTAATTCAAAAAAATATTGCTATTTCTATTTTTTTCTCTTATCCCATCAGACATTTTTAAAAGTTGTTAATTTGTAACTTAGGAAATTCCTTAACTCAAATACAGAGATGTCATAATTGAGTCTCACAAACCAGTTTAGAAAATGTTCCAAATTAATTTTTCAATCCACTCTGTAATTTTTAAATTTTTATAGTGTCATTTGAACTTTTACTGGTTTTTTTTTTATTATTAAATTTATATTATATTAGTATGGCCTAATATTAGAGGTGTTTTGGTCTAGCCCATTAAGGATACCCTTTTTTACTTTTAGAAGGCTTCTAAACCTCAAATAATTCTTTATATACTTTAAAGAAGTTTTCTAAATGCAACAGGACCTAACTTGAAAAATTATAAATTAGTATTCTAACATTTTTCATCCAATGAAAACACAAAAAGAAACAAAGTCCAAAATTTGACGAAATATTATTGTACTAAATTGTTGTCCTCTTCTACTAATATCAATAAAAGGAATAATAATAATCAATAATAAAAACAATCAGTGTCTAACTGCTTGGATAAATATCACACTTTTGCCTCTGATATCTACGATTCATTTTTTAAGTATTTTCTTTAATAGCATGATTCTGTCCAATCGTAGATTTTTTCTTTAAATTCCTTTATCTTATTATGCGAATAATATACGAAGGAAGAAGTGAAAATATTTTCCTTCAATTTTTTTTTCGATGAAAAATTTTGGTCTTTGCTATTTTTCGGTCTTGGATGAATAAATTTCTTATACGTTTTTTTTGTCTTTCTCTTACTTTTATATATATATATTTTATTTTATCATCATGATTATTTTTTTTCGAAATACACAAAAAAAAACTTTTTAAAAAATGAAATGAAACGAAATAAAGTAATCTATATTTATAAAAGTAAAAAAAAAAACTGTTTTTCTACCAACTAAAAAATATATATTTTTCTATCTAGCTTCTTTCTATTGATATTGTGTATATTCTCTATGTACTATTAAACTATGAACGATAATAAAAGTAACTAAAAGGAGGGTACTTTATTTTATTGTAATAATAATAATAATAATTTTTTCTCTTGCTACGTTTATTGTCATTTTTCAAATCAGTGGATTGCTTTGATGGGTGATACTAAACTGATATTTATTTGTAGATATACGGTAAATAAATGAGAATTTGTTTCATTTTTCTTTTATATTCATCTTGTTGTTTTGTTATTTAAAGTTTTTTTTTCACATACAATTTATTATTATTATTTTCAAATATTTTTAGATGGAGGAACAGAAGAAGAAGTTTGTTTTTCTTCCTACATTGATTGGAATGGGATAAAAAGTACATGAGTGGAGGTAAAATTATTTAACTGAAATATTGTGATGGTGCCATACGGGTTATTGTCATTTTTTTGCTTGTCTGATTTTATGTCAAAATAACAGAAGTTTAAAAAAAAATAATGAAAAATGATAAAATTGATTATTATGGGAAATGACAATTTAAAGAATTTTGTTGTCATTTGAGTTTTTTTTTTTTTGTAATGATTTTCCATTTAAAATTGGTGAAAATCAATATGTTTATGAAAATGTTAAATTAGTTAATTAAGATGATAAGACAAAATCGATTTGAATAAAATTCAGACAAACTTTTTAAACATGTAATGATTAAAAATAATAAAAAAAGACGTTTCGCATAATAATGAAAGACATTTTATTACTTATAACTTTAAAAGAGAAAAAAAAGTGAGCAAAGAAAAATGATTTGTTTGCCAATTTGGTAGAAAACTTTTTCTTTGTTCCTTGAAGCGATTATTGTTGAGTAAGTATTTCTAATAACATTATTGGTAAGGAAAAAGAAAAACAACTTGAAGTTAAAGTCAATGGTAAGTCAATACGAGTTACAATTTTATGGTGAAAGGGTGTGGCGTTTATTATTTTTATTTGGTTTTGCTTTCTTTAATGATGAAGTAATAAATTATATAAAAAAATTTGATTTGCACTATAACATTAAAAGAATCCTACGACATTTTTATGAATGATAATAATATAAAAATAATTGCGTCTTCTATCACTCTGAAGCCTCGGATTTTTGCTATTCTAAATGTGAGTTTTCCTCATAATAACATTTTATTATTATTATTTCTATTCTCTATAATTTATAGTATTTATCATTTGTTTCAGTTATTTTTTTTATTATTTATTTATTTCGTTCATATCTATTACTTATTTTTGTATGCAAGTGTGTGTTTGTGTATGTGTGTGTGTGTCATCATCAATACTTAACGAAAACAGAAAGAACGCATCTCTGTTCAATTATAATTTGTTGTTGTTTGTTTGCCTCCCTAAAAATTATTTTTATGATGAAACTTTTTTTTTTGTGTTATTGTGGTTATTTGCGACACATATATTTTTATCGTTTTGTTTCTTCTGTTCTAGTTATTATTTATTTTCATGTCATATAAATTATTGTATTTTTTGTTTGTATTAAATAGTATAGTACGTGGGAACCAGAAAAAATGAATAAAATATTTTGTGACAAATAAATATATGGAACATAATTTTTCAAATTTTACTCTCAAATACAAATAAATTATGTTTTTTTTTTGAGGAAGAGCATGAAAATATTTTAACATCATTATTTGTGGATATGAGTGTATCTGTAAAGATGTTCAAAGTGAATTGAATTCAATGTTATTGTGTTTGACACTTGTTTTACTGAATTTTAAAATGTTTTATTAAAATTTACGAAGTCTAAAAACTTTCTTTTAGATAATAAACATTTGCGAGAACTGCGATATAAATCCCTTTCTACAATGATCTTCTTTTTTGTTTCCTTTGTTTTTACTCCTTATTGCAATGTTGTAATAAATAATAAAAATATTAGCAGGTTTGTTCCTCACATGAAACAATATTACTCAATTCACTTGATATATGAGACAAATTTTGTTGACAACTTCTTGAGAGAATAAATTACACGTTAACGTTCGTATTTTGTTTCAAGATTGGAGACTCAAAGAAGATAAAAAAAGTAAATTGATGTTATTTTGTTATTATTTTTCCTGGTCAGCATATATGGTAAATCCAACCCACTTGTACTAAAAATGTGAGGAAAAATATTTTTTAATCAAAAATATGACGTTAAAATAAATGTTTAGTTTCTCTTAACAAAGATCTTTCTGTTTTTGTTGAAACATTGTGTATTGTAGGTGATTTGTCTTCAAATATGTAAGTGATTGTTGTTCCTGACGAGTTCTTATAATTATTTAGATATATGTTTTTTTAGTTCAAATCAAATCAATTCTATCACACTAAAAAAATGTTTTGATAAATATTGATTAAATATTTGGCACACAAAATCACACTTCAGTTTCTATTCTACTTTAATAATGTTTTAATTCCTTAAAAATAAAATCTTAAAATTATTTCACAGTTTAAAACCAAACGCACAGCTATGAGTTTTATTTTCAATTTTATATGTTTCTGTTTTTTTTAAATCTATAAAAAATCTATCTAAGGGAAAACCTGAAACCTCTCTTAAATTATTTCAAACATGTTAAAACTCAAAAATATCACACAAAATTCTTGATAAAATTATCTTTTTTTATTAATTTACTATTCTAATAAAATCACACTTGGTTTCTATAAATCTACGATAAATATTTTTTGGCACACATTTGGTTACATTTGAAAACGGTAAAATATTTCATTAAAATCCTGTTCCTAGTTAACTAACATTTCGGTAAATGATTAAGATCACTGCAAACTAACTGATAAGAATAAATATCACACTTGGTTTCCTGTTTGTTAAAAAATCTGCAATCTAATAACGTTAAAAGACGACAATCAATAAATATTTTTCACTCTCTCTCTCTTTTATCTAATAAAAACTCTTGATATATTAAAAATCTTTTCTAACTCTATTAAAATCACTCTCACTAAAATGAATTTTGATTAAATACTTCTCTGAATAATGACTAAAAATGTTATTCAGTTATCTTTTTTTTAATGTTTAAAAAAAATAGTTATTAAATACATACTTTAATTCTGTTGTGTTTTTACTCAAACTCATTTTACACTGTCACTGTAATTTTTTTTTCTACTGCAATACTAATTAAATTATTAGTTAAGTTAGTGGAAAAGTTATAAAATTAAATTAATATAAATTTTTTATGTTTCGCTTTGATATCAATCTAGTGCACTGTAAATTGAAAAGGGAACGCTTCTGTTATAACTGAAATATGCGATAGGTGTTTTATTCATAAAGCATATCAATATTTTCTTGTAATGTGAAGCTAAAATAGAAGAAGTAATGTATGGGAAAATTTTAGCTGAATTTTCTTTCTTTTTTAATTTACTCTAGATTTAGCGAAAAAAAGACTTACAGAGTAATTTTGGATAATCTTTTTGAAGAAAAATTTATGAGAAAGGGCGATGAGAGTTTTCAAAGGTTTCTGCATCTTTTCAATTTACAGTATAAAATAAGGAGATTTTAATATTATTCAACTAATTCTCAATGTAAACATTTTACAATCTCCCTATTTGTTTGTAAGTTAAAAATAAAAAATTATATTAATTATTTCAGAAAAATACTTTTCTTTCTTTCTAAATAAACACTCTGTTACTAGTTTTTATACACTTTTATAATAATTTTACGAGATACGATACGAAATGGAATTACATTCAATATTTTACAACTTATATAACTATTTTATGGTTTACAATGTTTTAGTACGAGTTTACTTACAACTATTAACTTGATTTTTTTTTATTTTTAAATTAATAATTCAAAATGTTTATTCTCATTAGTTACGGTTTTGTTATTTAATTCAAATTACTGTGGTTTTACCACTAAAGTACTTTTTTATTCTATTTTATTTACTTGTATTTTTTTTAATGAATTTCAACAAACTCCTATTTAATAAATATTTGTAATGAGGATTTTTTTCACAAGAATTCTAAAACACCGTCTGATGTTTGTTTAAATACGACTCAACTAGTTTCTATTGGTTTAATAAAATTTTCTTGTTAATTTTTTGTTATTTTCAGCTGATGATTAATATTTTTTTTTATGTTTAACTTAAATCAATGTCTTACTCTAAATAGCTTATTCTATATTAAAAATTGTTTAACGTTAATTTAAAATTAAAATAATTCAATAATAATTCGTTGTTGTTATTTTCAATACTGACTCTATTGTCCTTTTAATTTTGATTCTCTTTTAAGTGTCTAAAATACCTTTAACTATGTTAATATTTTATTTTTATATAAAATTGTATGTATTAGGAAAAGAATTAAAATTTTTTTTAATGTACATTTATGTCAATAAACGTCATTTTTAAAAGTAAAATAAAGTTTAGGTTAAGTTTTTGTTTGCAAGCTCAACAAATAAATGGAAGGATTTCAACGAATAAAAGGATGAAAGACAAAATTCAAACCAAATTAGTCATTGCTACATTATAAAATGGACAAGGTTTGATCTGTTTCTTTGAAAGAGATTATATTTTTCTTCATTGGAACCGTCAAATTAAAGGATTAGTTAAGACTTGTCCGCCTAACAGTTAAAAAATTTTTTATTTTACATTTTTTGCCCTTCCAAGAATTGGCATATGTCCCACATGTGTTTGTGAGATCGCCAAAAATGTTTTCATCTACTGCGATCATATCAAATGACCAACTGAGTCACACTCACTGTCTTACAGCAAATAACGTGACGTAAGTTCAAGGAGAATTTAGATTAAGAAAATGCTCACTTTTTTATAGTTCATGTAAAGACAATTTATTAATATTTTACTCTTCAATGCTCATTAATGAGAAATTGTATCCAATTTTTAAATCGATTCAATTCAATCTTTATTTCACATGTTTCTTTATTCAAGAGAAACTCGAGTTTAATATTATTTTTTTTTTAAACAAAATCTCATATGCTAAAAATCAGTAGATAAGAAAAATTAAAGTGCATTTTAAGTGAATCTTGAGTACTCTTTTCATGAAAAATAAGTTTGTTCGGATTAAATAAAAAACTCAACATATGAGTTTTACATGTGCTCTTTAACTCTGTAAAACTTCTTAACTTAAAATAAAAAAAAAATTAAAATATCTAGTAAAATAGTCTCTTCCCTGAGGGAAACATGCTGTTATGACACACACTATTAAGCACTTTTTTCAAACTTTTTCGTCTGAAATGTATTTTTTTTCATTGAAATATTTGAACTATGAAGTGTGCATAACAGTATATATTCACGATGAAAATTTACTAAATTTATTAACATTAAAAAAGACTTGTGTTTATTTTCTCAAGATGAAGAAATAAGTCCTTAAAAGTCAAGAGAAAAGTATTTTTATAAATAAATCTTATGAACTTTTTTTTCGTAGGAGTTGAATCAGAGATGGAAATTTTCTTACAAACATTTCATCTTTTTCTGTTTCATTATCTATGTGATTTGTACATTTCATATTGATTTCAATAGGAAAATTTCAAATGAAAAATGACTTTTGCACAATTGCCCTTCAGTTGAATAAAATCTTCTTTGTTACGGCACAGATTTAATTTCAAATCATTACATGACTAAGCCCGTAGAAAAAATTTATTGAAAAACTTTTCTATTTACAATATTTTTTTTCGTCTCTTAAGACCTGGAATATATATAACTCTAAAGTAAAGTAAAGTAAAGTAAACGAGAAATGTATAAAAAAATAGTCAGTAAAAGCTAAGGCAGGTGTAACACTACATTTATTTCTCTAATTTTTTTTATTTTTTTAAAGTAAAGAAAAAGTATACGAAACGAAAATAAAATAAAGTGTAACTGTGTAAAATCATCTTTTAATATTAATATTAATTTTATAATATATTTTATTTTAATATTATTTTTAATTTTATATTAATTATTTTAATATTTATTTAATATAAACTTATCGATGATTCAAGAAAAACAAGAATGAATTGACCAAGCAATATTAGACATTTTTTTTTGCCATCATTGAAAAAAAACATAGTTCTATGATGAAAATTTTGCTTGTTACAGACATGAACAAGGCAAATACTCTTGTTAAATAAATATATAAAACAAAAAAAATAAGAGAACTTGTTAAATAAATTTATTTTTAAAAGTCCTGTTACGATATTATTATTATATTATAACTACTCAAGTCAAGTAATAACGTGAATGTTTGCAAGTAAGTGAGACAAGACTTTATTGAACAAAAAAAAATATTGCAATAAAATAAATTCTTTACTTGTTTTTGCAGCATGCAATTCATATATTAACAAAGTACTTGTCAAGTTTGTAGTGGTGTAACTTTAAAATGTTTACTACTCGCTCATTTTTATCCTTTTTAGGAATTATTGCTGAAGCATTAAGTTTTGAAATTAAAATTAAAAAAATAATGAAAAGAATTCTTGTGGAAATTCTTTTTTACAACAAGTTTTATGAGTGTTTGAGTTGTCAATATTTTATTTCATTATTAATTTTAATGACATTTATTTGCTTGAATTGCAAGTTTTCTCAACAGGAGAAAATAACATAAAAGGTCATAAAAAACTTATGTGCCAGGTTTAATTTCCATCATCAGCTTATTCCTGATTAATTTGTAAAATAATTCTAATTGATCAATGGTGCCCAGGCAAGCTGCTAGGAAAAGCGGGCTCTGGATTAGAATTATTATAAAAATATTCACAAAACATAGATTAACATTTTAACGCCCATTGATAATTAGTGGAAATATTTGTTTTTTCATTTCCTTATAGAAATTCTCGAACCGATTCTTTCATTCCCAAAAAAAAATAAAACGCCATTTTTTGAAGTTGCAACTTAAAAAAACTTAACAAATTAAAGTAATGTAAATACCATTTATATCACATTATAAAAACATTTAAAATATATTTGGTTATACCGTTTTTATGTTTGAATAAAGTTGTGAGTTTCAGAGTAAAAAATATTATAATAACAATAATGAGAGAATAATGATCATTGTCTCATTTTCATTTTGTATATGAAAGCAAAAAACGGAAAAACTTAAGAAGATTTTTTTTTTATTTTACTCAGTTTTTTAAGAGCAGAAGAAAACTTTCATTTAAATTGCTCATAAAAAATAATAAAACAAGACACACATATCTTATCTTGTTTGAACTTAAATTCTTAGTGTGGCTCAGTATCCTCTTTTTTGTGTGTTTTTTTTTTGTTTTATTTAAATACAAAGAAAAATTATACGGATAAAAAACAATACAAAACTAAACTAAAAATGTTTATCTTAGGCTAGTGAAGTAAATAATTTTTTTTTTGTTTTGTGTATTATTTTGAAATTGAAACCACTCTTTATAGTTTGTAGTCCTGCTTAGGAGAATTATCTCAAACATAATAAGAAAAAGAAGAAGAGTATTATCGTATTATTTTCATCATTATTGTTATTATTATTAAGACATTTTCTTCATTGTCTTGTGAATTTGTTATCATTTTCTCAAATATTTGTGATGCTTTTGTCTTTAATATTTATTGTCTAGTCCATTGCACAAAAATAATAATCATAACAGTAATAATCAGAGCATAAAAGTGATAAAGTGAATTCTGTTTCAATGGAATTTAGACTATAAATTTTAATAATATCACAAGTGTTTCTAAAATAATATTATTAGAGTATGGTTTAAATTTAAGTTAAATGGTTTCTCATTCCGAGATAAAATAAAATTATTTTGAACCAATTAGTGTGTTTTATCATCTTTTCTGGATTTGTTAGGTTTAACAGATCAAGAGAGGTATCAAAAAAACACTTGTTTCAAATTATACCTCTTTACAATTTCAGTTAATGGTGAATAAAAAATTCAGGATAAAAAAAAATTAGGTAGATCACATTAACGATATGTGACTTTAAAGCGTATGAAAAAATGCAACGATTTCGTCATTTCAAAATCTTTAAATAAGAAGAATCAATCAATTTTCTTTTCATTTTCTTATCAGCATTGCCCTGTCATTCTGTTTTTTTTCTCTTTACTGAATAAACTTTTTACTTGTAATAAAATAATTCAATTCAAAACTCTTATTCATTCAACATGAATAAAATAAATCCATTCATTTTTTTTTGTTTGAAATGACAACACAAGATGTCTTATTACACGCTTATTACTTTCTAGTGCTCAAATTGACAGTATTAAAAATACTATCTTCGTTATTTATTTCTTTCCTTTCTCATTTTTTTCATTCAGATTATTGAAATAGCAAAGTTTAACTGATTTTTTCTTTCTTTTAACATTTGTGTGTTAACTTAGGAGAGCTTTTGAACAATTGTTGAAGAATTGGATGCAATAAAATAACTTCAACATAGATGACAAAAATGAAAGACTCAAATGAGAAAAAAAGTAAGGTGACTATTTGTCATGGCTGTGAAATATCATTTTAAGGGTAAAAATTCATAAGATTTTGAAAAAATTTTCGTGGTCACCCAATTCTCTATTTAATTTAAACAAAACACCCATAAAACATTACAAAGTTACTTGCAATACAATGCAACTAATAAAAATGTAATTGAAGAGATTTTTTTTTTCTTTTACATTACTTTTATTACATTTTTTATCATTTTATTTCTGAAATCATCGTTTTACTAACATTTCTCGTTTTTTATTTCAATTGGATTATTTTTTTTTATTCACTTTAATTCAATTCATTTGATTGTGTTTATTAGCTTATTCTCAACACTTTTACTCATCCTTTTATACTCAATTGTTTTGTTTTGTTCTGAGATGAGACAAATAACTGAATATTATTTTCAATGAAGATAATGTGAGTCAAATGAAAAATATAAAAAAAAATAAATGTATATAATAATGAAAAGGACTCTTTGAATAATGTAATCAAATACCGTCATTTATCTAGTTGTTGTTTATCTTTTCAATAAAAGACAAAAAAAAAATGAATGTGTTTACTGCTTTGCTTAGTGCCATTATATTTGTATCCTTTGTGAAATGAAGTTGATTGAATTGTTTTTTCTCTTTGCTCGGTTAGTTTACTTAGTCAATTTTTTATTTGGAATTAAATGAGCTAATGAGGGTTAAATATGAAGTAAATTGTGAGGAAAATTACATTTGACACGTTTTGAATTTCAAAACAGAAATTTTTGTTCTTTTAAAACTGAGAGATGATGATTTATTGGGGTCTTTGTACTTGAATGACCGTGGTTTGTTGTGGTCATAGTCCGATAGTCCCAGATGGTAAAGAATACAATGCAGAGATATCGAGTCCCTGAACTTGGAGTAATTCTCCCAATGGATAAGTTAATGTAGCAGTGGCTCTTGAATTTGAATGTGTCCCATTTGAAGTTTGGATGTAATGGTGCTGTGGTTGATTTGATCGAAAACTTCCAGTGGTCATTGCTGAGGACGGACCTGGTATTGTAATTATTTTACGACCACCCCCAATTAAGGGAGCTTCAATCAATGTTGTTCCTTGTCCTGAAGGACTTGTGGTGGCATATTGGATAATTGAAGGTCCCGCAACTGGGATAATTTGTGTTGTATGACCAGGACTGCCCGGAGCATGATGACCACTGGAATGACTTGTAAACGTAGCAGGTAATGTGTAGGGAGCATAACGTAAGGTAGTCAACGAAGATTGATGGTGTGGGTGTGCAGGATGATGGTGACTGATGGCTCCTAGTGAGCCACCAGCAGAATTTGCAGAAGCAGAATTGGATGGACCGGCAACAGCTATTGCTGCCGGTGCTCCATTTGCAGTAGCATTTGCACTCAATACGAGCAACTCACCATATGTACCACGACCAGCTGTGCGTGTTTTTGCCAAATTGGCGGGCAACATCACTTCTTTTGGTTGTGCTTTTTTACACTCAACCTATAATGAAAGTTGATTTAAAATAAAAGTGAAAAAATTAAATTAAAGTTTTTACCATTTTGTTGTTGATTTCATGGAAGTGAATTTCACAAACTTTATCTACGACATCTTCATTTTGAAATGTGACAAACCCAAAACCTGTAATAATAAAAATTTATAAAACATTAATGAAAATTCTTTGCTATAATGCGTAGTTCAAATCCAACAATTTCTTAATTTGTGTTCAATATTTTTTTTTATTTCTGATACTAGCTTCATATATAAAAAATATTACACAGAAAAAAACAAAATGGTTAAATATGTTTCTGACATAATAAATATTGTATCTTTTCCATTATTATTTAATTTAAATCACATACACAAAAAGTTAAAATTCATAAGTTCATAATTCTGATATGATCATATATGAGTGTCAAACTCCGCTGGTGAATTTCTCATATTCATTCAATTGATATACTGTTACAAAAGAACTCACTTGATTAAATGCAATTGCCTTTTTATATTTTCTATGTGTTATGATTTCAGGCAACAAATGCATTTGACTTTCCATACACTATGTGGCTGATGATGAGGACGATGATGATGTCTATGGAGTTATTATTAAATTTTATTTGAAATTAAAATGGTCTGTAAAACAAGGCATTGACATTACAATTTTTGGTCCTTAGAGTCAAGAGACATTTAGAAAAGTATCATCCATTTATCAGCTTGTACACTTAATTGGGCGTTTACGGTACAAAATGGGTAAAAATAAAAATAAAAAAATAAGTGATTCAACTACGCCCCTGTCTTAATAATAAAAAAAACCCTTAAAATCATACTCAACTATGATAAAAAAAATAAATGTAATAATTTACTGCTGTACACATACACATTAAGATAAAACTTGAAGGACTTTTTTCCTAAACAAGCAAACTTATTTAACTAGATTTGTTCATTTTCATTTTGAACTTCAAATCATTTGGTCAATATTAAGAACCATTTTTCAGTGACACCGAACGAAATTCTCTTTAAATTTTTAACTGAGGGTGTCTTTGTTCAGGCTATTTCGTCTATCTCACTCGTATACTAAATAAAATACTAATAATAAAATATAATATCTGTGTCAGTCTCACTTGTGGCCCATTTCAAACCAGACATGTGTATGTTATGATAAAAGCAAAAAATGATTTGAAAATTAAATATTTATGAATGGAAAGATAAATATTTTATTTGTTAGTTTGTTCAAAGTTGAACTCTATGCTTTAGAAATGTTATAAGTCCTGAAGTATGAAATGGATTGTGCATTTTCTATTTTAATACTAAAAGTAAACTAATTTCAAAGGATATGTAAGTATGACTAGCATAATTAGAGGGAGCTTCGAATTCCAATAAGAGAGATAATGAGATTTTCATGTGAATTTGAAACACGCACTTAATTGCACACTGCCACGCATAAATTAAATTTAGTCTAAAACAATGTAAGAATATTTTATTTTTTGTTATAAATTTAACAAAATGTGGTTAGCTAATAAAAAGAATTATTTAACTTGTGAACGGGAGTGTCTTTAAGTATTTGAAACTCGACACCTGTGATTATTCTTCTTTTAATTTTTTGAAGAAATAATTTGTAATTTTTAATAAAAACGTAAGAGTAAAAATACATGTTTTTTATTTTAAATTAACGCCTGGTTTGTATTTGTTCCTTTAGAACACTATTTTCAATAAATATTCCAAAAAAACGTATTAAAAGGATAAAAAACTATAGAAATGAGTTATGAGGATGATATATTATAATAAATGTAATGTGATAAAAAAAATGTGTCAAAACCACATTTTTTTCAGTTAAAACTAAGCAAAAATCATAGATAAATAACAGATATGCATAAAAAATCCAACCTTTTTTTACAAGAGAAGAGAATTAAAGCGGAAAGTGAAAATATGATTGTCCGTAATAAATGTATTATTTTTGTATGATGATTTCCTCCCTTTTTCCATCATTTTTATTTTATTTCTTTTATTTTGGGTCTTTTTTACTTATCGTTATTTTTTTTAAGGTTTTATTCATACACTTAACTCATACACAATTGCGTTAAATATCACACTCATGAAATTTTGCTGTAGCTTGTGTTTTTTTTCTTTCAAATTTTCCAATCATGTTTTAAGACACGTGTCCTCATGTGAGCTTTTGTAAAAAAAACTGGTTTTCTAGGTCTGGCGCCAATTGAGATTGTTTCTGTTTTTATTTATTTATGAAAAGTTAGTAATATAACAATAATAGTAACGACTGTGTGACGACTTCATTTTGAGAAATCATTTATTTTATACATAGCACTAAAAATATAAGTAAACAAGATTGTGATAAAATGATTGAAAACGAATTTTCATAAAAAAGATTTTAACAACAAATATAACGACATTTTGAATTTCGTGAATTTCAATAATAATCTAGTTGAAAATCTGTTTATTAAGAGAATTTTCAGATTTAATTGACTGTTTGAGGGTAGGTTTAACTATGAAATAGCATTTCAAGTATAATTGAGACATTTCTTAAATTAGAGGAAGTTTTATAGGAGAGTACTATTAATTTATAATTATAAAGTCAAGGTCTAGAAATATCAAATGAAATTTCTGAAAGCATCTGTGAAAACAGTCATTTAACTAAGCCATTAGCATAATTAAAGTTTTTGTTCAAGAAAGAAATTACAAAAACTTTTATAATTTTTATTGATGTTCGTGAAAAAAAGGAGATAAAAAATATTCCGTTTATGCTTGTTGGAATTTCATGCATGTCTAATGACTTGATTTGATTCTTTTTAATGGGTAAATTTTTTATATAAAGATTTGAACTAAGTTGGACCAGCGGACATCAATTTGGTGAGGTTACAAAAGACATATGGCATAAATAAATGCTTTTTATTTATTATTTATTTATTTATTTATTGCAAAGGTCCATCCTTAGGATGATGTTTTTAACTGCACTAAATAAATTACATAAAATTATATTACATATATATACAATTTTAAAATAAAACATTAAATCTCTCTTTGATTATTTTAAATCTCTTTTGAACAGCTGGACACTTTCGACTCCAAGCGTAGTGATCAGTTGATAACTTTTCTCCTCTCTCATTTGCTCTCGAACAATTTATACAACAAATTTTTTCTGATTTGCACACTATAACACTATGATTATCACCACATTTAGAACAAAACTCTTCATCTATTTCACAATCTTCAGCATTGTGTCCAAAATTTTGACACAAATAACATCTACCAATATTAATGTATGGCTCTATGTATACGACACTCCACATGATAAATAGTTTCTTCTTAGACAATAGACTCTTGTACGTATCTATGTTACTGCACTCAATTATGGCTGTATTTTTTATTCCTTTGCTGATTCTCTCAATTTTGATATTTTCTAACAACATGTTAATATTGTTTTGCTCACCAATACACTCAAGCAAATTTTGTGAATTTATCTCCTTTGGTATACCGATTAACTTTAATTTTGGTTTTGCATCTTTTGGTTGATTTACATCATATTCTGATCCAATCGCTTGCTCCAGTTTTTCTTTAACTTTACTGACACTTTCTTTATTTTTACAATGCACAATTACGTAATTATTTTTAGTATGTCTCACAAAATTAACAGGATCTTTCAATGGATTTAATGACTCTTTAATTTTCATTTCACACAATTGATCATTTTTATCATGTTTCACTATAAGAATAGGATCTCTTTCTCGTTTTGCACTTTTTACTTTATCAGCACTTTTTAATGTATTTTTTGTTCTTTTAGGTGCTGGTGAAGGCCATTCGGATGAATTTGCCAATAAACTAGCAAAAGGTCTCTTTCCTGCTGGTGTTCCAATAGTATTCGCATTCACATTCAATTTAATTTGCTCCTTAAAATTCTTAAATTCTTCGATTTGTTTACTCAGCTGATTACGAATATCAGTTAAAACACTCTCTTGTTTAAGATGAATGTTTTTTATCTCATCAAATTGTCCCATAAATTTCAACACGAACTCTCTTTTACTGATACACTCCATACAATTCCATATAGTATTCTGTCCACCATTTAAATATTTCAACACCTCAACACTTTGAATGTCTTGGCAAATTCCATGATAAAAATTGCCACAAAATCCACATTTAAGCTTTTCTTCGGCATTATTTCTCCTTGAAAAGACTTGCTGACATTTATTGCACTTTTCCATGCAAAATTTTGCAAAAAACTTTGATCTAACTATTTTTATTTAATTTTTTATTCCAGAGGTAAAAAAATTTAGTCTTTCACGTATTAAAAAAATTCTCTCTGAGTTTTACATTATGTTTCGAAAGAAAATTTTGAGAGTGTGAAAATAGTTTTTAAATAATCCAGATAATTATTTTTTTTATTTCAAGAACCTTGACCTGAATTAATTTAATAAATAAATTTTAATTTTCCACATGAATCAGACACAAACTTGAAAATACAGTCATGTGTTAAAAAAATGCTCAAAGGATTAAAATATGATTACAATCAGATATTATTCGTATCTATAATCAGAAAAAAAATCCCTACGAATTAGGTCATTTTCTTAATTTATTGTGTAATTTCTTTCATTTTCTGAGAAAGGGTAAACTTTTATTTTTTTCTTATAATTTGCGTTTGATGTCAGTCGTTTTTGTTGTTCCTACAGAAATATTTAATAGAATAAAGTAAAGGAATAGAAAAGAAAAGTCATATTTAAACCCCAAATGACTCATTTAATCACATCTGACGTCCATTTTCTTAATATTATTTTTTTATCCATCCTTCACAATGGCTTTTAAAAAGAATTATTCTTAATGTTTATATGTCTCTCGTGTCTCATTTATTGTCAATTTTCATTCTAAGCATTCAAAGCAAATCCATTCAAATATAAAAATAATATTATTCACGCATTTGATCAAAAATAATGTATCTAAACCTAAACCGATAAGATAAAAAAAAAATCAAAATTAAGGAAATGTTTAAGAAGGCATGAAAAAAGCTGACAATATTAATTTATAAATACATTTTTGTGCCATTCACGTCAGATTTACGTCTTTTTTTGTCTGATGTAATGGAATTTTCTTCCTGATATTCAGGTGAATTAAATTAAATTTAATTTTATTTAACAAACAAATTTTAGACTAGAACAATAACTTTTTGAATATATCACGATTAAAATTTTTTATAAAGGATAACTTTTTCATCATTTTTTTTTTAAATATTAAAATATTGATGGCAGCAGATGGCGTTTGTTTTATTTATATTTTTTTATAAATATTTATTTTTATTATTTTTTTTTGCAAAAAAAAACAAGATTTAAATAAAAAAAAAGAAAGAAATTTTTATTGAAAATCGCTTGTCATGTCAATCAAGTCTTGTTACATCTTGTGATTATTTAAAATGTTTCACCGATTTTTTTTTTTCAGTGCAAATAAAATAATAAAATGCTCTTCAAACACAAAATAAAATTCCCCAGTAACACAAGGCGAAAACAATTTATAGTAAAAGCTTAAAATATTTAATTAAAAACGACCACCTGTGATCCTCGATTTTCTTATTATTTCATTACTTGAATTCTAATCACATTTAATCAAGTCAACTCAACTCTTGAAAATGTGTTGAATAATTTTGTGTAATATTATGAAAATGTTTCTATATTTTTAACCATCTTGTATCATATCGTGATTTTCTTTTAAATTTTAAATTAAAACCGCATGACAAGTACCTTCTTTTTTTAATTTTTTTTCTAATTACAATTTTTGACACAACAGTACAACAAATTAAACGGATAAACAATTTCAAGGTACACGCTAAGCATAGAAATTATAAGAAGAGTAATGAATGGAGAAGTTGGCATGAAGATCATGCATCTGGTGTCATGTTTCTAATTATATTTATATTACTTTGTGTATATTTTTGGTAAACGTTTGACAGTTTGGTGGAAATAAAACCTAAGCTAAAATTACTTTCCTTTTAAGTGTGTACAGTATGCGTGTGTGAGTAAAAAGACAAAAATTAAAACATTAATCGAGTGAGACAGGTGTCAGTTTGTGGTTTTAATTTATCGTGTATAAGGGAAAATTAAAAAAGTCTATTTTAAAATTAATGAAACACTACGGCAAATTGTTATATTTTTGTCATTAAGATTAACAAATAAATGACGTTTAATTATTAATTGCTCTAAATTTGTGATTTTTTTTAAACCAACAAGATTTTTTCCATTATTTTGATATAAAAAAAAATGTTTTGACACATATCATATTTTTTTCCTATTAAAAAATATCAATATATTGTGTTATGACGCCAACAAATAACATTTTATTATTATTTTGACATAAAAATCACGCAAAATATATGAAAAACGACTCAACAATATCCTTTTAATACTTTACCGTATTTTTTTTTTTTGATAGATATATTTATTTTTCAAAAATAAGCAATCATTTATATAACGACACAGTGTAGGAATTCATGCAAAAATGAATAACGGCAGGCATGGCAAACAAACAAACAAACACATTTATTGCTGCCAATATGCCGAGTTACTTCTTGTTTCTCATTGAATCGCACCAAATATATCAAGTACAGAAACTGAACAATATTAACAAACACTCATAAATCATATGATAGATTGAAGAAAATCGAAATATAACATATAAATATATTTTTTTTTTACTTTTGATAACTTGTTATCCTGATCCCCTTTTCATATACGATATAGACATTGTATGATGTATTAAGAAAATGCTTAGCTGTTACTTATTTTTCTTTCCTGATTTTAATATTTTTATGATTCCAGTACAGATATGATATTTCACTTGACTTGATTTCGTTTTTATTGTATATTAAGAAAAAATTATACATTAAATCGATTTTTATTCACGATTGTGCGTCTGTCTGTATGAAATGTTTCCGGGTACCCTTAAAAGCTGACTTGTTCATAAAAGGTTAATTTACAAGTTATGAATATGATTCCTAGATAAGAAGAGAGTATTACAAATAACAAAAATAAAAAAAGGGCTTACCAAAATGCACTCATTAAAATTATTCATAAGGTGATTCATTTTTTGCAAGTTTTTGATCATATTGTATAAAAAGAAGAAAAAAAGCAAAAAATGGTAAATTACTTTGCATGAGTAGAGGATTTTACATGAAGAAAATAAAATAAAGAGGAATATTGTTTATGCACCCTTGAATTGGGTTATTTCCTACATTCAAAATTATAAAACAAAATAAATCGTGCATTTGGATTTTCACAATAATTGATTTAAGAGTAATTTATAGGAAGATAATTCAAAATATAAAATTATATGATAAAATCACCAAAGATACCCCATTTGACGTTAAAATTTCTTGTTATTAAACAATTTTTTCCACCAAACCTCATATTTATGTCTTCTTTTTAGTTTATGAACACAAATACACGTGATGTGAGTAAAAAAGAGGTCATCATTCGCTTTTATACACTGCAAAAAAGTAAATTACCGCAAAGTTATGCATAAAAATAAGATGATAACTTTTTATTTGCGGAAGGATTTAAAATTACAGTTACAAGTTTTCCATTTTTTTCATTTAGAAATACGAAAAAACCCATTAAATTTTTTTTATATAAAAAAGGAGACATAAAAGTATGATGACAATTTTTTTGTTAGTTTTGTTTTTATTTGAATCATTTTTTTTTCAATCTAAAACGAAAATATTTACTTTTCTACGATTATACTCAAATAGCTTCAGTATCAATGTTCACAAGCACGTGGAATATTTTTTTTCTTTTCTTTAAATTTTTTATTTGAGTTCTTTTTTTTATCACATTTGATTTTTTTCTCATTCATTAAATGATAATTATCTTTAAATTAACAGGATGATACCAAATTCAAATTATTCCTACCTCAAATATCAGAAAATATCATAAGTTTATCTACAAAAATTCTATTAAATTGTTTGTCATGAAAATAAGCTGATGTTGTAAAAAAAAACGATTAAAAATTAATGAAACAGGATTTTGCTTATCTCAAATTTGTAAAAGTCACAGCAAGTCCATTTGTGTTAAATCGTGTTAAGTTAAATTGTGTCGACATGATTCAATTAAAATTTTATTTATTATTTGAAATGAACTTAATTTAAAAACATAATCCATGATAAACAAGTGTCTATGAGTAAATGGGTGGGAAATTTAACAACTTTTGATTGATGGAATTTTATTCAGGAGATTATGAGATTTTATATTTTTTTTTTATTTTATTTTTAATAGGAAAACAAATAATACTGAGGATTTAAAAGTTATAAATTAAGGATTATTTTAGTTGGAATTTTTATATTATTATACATTTTATTCTACTTTTGCCAAGTGGCAATTTTATCATTCTTTTTGTTAAATTACTGTTTTATCATTTTTTGCAAAGGTACACGTTCAAATAAAAATTGGAGGAGTATGTTGTGTTGTCCTTTTTTTCGCTTTGGGCAATCTTCAGATACAAGCTTTTATACAATTAGAATTTCCTTCATGTTATCAGTTTTTTCTTCAACTTAAAATTTTAGCCAAATTCGAACGTTAATTTTCCAATAGTTTTTGAATTAGCATGTGATTATATCTTTTTATAATATTTTTTTCTTAAATGCTTTTTTAATTGTGTGTCATGATTACGTGTTATAACTTTTAATTTAATTTTTTTTTCCAAGAAAATGAGGAAGATTATTCTCCTTTTTTTAAACTCTTACTAATATGACGCCACCATTTTATTATGCTTCATCTGCATAATCTTCTATAAGTACTAACATGGTAACTTAAAATTTTTTACAAAATATACAAGAGAAAGCATATTTTTCTTCTACATATAAATAAAACTTATGTTAGCGAGGGGCAAGATTTTCAAAATATTGGAAGATCTTAATGAATTCCAAAAATCATATCTTTTTCCGATGTAAAATTCGCTCCTAAAACCGATGAAAAAATAAAATTTGGGGGTTCCCATACAAAAATCTTTGCGACCGACCATTTTAAGGAATTTCGTGTTATTGAGGGCTTTGCATCATGTTTCATCAAAAAAGTATACAATTTATAATTTTTTTTGAATTTTTTATTTTTTTATTGGAAAGTTGAGATTTTTCTAACCTGTTTTAAGTATCTAACCACTTTTGTATCTTTTGTAGATCAAAAGTTACAAGTATTTTTGGTTTAATAGTATGAAATTTGTTCAAAGAGGTCGGTTAAACAATTTTAATTGATTTTTCAAAGAAAATTTGAATTTTGGTCAAAAACTAATGAATTTACGAAAAAGATCGATAGTTTATTTGGCAAAGTTATAAAAAACTGTATAATTTTTAACTTTTTCTCGCATTACTACAAAAAAATCATGAAAAAACTCGACTTTTTGGCTAAAACTCTCGTTTTTCAAAAAATGGTCATAACTTTTATTCTAAGAAAGCTACAGAAGAGTTTAAATACTTAAATCGCATCAGAAAATTCTCACCTTTTTGATTTTAATGCTTAAAAATATCTAGATGAGGACTTTCATGATGCAAATTGATGAAAAAGTTCAAAGAACTTGAAAATAAACTCAAAAATCGGTCAGTCGCAAGGTTTTTTCTATGGGAACCCCAAAATTTTATTGTTTTATCGGATTTAGAAGCAAATTTTACATCGGAAAATGATGTGATTTTTGGAATTCATTGAGAACTTCCAATATTTTGAAAATCTTGCCCCTCGCTACTTATGTCTTTATTACTTAACATTTAAAATGTTAAAAGAAAAGACGCAAATTTTAAAATTTTATTCGTATACTAAAGTTGGGCAACTTAAATGAATGTCGTTTAACTTTTTTTTCTTACTTGAGAATGAAATTTTCAATACTGACACAGTGACTGAAAACCTAGACTATGTTATAACTTGTTCTTTTATTTTTTTGTAATGTATGTAAACTAGTAAGCTTACTCCTTTAAAATATTACACTAATACATTTGAACTATAAGTTTCTTGGAATTTTATTCTTTAGTTAAATTACACATTAGACGAAAATTTGCATCATGCTTGAAAGTTATTTTTACGTGAGATTTTTGGGAAAATATTTTTATTTTTTCGTTGAAATACCATTTAGTTTGATATTTAACAGACATGACAGCAAGATATGGTATGCAACTTTTTTGAATACGATGACAATTTTAAACAATTTAAGGGGTTGAGTTAAAAAATTCACAAAAAAATATATATATTGATATGATGTTAAAAATTCTAGTTTTGAGTAAAATTTTCTTTCACACCTTTCAATTATTAAGGAAGAGAAATTCATGAGAAATGTTTAAGCTCAAAATAAATAGTTGATGATTTTAGTACAAGAAAAAGCCGTTAAAAGAATTTTTAAATTAATTTTATTAAAAAATCGCATTCCATTTTAAGACTATAAAAAAATACATATTAAAAGTTCTAATTTAAATTTAATAATTGATCAAATAGCAAAAATTATTGGAAAGACGAAAAACTGAATTAAATTGATATTCATGTGAAAAAGTAACTTCCTTTAAAAAGTTTTCTCAGCGTAACTTTAATTTAATAAAGAATTATAAAACACCTTTTATAAACAAATGAATTTTAGACACGATATTTTTTGACACCAATAACTCTTAAAGCTAATTTTGATAATAGCGAAAACTTTTCATATCTTTTTTTTGGAAACCATAATAAAGTGCTTTGCTCAGTACAAAGAAGTTTTGTGCGTTTATTGGTGTAATTTATTTTATTTTTTTTTCACTTATCCTATCATGTCGTAAAAATTAATGTAAAAACTATCATCCACTTTAATGAAACTAAAACAAGAATCGAATGACAATCAAAAGCAAAAATTAATATTTTATTTCTATATTTTCTATAAGTCTTAACACTGAACTTCATAATTGGAATTCATTTTATTTGGACTACAGAATGTATGGTATTCGAGTTACTTTTAAGTACACAAAGGTCGTAAAAAAATAATAAGGAAGTACAAACAATAAAAATTCCCATTGATTTATTTCCTATTATAAGAATTCACGCAATGACATTTTTTATGGAGGTTAACATCAATCATCATGCCTTTACATAAAAAATTAAAATAAATATATGCAGAATAAGAGAGGGTCGATATTTTTTGTTTTGTTTTGAAGAATTATTGAATTAAATGACAAAACTACGCAAGTTTTTGATAGCTTAGATTGTGCATGAATTGTTTTTAACCCTGTTAGAGCGCATTAAGGGCCAATCATCGTCGTTTGAGGATGAAATCACTTGATTTGCGAATAATTTGAAACTACGGGTGTATGAAATACGATCAAGGGCTCAAAATAAATGAAAATCGATAAAATGTTAGTATTGCAGAGCACAGGCATCTATAAGAAGTTGATGGAAAAAATGATGTGAGTTTCTTAAAATTATAATGATATGTCTGAAGAATAGATTGAAAGCATGCTATCGATCTTGTAAGTACCAATTACTTCAATGACATTGAATAAATCAAGGGTTTACAAGTCAAATATTATAAAATAAAATTTCTTTTATGATTTACTTTCTTATCATTTTTCTCCTTAATTGTATTTTTCGCATTTTTGTCCTTAATTTTGATGACATTATCACAACATACACCGAATAAATCTGTTGTAAAAGTAAAAAGATGGATACGAAAATTAAAATGAAAAAAAGAGGAAATGCGTGCTTAAGTATTGGATCACATGAAATTAATTTATTCAGTCTCATTCATGAGCACGGTTTTAATGAGAGAGCCCGCTTTTATGAGTGTTCTCTGCAAAATGTACAAAATCATTATTATGATTGTAAATGGAGGAAGGATGTTGACAAAAGCAGCATAAGATTATTTTTGTTGTGTTTGTTGTTGTTGTGACATGACAAGTGCAGGAATTTTCTTTGGATTTGCATAAATTTTTATTATAATGATTTTATTTCAAAAAATATACAAGATTGTCAACAGCAGATGATCTTTCGTTGAATTTATAATGAGATTAAAATACAAGCATTAAAGTTTTTTATTTTAAATAACGTTAATTCTCTGATAAATTAATATAAGTATGATTTTTTAAGGTAAGAAGATAATTCGCTCAATTTATAATTAAATATTGATAAGCGATTTGAACCTCAAAAAGTTTTGGTTCAAAAATAACTCGTTACAATTAAAAGTTTTTACATTGACATGAGACAAATGTAATTTATCATAATTACCGTTACAAGCTAAAATATTGTCGAAAAGACAATAATTAATTTTCAACACCAACAAATCACTTGATTGACATTCAAGTTTTTTTTTGCTTTTGTATGCATATATTGACGACATTTTTTGATCTAGCAGAATTTGAGACAAGAATTAATGACTTTCCATTTATTTATGTATATTTTTTTTTTTGGTTCAACATTACTTTAAAAAGTTTTTTTTTTAACACTAAGCTTGCGTAAGAGCGACACAGCTGACACTTTAAATATAAATTATACATCAAAACAAGCTATGAAGGGGAAAAATCATTTAAAATCACTTTATTTCGTCGTGATTATGGATTTTTAAGTACCTATCTCTTGGTACGTTTTTCCATTATTATCCAACAAAATGTAAAAATAAAAAAAAGCAGAGAAACCAATATGAAATGGAAAATGATGTTAATGGAGTGACATGACGTGCGATATGCTGATGATGGTTTACCTCTAACAAAATGATGTTTTAGCTATACATTTATTTTTAAATGTGTGAAAATTGTGTGTGATGTTAGAATATCTTATTTTAAATTTATCAAAATTTCGATTCTTTTGGACACTTAAACGAGGTGAGGTGATGAAATGAAAATTATCATCATGACATACAAAACATACAAAAATGGAACGTAAATTATAACAATCAAGCATTTGTGTGTAATTCTATAAAATTTGTGATTAAATTAAGATTAAATGGAAACAGATGACAATGATGATGAGTGATTGAATTAAATGAGAAAAAAATGATTGAAGTAACAATGTATTTTGAGACAGGTAAGGAAAAATTTTATTCCGGTTAAAATAAAATAAAACCTTAGAATTAATTTGTACTTAGTTTTTTTTTTCATTCAACGTAAAATTGTAAATTTAATATGAGAAGGTGTTAAATTTAACTCTCCACAAGAGGTTTTCTCGTCTTTAAGAATAAAGACCTTGTGATCTATTTTAATAAAATATTTGATGAGTTCGTTCATCTATGTGATGCTTGTGCACACACAATTGTAATGTTCTTTCAACTATTATTTTTAAAAACAATTTTGAAAATAATTTTTGTCAAATTCAACCATTTTTCCACCCCAATAATTTTGTTTATCGGCAAAAAACTTAATATGTTTAATTTTTATTGTGAATATCCCCTTTTTAATATTCTATTTAAATTAAATTAATTTATTTATACATTTATTAATCATATCATCATCATCATAATTACACTGATAGTTCATATCATTATGTTTCTGATAATAATTTATTAACATTTTTGATCACTAAAAATAATACCAAACCAATACCAAAAATCAATCAGGAGTGATCAAGTGGGAAGGTGGACATTTTATGAGGTTTCATTGTTCGATTATTATCATTTTATATTTTTTTTTTGATTACGTGTTCAAAATTTTGTTTTTTGTTCTTTTTCTGCATACACCATTAATTTAATTTTTTTTCCTGTGTTCTCTCCATTGTTGAATAGACCGTAAAAAAATTAAGCCATTATTCATCATTTTCATTCAATTTATTGATGACATATTATAATCAATCCAGGTATTAATTACGTACATGAAATTCATAAATATGAAATAATTTTTCTCTCTTTTTTATGTGAAATACTGGTATATTTTTATTTATTATTCTGAACCGATACATGTGGACATGTTGCGTTTGATACATTAATTATGTAATTAATTTTGTCTGTGATTGAACAATTTTTTATGTTGTTTATTTTAATTGATTTATGTGTGACTATGTTTTTTTTTGCTTTATTTTAATTTTGAGGGTTTGAGTTGAAATTTGTGCAGGAAATGGTGGTTCAAAAAATTAAATTATTTTAATGAAATTTTGCAGACAATTCGAGGCATAACTTTGCAACAATAACAAAAAGAAACATAAGATGTAACTTCAAGTACTTTCTTATTCTAATGCAATGAAAAAATGGAAAAGAAAATAAATAACAGCTTTCTACTAACAACAATAAAATAGTAAATTGCTTTATATGAGTTGGATGATTTGTGGCCGCACATTAATTCAAAATTATTACCTTCTCTTCATGTGTACTTCTAACAATACTTTTACATTTTGTGCTTTTCATGAATGGTGTATGCTTGCGCTTTTTAATATTAATATCTTTAGAATAATGGTAGTAACAGCAGCTACACGTAAACGAATGAAGTTATGAGAAGTCGAGTTTTTATTATTATTAGTACACTTTAAACAAAAAATTACCGAAGGACTTGCATTGCTAACTAGGAAGGATATGCTCCTCAAGAACCTGATTCTGGTTTACTCATCTAATTGTTAATAATAAAGTGGTTGATAACTGGACACTAATGTGAATAACTTTTGAGCATCCTTCCTATGCATTCCCTTTACCCTTCAGATATCGAAAGTTCTGATAAATTCTAAAAAATCTTAAATTAAAATTTAATGCTATTCAAAAAATATAAAATTTCTAAATTCCTTTCCACCCCTCAAAAAATCATAATACAAATACAAGCATTTATTTCTCAATTACTCATTCTAACAATACTACAATAAGATATTGTAGATACCTAAGAAGGCAAGAAAAGCAATAATAATTTTCCTTGATGATTAATTTTGCAAACACGCACACATTTTATACGTCTATCTATGGAACATACAGTGGTTTTGTGCTTTTATGGTAGGAAATATATCAAATATTACAGACAATGTAATTAAAAAGCGAGTAGTAATAAGACGAGAAAGGAATTTCACATCTCATTTCAAGGCATTAATTTCTTCTTGTTATTATTAAACGTCATTTTGACTCATATTTCTAATTTGGTTTGTTTCCAACGCACACATGTCACACGCATATGAATCAATTTTTATGGGCCACTAGCAGCATTGGGTTTTGTTTGAGCTCCAAATAAAATAAATGAATGTAGTTTAAGCAGTTTTGTATGAAAGTCATGTTTGATAATAATTATAGTTTAATTTATACATTTTTTATGCGTAAGAGGGAAAAGCGTTCATTTATAATGTTTTGATTTTTTTTTTATGTATAATATTATGAAGTGTAATTAATTTCATTTTTGTAACAGGTTATAATAAATCTCATTGAAAAAAAAAATAAAAAAAAAACACATTTGGAACTGCCGGGTATTGATCCCGGTACCTCTCACATGCTAAGCGAGCGCGCTACCAATTGCGCCACAATCCCTTATATTTTCACCTCGCAATTAATGTATTTTTATTTTATTTAATCCAATAAGACATGTCTCTCAAGGTAACTTTTAAATAAATTGTTCAACCTAACTCGAATTTATTTAAAAATACTTTCACATGTATGAATTGCGTCCAACAATACAATGGCAAATGTATGAATGAATGCACAATACTCATTTTTGTACATTGTACAATAAAGTAGGGTGTTTTATTTTTAGAAACCACGTTTTTTGTTTCATATTTTTTGAGTACCTGAACTTTTAATATTACGTTATTTGATTACCTTTTCATAAAAGTGTTACTTTCCCTTTAGATTTCAATGTTCACCGACATGAAACCAAGTTATTTTTAATATGAATTCAATTCAATTCTAAGAAGAAAACAAAATACTTTTTTTTTGGTAACCAATTTATTGAAATGATAAAGAAAAAGTGAAAGTAAAAGGAAAGTCTTAACTCAATTAAGAAACTTTGTCCTTTTACACTTCCAAGACCAATTTTATCAGTTTTATAAAGTGTTAAGAAAAAAAGAAGCAAAATAATTACCAATTAACCCAAAATCACTCTCACTTTAACTCAGTCTCACTTGGTCATTTGGCGTAAAAAAAGGTAAAACTTTGAAATAGATTTCGATTAACTCTGTACACTTTTTCCTCATATCATATTTAAATGTGCTAATTTTTGTGTGATTTTGATTTTCTTGAACACCGCAAAAAAAACAAAATCTTTAAATACAAGAGATGATTTTGAAAAGGAAATCAAATAACAAAACCAAATTTTCTCTGATTTCCTTCTAATTTGTATGGATTACTGAACACATTTGTTTCCTTACATTTAATATTATTTCATCAGAATTCGAAACAACTATGAAAGAAAATTAAGCTGAATCATAGTCATTCTTGCATGATCTCAATTAAAACACATGAAAGTTATAAGAAAAAGGGATAAGTGGACGTAAATTAATGAATTCAATTTTGTAAATGATGACGACTCACATGCATGATCACTTGATTTTCATCGTTTGTTTTTGATTTAAGGTAATTTCTTATATAATTATACAAATCTAAGTTTTAGATGACTTTGCTAGTATTTGAACTTATTTCATTAGTATAATAGTTTCGGCTCACACGTGTATCGAATTAAGGTTAAATTTATAATTAATTTCACTAAAAATAGTAGACAATGATTTTCGTTTTACAATGAATTTTTTTTTACTTTCATACAGAAATTTATTTTCATATTCAATTCATTCATTCACAGAAAAGCAAAAAAGAAATAAAACGGTCCAAATTTTTATGTCCCAATGCTGCTGTAATATAAAAAAGCAGAAAAAAACTCTTGACACGTACAGTGAATTGATTTTATGAAGTTTTAAATATTTGATTTTTATTGTTCTTCTGTTTTCAATTTAACATTGAATTCTGCTTTTTTGCAGTTCAGTCAAAGGAAAATTAGAAGAAGTAAAAAGTGAACATCTAATATTAATAAAGCAGAATCCATTTTAAGTGGTTGTAAATCAACTCAACAAACGCACTTTTTTATGTTATTTCTCTTGTGTAATCGTTCATCGCTATCAAGAACAAGAACACGTACCAACATTTTATTTAAATATTTAGACATTGATTCATTTAATTTTGAAAGCAGAAAAAAAAGAATTCTAGCCAAATGGAAGACAATTGAATTAGTTAGTAAAAAGGAGAATGAGAAAAAAACCATGCGTGTATGACCGTGATTTGATTTTTATTTTCATTGTATGATTTCATTTCTTCCATATTGGTATTGCATGACTTGACAATGTCTTAAATAAATTCTCAAAAACTATACGAAAAAAAACACAACTATAACACGCACAAATATTGATTTTTGCTTGTGTGTTGCATAGATTTTTATAATTTCTATAAAAGTAGTTTTAGTTTCAGTCTAGGAGGAAATTGGCAAGAAACTCAATAATATTGGATAAATTAGCAAGGGAATTTTGAAAAGAAAATCAAAGATGATGATAGAAATAATTAACTTATTTTTATTATTGCGATTCTTTTATATACAAATATTGGTATAATTCGAATTGAATGGAATTTCCTGATTTCGATTATTCTGTGAAATCATTTTAGTATTTTTCGACGAAAAGGGTTTTGATAAAATAGTCATAAAACCATTGGATTTCTCTCATCAAAAGATCAAATTCAGTCAGAAGTTTAATCGGCTCATAAACTGCCTCATAGAAAATCAAAAAAATTCTATGCAACTTCTATTTCAAAAACCATATTTATCACGTCCTATCGATTTTCACACTGATCGTGTACGAAATTTGCATAATTTCATATGATTAGTACTTACATTTAATTATGGTACTAATGATATTGTTTTTTAATTATAATTATGGTGTGAACCTGTGAGGTTTCATTACATTATTTTCCATGCATTTTATAGTTTTTTTTGATAAGCTACATTGAGTTTGTATGAAACTGTTCATTTTTTTATCATGTAATATTTAAATAGTTGAACAAATACCGATGCAGTTTGTGAAAAAAAAAAATTCAACGTCAATTTCAGGTCACAGACATTCATCAAACAAAAACAAGTTGTCAATAAACCACAAAACTAAATAAAATTCATATTTGCACGACTCGTGTGTAACACTGTGTTGGAAAATATGTGGAAAACAGACAGAATCAACAATAGAACACAGACTCACGTTATTTTATGTCAATTTTCATATATCTATCACATCCAATAGAATCAATAAGTTTATCGTTTGATATTCCATAGTCTAATAAAATTCATGCAGCTTCTCTATCATGCAAAAAAAATTTTTGTCACACAAACAGTGAAATTTATCCATAAACTAACAGAAGCCATAGTAAAATAAACATCAGAAGGATGATGACTCAGTCGTGCATTAAAATGTTCATCATCATCATCATTCGTTGTTATTTTTTATAATAATTTTTATGTCAAAACCATTTTATGTAACATGGGTTTTTAGGTCCATGTTTACAATAGCGTATGGTCTGTATAATGATCATCATTAAAATTGGTTTTGTAAAATAAAAAAAAAACTATTTTTACAAGTAATTTACAGATAAAAAAATTAAAATAACATTCAGAACAACACTAAATCAAGAGTTAATTTTTGAAAGGAGAACGAAACATGTGGAATGAGGTTTTGTTCAATTTCGTTGTGGTCACACATAGAATAATTTAAATAACCACACATTTGTTTTGTTGATTAATTTTAAAATGTCAGCGGTTTGAATATAGCTGAGGTTTCGATATTTTATTATAATTTTTTTTCCAAAATTTTCGTGCGTTGCATTAATTTCAATTAAGACAGACAAATAATCGATTTTTAATACCAAAATGTAGTATAACAAAGTTTTTTTTTCAGATGACTCAAACATGTTACTATATTTTCTTATCATCCATATAAAACCATTTCAAAGAACTTAAATTTTATCAGTCTCATTTGAGTTTAAATCGAATACATTTGCATAAGAAATAAGAAAAATGAATATTCGAAACTTTTTTCAATTTTTTATGCATTTCAATTTAAACTTTTACCTTTTTAAAAACGAAATCCCAAAATTCAATTGTAAAACGTTAAATAGTCGGAATTGTACACTAGCCAAAGTACACCTAGAACCAAATCAAAGGGAGTTCATTCCAGTTTCTAGTGTTCCTGCTCAAGTAACTTTATTTCAAACCGAACTCTCTTCAATTCCAGTATTCAGTGCAAAAGGAAACTGTTTTTCATTTTATTGGATTAAAACGTTGCATTTGGAAGAGCAACGTACATCGAAATTAGACCAAGATGCTTTTGAAGGTTGTAATTTCTTGGAAATTTTATTCATGGGAAATAATCTAATAAAAAATTTAGATGATGGTGTATTTGGGCCATTAAAAAACTTGAAACATTTATCATTGCATGGAAATCAATTAATTCAAGTAACAGCCGAAGTTTTAAATCCAATAATACATTTAACAGTTTTGGAAATTCAAAGCAATCCAATATTTGATTTAGATGTGAGTAAATTATTGTTCCAGTTTAAGGATTTGAAAGAAATTTGGCTGCAAGATACTGACATTGGATGTTATCGAATGGAGTTTATTCTCGAAAAACTAAATAAAGCAAACATTACTGTGAAAAATGAGACTACGAGTAAACGTCATCGAGGATATGAACCAGCATTGATTAATGGATTCATTTGTGTAGCTGACACATAATTTAGGGAAATTATGAATAGTTAAAATTTAAATTAATTGACGAACTTGAACCAGCATATAATAACAACGATAATAAAATTTTAAATTTAACTTACCCCGATGCCTATTAGTCTGTTTGTCAAACATTAGCATAGCATCCTCTATCTGCAATGAAATAAAAAAAAAGAAGAATGTTAAAAATTGTAGACTTAACTTGAATTTAACCTCTAAAAATTGATTCGGAAACGCATTAATTTCATATCTTGAGCTCACCAATAACTTTGACTCATTTGAGCCAGTACTTTTGTGAATTGAAATATTTACGAGACACAAGAGACCAACTCTAAAATAAAAGCAAAAAGTCAGGTACTGCATTCCAATTCCATTTTACTGATCGATATCATCCCATAAGTTAAACCAATGTAATATTTTATTCCTCTAAATATACGGTTTTTTTATGCCTTGTATTTCCTTTTTTATATTCAAACATCAAACAGTTTTTTCCTATAATATATTTTTTTGAATCCTCTTTATTTATTTTATTTTTTCCTTCGTTTTCTTTCTTTATTTTGAATAAATTTATGAACATAAAGTAAACTATTTTCAGATTAAAGAGTATACGGATGACTAAACAAGATTAAAGGAAACATTTCTCATTTTTTTTTGTATGTGTATTTATTTTTATGTTCATTATTTTAACGATTGAGCGAAAGAATGTAATTATTTTTATTTTTATTAACAAAAATTTTTAAACAAATTTCAAAAAACCAGTAATACCATTGAATAGAATGTTTCACAGATAACTTTGAAACAATTATTTTTTTTTGCAATTGACCAGGAAAATTTTAAAGTTAAAAAAAAAAAGTAAAAAAAACCCAAATTTGTTCTGGTAACAGAGAGTTTTCAAACTCTAAAAATTACCCAGTTAAATCAAAACGCACTAAAAAGGAGGAAATAAGGTTTAAATGGAAAATCTAATGAGAAAATCAAAGTTTAACTCTTAAATGGCCAATTTTTAGTTCTAAGTCACATCATTAATAAAAACAATTGTTGTAAAAATATTACAATTTCCAATAACAATAATTCGTATCAATAGTAGCATTCAAATTTATGTTAAATTTTCTTTTATGTTTGAAAAAGGAATAAGTCGCAAAAAAAATCACAAGTTCAAATGCACAAGTTCATTGAATACAATTAACAAAATATCAAGTGCCTATTTTAAAGGAATTTGTTTGAAAAATCATAAAAATAAGTAAGAAATTACCCACAAAAGCCCACTTATTCTTAAGACCGTCATGATTTTTAATATAGCACTATCAAATGCGATTAATTTATAATTTAAATGTATTATATTAAAAATTTTCTAAGTTATTAGAAGCAAAAGCAATGACACGAAAGTCTTTTAAATCAAGGCAAATTAAAATACATTGTGATTGAGTTAAAATTTTTCATCTAAAGGTGCAAGAGAATGTAAGTAAAGAGTAGAAGAACTAATCATCATAATTTCAAGAGAAAAATTGGCATCCAAAGGAGAATTCTAAATTGATAAGATTTATATATCTGAAATGGAAGAGGGTTCCTCCTGGCTAAGGAAATTTCAAACTAAAAATTGGCCAGTTAAGAGTTAAACTTTGATTTTCTCATTAGATTTTCCATTTAAACCTTATTTCCTCCTTTTTAGTGCGTTTTGATTTAACTGGTTAATTTTTAGAGTTTGAAAACTCTCTGTTACCAGAACAAATTTGGGTTTTTTTTACTTTTTTTTGTTTCATAATTTTTAGTTTTAAGTTTGTAAAGTTCATTTTTTATTTATTTTGTAATACACCAAACACAGCTTCGATAATACAAATTATGTCCATGTATAAGTTATTCAAAATCAATTTATACATGTTACGATGATTTTTGATAAATGATAAATTTGATATGCAAAAATTATTAATTATGTTACAAGAATTGGATAAAAGATATCATTTAATGTTCAAAATTCATATATATGACCTACATTAAAGTTGTTCAGTTTTTCGAGCTGAAAATTTTGGTGTAGAAAATTTTTACGTACAGCTCCATACGTCTATAGGGTTGTACGGTAGGTCCATGTTTTTGTATGGGGACCCCAATTTTTTTTGAGTGTGGGACCATCAGGGTCAAAAATGATGAATATTTGCAGAAGAAACTAGGGGTCTATTTTGAACGACAACGGAGATATGGGCGTTACCGACAGAATAACGAAGAAATATGAAAGGTTACAACATATTAACTGTATTAACAAAATATATACATATTTATTTTATTTTACTTCTTTTTTTTGTATGTTTGCTGTCAGAGTGTCATATATTGACATTTTACGTAGAAACAGACATGAAGAGTTGAAAAATGTACGCATATGTATATTTTATAAATGGATTTGAAGTCGATCGCGCTACTTCATCAGTTTGTTTTGTATATATTTTTTTTTGTTCTTCTCTTATGATGTTTGTGTTTAAAATGTTTTGTTCTTGTTCAAATATGGTATAAATGGTTGAATGCTGAAGTGAAGAGAGATAGAATATTAAAAAATAAAAGAGAAGACAAAAATTTTGTGTAATGAAATTTAGAATAAAATGAAAAGAGAGAGAGAAAAGGAGTTGAGAAGAGAAAATTTAATTTCATTTTAGCTTTATGTTCTGTATTCAAGCATGCATGAGATAAATGTTAAATTGAATTTTCCCCATTCAATGAATTGAATCAATATGAGGAGAAGTGAATCCTCTCTGATGTTCAATTTTTCAAAAAGCTTTTTATATTAAAGTTATTCTATGCAATGTCATACAGATTGTATCGATACTGATATTCTAAGATTTCTGGATATGGAATCATGTTGTAATTAAATTTTTTTTTTTTAAATTGTAATTAAAAAAAATCATAAATCATGTTCTCTGAAAGAAAATTTTTACGTACAGCTCCATACGTCTATAGGGTTGTACGGTAGGTCCATTTTTTTGTATGGGGACCCCAATTTTTTTTGAGTGTGGGACCATCAGGGTCAAAAATGATGAATATTTGCAGAAGAAACTAGGGGTCTATTTTGAACGACAACGGAGATATGGGCGTTACCGACAGAATAACGAAGAAATATGAAAGGTTACAACATATTAACTGTATTAATAAGAGATATCATTTCATGTTCAAAATTCATGTATATGACCTACATTAAAGTTGTTCAGTTTTTCGAGCTGAAAATTTTGGTGTAGAAAATTTTTACGTACAGCTCCATACGTCTATAGGGTTGTACGGTAGGTCCATTTTTTTGTATGGGGACCCCAATTTTTTTTGAGTGTGGGACCATCAGGGTCAAAAATGATGAATATTTGCAGAAGAAACTAGGGGTCTATTTTGAACGACAACGGAGATATGGGCGTTACCGACAGAATAACGAAGAAATATGAAAGGTTACAACATATTAACTGTATTAAAAATAGTTGAATTTAATTGGTAGCTAGAAAAAAAAATTCAGCTTTAGAAAAATATAAGTTAAATCTTTGGAAATGGTAATATTTTAATAGGATTTATGTGGTTTTAAGCCTCTTTACCTCTTAATTTCTTTTTTTTTAGCATAGAAGAGTGTTTGAATATTTAACCGTAAATCTAAATTTTCATTATCAAAGGAAAACTGGAAAAATATCGATTTTATGTGAATTCATATTTCATGAAAGTGTGCGTTATTGAGATTGCATATTCCAATTTTACAAGCAGTTAACATGAAATCTATTCAAAAGTGCATTTTGAAAAAATCGTGATTACTTTTCGTGTATCAAACCAAATATTTTGATGTTTTAATAAAAACTACAACTACTCAAATTATGTGTCCAACGGTTTCAAAATTAAAAATTTGTTTTCCGTTTTTTAATGAGGGCAATTAAAAACTTTGGTATGATATTTGGTATCATCCAAGCTTCTTTTATGTGTCTTTAACTTATTAATAGACTAATCGTGCTCTAAAGCACATTTTTTGTTCAAATTCAAAAGTAAACTTTAAAATGCAAAATTACTATTCAAAAATATAAAAATCATAATATTCCCAGGAGAACGAAGCTATAAAATTATCACTAAGTGTATGGTTAAATTTTGAACATTTAGTATTATATTGAAATTTAAAAAATAAAAAAGCATTTTTTAAAATAGATCTTTGAAGTCGAGTAAAATATTATTTAACTATTTTCAAAAGCATTCATTATCTATTGGTCTTTTATCCACAACAGGCCCGACTGAGTGCGTGTTTCGAAATCCTATAAATTCTGAATATTTTGCAAAATCAAAAATCATAGTAAAAATTCAAAGCAATTGATTGCATTCAAACATTTAAAATGTCTTTTTGTTAGCAAAAAATAAACATTTGTTTGTGGAAAAATTCTTTAAAGTAAAAAATTGAAATATGAAACTTTTTTTTGTATAAATTAAGAAATGAAATATTTGGAAATGCAAAATTTGAAGTAAGCGGAAGAAATTTTAACTTTTTAAAATCCCAAATCATACATTTTGCATGAATATCTAATAATGACGATAATGTATGAGTTTAACTTGATTCTTTACCTTTGAACATACACGAATGTTAGAGAAAATTTACGTTTTCCTGTGATAGATCTTCAGGGAGTGATAGAAATGTAACTGTTTGATCAAGATAAAATTTTTACTCATATGAGATTGAAATTTGTTAGATTTTTTGACTTTAAAACGAAATTCAACGTTAAATTATGGAAAGTATTAAATTTAAATATGATACAGAACATTTTTTTTTGTATCTTAGCTCAAATTAGCACCAAATTTGCAAACAAGAAACCTTTTTTGTGTAACTGAAAATTAAAGCAAATCAAAACAATTTCCAAATTACCCACTTCTTAATTATCTAAGTACTTGCATATTAAATTAACTAATTTTTCTTGATTATGATTGAAAAAAGACCCTGAATAATAAACACTAATAAAACACGATCAAACGAAAATTCATGAAATGTAAATTAATTATACTGAGTTGAATTTTTTCTTGTTTCAAACTCTACTTTTATTGTACAGTTCCTACGCAGAAAAAAAATATCTGTGTACTTTTTGTGAGAAAAAAAGGACGAAATGTTTGAAAATCGCCGGCAGGAACATAAAGAACATGCAATAGATATTTGATCTGAGCATTTTATTTTCTATAAAACATTTGACAACCTTGTTAAAACAATCTTGTTGTCCTACATTTGAACATTATTTGTACATGACAATGTATTTCTTTTTTTTTCACTTAAGTTTGAACAAAACATTTTACGAAACAAAAGATGAAAACATGGAACATGTGTCAAGTTTTATGTATTCTGATTTTCCATGTTTGTCCATTGATTGTTTTACAGAATTCCATTTATATTTGATCTGAATCTTTTGTCAGTAGGTCACAAGTTTACAATTTCAAGTAAAAAAAAGGTAGAAAAAAAACTTCGATTCCGGCAGGACTCGAACCTGCAACCTCTTGATCCGTAGTCAAGCATTCTATCCAATTGAACTACGGAACCGTTGCGTAAACATACGACAACACTCAACATAAAATATACAGTGCTATATGTGTATGAGATATACACGGTACATGCATAGATCACGATCCTTCTTGATAATTCGATCACATACGTTTAAATTTATTATTTTGATAAGTGACAATGTGAAATCGGTATGTTTGTATGTGCTAACCAAAATATGTAAAAATAGATTATTTTGTGACGTTATAACAAAATTGTGTTAATCTATCAAAAATTTAACTACATTTTAATCTAAAAATTACTCTTAAATTGAGGTACAAACAAAACTAATTGCATTAAATATTATCATTTAATTAACTTTTGAAATTTTTATTTTCTTTGTGTTTGAGAATACAAGAAAAGCGCATTTCAAACGAGAAAATATAAAAACTTATGTCTCAAAACTTTTCTTTTTGTTAAAGAGTAATGAATGGTTTTATTTAAAGAAACAAAAAAAACAAAGCACGCAAAACTTTTCTAGAAAACTTTAAAACTATATTAACAAATTCAAGTGAATTTAAAAAGAACAAAAAAAACTTAAAGAGGGGCTATTGTTAAACTTTTTTTTGGTTCTGTTTTAAATGGAACTATTGTCTTCATTTTGAAAGTGAGTTAAGAAACAGATAGAAAAGCGAGCTCATTCCCTTTTTTTGTTGTTATTTTTGTATTCATTAAATGTGTAGGCAGCAATACTTTTAAATTCCTGTATAAATGTATCCCAAAAGAAAATCTTTCAGTCAGTCCCTGTTTACAGACTTTTCTTCACATATTTAATAATAAATTACCTGACAAATTATTTAGATTACAACCAACATATGAAAATAAATCGAAGTGAGTAATTTTCGAAGTATCATCCTAAAATAATTTTTTATCATCCACCTTTATGGATATAAAAAAAATAATAAAAAAACACTGATAATTGATGCCAGGGATCAAATACGTTTTTTAATGTTCTTGAGGGTAACATTAGTCTCACAACTCCTAACACCTTTTTTAACACTTTGATATTATTTGCGTTTCATTCTTTTTTTTATTTATAAAGTGACATAGTCCGGAAATATCGATAAAATACGTGCGTCTACTCAGGCAAATACAAATTTATACCAAATTGTGTTGTGGATACAAAAAAACATTTCCTAAAAAGTCAAAGTAAATTGCGTCAAAACATATCACACACACACTCACACTTGTTCCTCGGGGACTCACATCTTATGATTAGATCATCGAATTTATTTCCTTTGCTCAAATATTTGCCTTACTTTACCTTTCTTCTTTGTTTATAGTATTCGAGTTACTCGTTTTTGTATTTCATCTGAGTGAATTTTGAAGTTAGCAAAAATATCATGATGACAAGAAAATAAAGAACGTGTGTGTGTCTTTTTTTAAGTTAGGACTTATATTTGAAAATTGAATCACTATCCCAAAGCAATTTTTTATTTGAACCTGATTATGAAAGTATTCAATTTTTTGAAGATAATTTCTCAATCCTGGAATTCAGGCGTAATTAAGAATGTCATTATTAAAATCGATAATTCGACCAAAGTTTAGAAAATTTCACATTCAATTGTTCAAATTTTTTCTTTGTTCTAAATTGAAAAAAAGTTGGAACTTTTTCTTTAGATTTAAGATTAAATAAAGGAAGTGAAGACAATTGATTTCAATTTTGTATGAAATGCACTTACAAATCTATCAATTTATCATCAAACAAAATGAGCAGAATTTATTTAGGAAAAAAGGATCATAAAAGAACTCGAAATAAAAGGTTTAATGATCTATTTCCTGACAATTATTTTCGAATCTCGTCTCGTTAAACTTATTTTTGTTTTGAAATCGCCTTATATATTATCTTTTTGAACTTTCTTTTTATACTTTTCATTTTAAATGATTTAATGGATTTATTTTTCTTTTGTCTTGTTTCCATTTTCCCTCGTAATTCTTTTCTTTTCTCTGTTAGATTATCAAATCGTCAAATGATGGAGAAAAGTATTGTTGACCATTTGCGAGAACGACAGTGAATTATTTCCTCACATTTGTTTTAAAGTTTTTTTTTACACAAAATAAAAATTAAAACAATAAATTCAAACTAAAGAAAAAATAACTTTTGAAATATAATGATGTGGGTGTTTTTCGTTTAAAATTAAGAAAAGTTTTGAGTGGAGCAAAAGTAAAGTTTTAATTATTATTAACATTTTACATATATCTGTTATATCTTGAAATGAACTTTCAAAAGAAGAGTTTTAATTGATCGTTTCTTCATTTAATCTCAGAGAACTCATTGTCCATTATGCGCTTTTGAAGGTTCTTCTATTAAAAGTTAGTTCAACGTTATTTATAAATTTCGATTTAAGTCGAGCCATCGTTTATTACGTTTTGCCTACACTCTTTTTAAAAAAAACAAGCATTGCAAGGTTAATCACCATGTAAACTGGCTCCTTTATGGAGTTAAATTTTAGAACACTATTAGCCAATTTTGATATAAATGCCGGTATTTTTGTCACTCTAAAAGTCTCTCATAATTTTTTCTTATTCATGTAACTCAAACATTAGGTCGAATAGCGTCATTTTTTTTGGTATAATGATAGCTGTATTGTTAGTTTGTTTCTATCATTTGTTAATAAAAAAATATCCAGAAAATAAAAAAGAAAATCACAAAAAAAGCCTCATAACAATTTTCAATGTAATAAGAATTCAACTAAGCATGAAGCTGTACAAAACAATAGAGTCGAAATAAAAATTTTTCCATATCGCTTCTGTGTCCGATTTTCCATTCATTTGTTCCCTTATGTGATTTGGAACTTAATTAATTTTTCCACTTCAATACATTTTTGAATATCCTTATCTTTTTCGTATATTTTTTAGCTTTATTTGGAAATAGCGACATCGTAGTTGAATTGGATACTTTTATGCCTCATTTTGTTTTAAATGCAATTGATAGAATACTTATCTGAAAAATCTTTAAAAATGTTTGCGGAGAAGTCAAGATATGAAAAAACAACTAGATTATTGATTTTCTCGATGCATTTGCCTTCTCGAGCCGAGGGTTTGGAAAATTTATTGGTTGTTCTTACCTGTAATGAAAAAAAAGAAAAACATAAGTTAGTTAGTAAAATGATTTTTCACATAATTTTTTTTTTAAATTTTAACGAAACATTATCAAATTTTTAATCAAATGTAAGAATTTTTTTCCAATGCATCATTCCTTTCAAAATTTCCCCCCTTTTAATATCAAAATACATAATTTAGTTGTAAATATACAAATAAGACAACGACAATCACATTTCTCTTACATTTAATCATATACGCATACAATTTTTTTAATACAAGAGAAGAGAAAACGCGTGTTATTGTATCGCTAAAAATAAACGAGATTTCACATATTTTCTACACACTAATTGACAGATTGCGATGCAAAAAAAATATTTATGTGTGACATTTCTTATCTGATTTATCATCTTTCATTTCTTGTCTTTTTTTATTCATTTTATTCGTTGGTTTATCTTAACTTTAGGCTGTTAAAACGCTTATGTTACTTTTCCCTGTATATTTTTTCTCTATAAATTTGATTAAAGAGACGTTTAATATTATGATACTTAGAAAAAAGAAGAAGAAAAAAACGTAACAGACAATGAGACACACATAGATGAAAATAAATGAAGACTTTAATATGAATTAGGAAAATCAAATTTTGACATTTCATTACATTTAATATTCCAAGAAGTAAAGATATAGCTTATTTAGAAATGAAATTTGTAATTTTAACTTTGGTGAATGGCATAACACATAACATAAAAATTTGTTCGTATAAAAAATTGATCATCATAATTTACAACAAAAATGAGAATCATATTTATAATAATTTGATGATGACGATGATGACATAATCAACCTCCTTCGTATACCTCTACGACGTATATACATACTCACATATAATCACTGACGCATTAATGCGAAAACATAAGAATCTATCCATCCAAGTGTTAATAAAACATAAGAAGACTAAACGCGCTCGATTTTTTCCTTTTTTTTTCTTATAATTTATTTTGTGAACGCGTTCACTTTAACTACATACAAAAAAAGTCACAGGAAATGAGTAGAGAGTTGGTTTGATATGCGAATAAATATAAATGACGGTGCGTGACAATATTTCTTTCCTCATTTCATTTTTTTCGTTTCGTTCATATTTTGGATTACATTACATTTTTCACACTTCAGGTATAAAATAAAAAATAATAATAATAAATACGGAATGACGACGATTGAAGCATTAAAATGGGAAGGTAATCAAAGGGATAATCAACGAAAATTTTGAATAAACAGACCGTGAGTCAGTACACATGACTAGAATTTTCGTTATTATTTGCATAAATTAAATCAGAAGTAAGTATTTGAATACAATTAAGGAGGTTATTTGCTTTTAAATGGCTGTGTGTACGATAATTATTAATAATTCAACAGTCAATACTTGAAAAAACTCAATGAAATTTCATTCGGTAAAATTATTTTAAACTTATTGCATTTTAACATTTGAGTAGATTTAATTAAATGGATTTTTCTTGAATGGCTCCTAAAATTTGTCTCAGGATCAACATTTTTGAATAAAAAGGCTAATGTTTAATTTAAATTTAATTCCTTTTGAATGAGATAATTTCTTATTCATGATTAAACCAACCTTTAATTTAAAATTCAAACATATTTATACAAAACTTTAATCCCACACAACAGCACATGATGTATTTATCAAAAGCTTAAATAATAAGCATAATCATGTCTCTTTATAATAATAATAATAAGAGTTCTCATTATTATCTTGGTACACATTGTTAGACATATAAAAAAAGTTAAATAAATTCTAACACGTTTTTATCTGGGAGGAAAAATATGAAATTGTCATATATGTAGAAAGTAAGCTCACAAAGAAAAAACTAAACCACATACGCGTGTTGTGTCGCATGACGCCTTATTAAATTTTTAAAATGAACCATAATTTTAATTTCCCCGGATAGCAATGCAACAAGCTAACAAACATACATATAATCATAATAATGTCAGATACATTAAATTGCGATGCTTGCATCATTATTTTTTCAAGCGTTTGCGTTTTTGTCTGACTTATTTTTTTTTGGAAAAAAAAATTCTATCACAGAAAAAAATTTAAACAAAACTTGAGATGAAAAAAAATATTTATGATGAAAGTTAAGTAGAAAAATTATGAAAAATAAATTTGTATGCTTAAACTAAATCTGATGTAATTTAAATCAAGTCAGTTTGCATTACAAAAGAAACTGTATGAAATCGGAACAATTTAAAATTTCTTATGAAACAATAACTTCTTAACCCATCTCCAGAAAATATTGCTGCACACCGGGTCATCACCGTATGTTTTATGAACTTGTTTACATCTTTTAACGATAAATTACATTGTTTTTATCGCCCACTTTTTTACACCAACTTAAAATGTCTCTTATCGCAGACTCAATATTTTATATTATTCCTTCCTTTCATGCAAAACAAAGCACTATGAAATAACAGCGTAAAGAATATCGCAAAACTGAATGCATTTTACAAATGGTCTTTTTCTGCATCAATGAACACAAACACGATGAAGAGTTTTCATAAGAAGTATAGTTGGAAGAAACAAAAAAAAATCACTATTTTATGATGTTTGATCTTGTTAGTATTCTTTCATTGTATATTTTGTCTTGCATTGTCTTTCGGCATTTCTTGGTTGTTGTCTTTATAACTGTTATAATACAGTACGTTTAAGTGCAATAAAGTCGTTTTAAGATGTAATGCAAGTAGACTAGGAAACAAATAGAAAATGTTTATAGCAAAAAACAAGAAAAAATAAATTAAATTTATGCACACATGAACAACGACAATTTTTTTCAAATTTCTTTTTTAACGTATGATTTATTTTGGTCGACTTTTATCGTTTAATGGTTTTCATTTTATAATTTAAAAAAAAAATGTTATAAAAACGTTTATGAGAACGCCTGGTGTTTTATTGATTTTTTTTGTTTTGTGTCATAAAACATATTTGTTACTCATAAATTTTGAATTGATTTTTTTTATGAGCATTTTGAATGTTTTCCATTTCCTTGAACAAAAAAAAACTAAATGTCTCCCTTATTTACTTTCAATTTTACATGTAATGAGTTTTTGTAGTACAGACAGAAAATGTAAGATTGAAAATATAATAAGAAAAGCTACAAATTACTTTGAAAATTCTTTTGAAATATTTTTAGATGGTTTTTGTGTTAAAAGGTGTTAAATATTTCATCTATTATTAAAATTTTTGTAAAGAGTATACAGACGATGTTTAAAATACGGAAAGAAAATGAAAGGAATTGTGTAAAATATTTTAATACCATCCTTTTTTTTATATTATTACAAGTTTCTTTCTATTTTCCATTTGTAACGTACATAAATGTTTTTACATAGAAATTTTTATATAAGAGAGCAAAATGAGGTAAATTACGACAGTGAATTGTCAACACATAAAATATTTGAAGAATTTTGTCTTTTAATTTATTTAACAATTTGAATTAAAATGAGGAACTACTTAGTGATGTTTAATTTAACAACTACGTTGATGAACGATGACATTAAAGAATTAAGGAGACAGAATTAATGTTGTTAACTTTGAAAAATTTTCTTTTCAATGGACTTTTTATTCAATATTTAAATCATTAAGGAATGTCAAATTATTATGATTAACAATTTTCTTTCATGGTTTTTCTTTTAAATGAAAGTGAAGAATTATGAATTTGGTAAATTAATTGTTACGTGAAGTTCTTAAATATAAGATAAGGCATTTTTACTCAAATTCTTACTGTACAATTGTTACTTTAATGTACTTGTAATTGTTTTTCAGTTAAATTTCTTTATTATGGTTATTTTATAAACTGAACAATAGATAAAAAGAGTAAAGTCATTAGTAACATGTGGTTTTTCATGATGAATTTAGTTGTTTTCAATGATTTCAATGAGAGAGTTTTGGTCGCAGGGTTGTCGTGTTGTTGTTTGCTCACTTACAATTTAATGCTTAGTCTTATAAAGATAAATTTTATTCGTTTTTGAAAGTGTTTAGAAATAATTAGAGAGAAAAAGAATAAAAACTCTTTTAGTGGAAATGAAAGAGAAAGAGTGTAAATAGTTAGAAAGCTCCATAAAAATTCATTCCCTCAGATGAGTGTTTGTGAAGAAGTAGAAAAAAAAATTTTAAAAGGTTAACTTCAATCAAATCAAATTCTAAAATCCACTTTCGTTCAATTTTGATGGCAAATGTTTTTTGATAATTTTTTAATAATTTATTTGCATGAGTAGTTTTCTCACACACTCACACATTCAATACACATTAAATTGAAACAGTAGAATAAGGGATCAGCTTAAAAAACTTATATCGTAGGCGTTTAGGTATAAATATTTCAAGGATTTATGAAACTCATTTTTTGGCAAGTGAAACCAACAACACAGACTTGCAAATGAATTATAAAATTATAAATCGTTATATATATTGTTTGTGTATTAATATAACAGAAGAGTCTACTAAACTAAAAGAGAGAGCATATGAAAAAGTTTTTACGCTTTTCCTGCTTTTATACAATTTCAATATACGTGTTTTGGAATATTGAGCAAAAAAAAGGTATCATGCTCGGATTTATTTTAATATTTTGTATATTTTTGAACACTTCCA
>LN483368.1:716730-777596 GCA_900002565.1 Culicoides sonorensis
AATATGAACGTTAAGCGGATGCTTGTTCGTATTTTTGGTTTAAATAAACCTAAAAGAAGAATTTATTAATGAAAACAAACTAGAACACAAGCAAAATGAAAGAAAAACTTTTTTATTTTGTAAATTTGTGGTTTAATAAATATGAGTTTAAATCTTTCCAGCTCGTCTAGTTGCCATATTTTTCACTTTAAAATCATGTTTGTCGTCGTTTGGCATTATTTTTATTTGGTTAGATAAAAATAAACTGAAATATGAAGAAAAAATTAGATTAGATTCAAAAAATTTGGAGGACTAAACCAAGAAGGATTCTAATTTCGTAAAATGATGACCTTTTCTCATTCAATCATATTCATTTTTTTTTTTAAATTAATTGGCATTACAAAAAAAAAGATTAGTTACCAAAAATTAAAAATGTCATCTTAAATCAATTAATTAGTTTAATAGTTTTAAATAATATATTAGTTTTTTTTTTTTAATTTAAATAGTTTTTTCCATTAAAAGTAAAATAGATAAATTAAAATTGTGGCAAATGACAAATTTAATACAGTTCAAATTATCTTAAGAATAATGATCATACTTTAATTGAAAACCAATAGTTGAAGCATATTTGTTTTAATTACTTATGTCAATGAAATATTACTATAAAAAGTATCATTAAGAGGGAAATTATTTATTATCAACTTTATTCATATTTTTCAACGTTTAAAGTAGAAAAATAAAGTTTCATTTTTAAAAAGTATGCCATAAATTTGACTTAAAATGGAGCAAGGAATTTTTTTAAAAGAAACTTATATTAGCGCAACCTCTTTCTCAACATCGTGACACCTTTATTATATTTTTGATTCTTATGCATTAACTCATGAGTTGCACAATAATAGAGTTTAAGTTTAAAAAAATATATTAAAATTATAAATTTTTAGTTTTAGTTGAACACGATTTCATTAAGTTTCGTACAAATTACTCCACGTGCCATAAAGACATAATTTTAATAGATATATCACACATTTCTGTTGCATTCACATACAAGTCTCAATTACAGAGTAACAAAGTCATACAAAATATTTTTCATTTTCACACATGATCTTGCTGCCATGTCGGCAAACATTCATTTTGTGTCACTTCCACTCTTCCTTCTAGATTCTTGTGCCAACAACTGTGCATTCACATGCCTTTTTAAATACTTTAAATAAATTATGTGTCCTTTTTCTTTTCATTATTATTTTTCTCGCAAAAAAAATATGTAATAATAGCGCGAAATACATAGTCAAGGCGCGTTCATGTATGAAAAATAAAGTGCACATATTTAAGTTCACATCTAATTTCATTTATTTTATATTTTATTTTATTTGATCACATTAATTTAACGTAAAAAGAGGTATGTGTGTGTATGTGTAAGACTGAAAATAATAGAAAAGATGCTTAAATTTTTTTTACATAAGAGAACACTTCAACATAAGTGTACTTTATACGGTCTCTTTTTTGAAATTTAGTGGTTACTCATGTTACATACACATTGCATGTAAGTTTTGGAACGAAAGAAGCATCAAAGGAATATAAGAGCACATTTGTTACAAAGTATGAAAAAGTGGTTTCATGCATGCCAAAAAAATTCACTTTTTCAAATTTCCATCAAACTCGTAAGTTTTGTTTTTGATAGTTTTTGAAATAATTAATTAAAAAATTTCAAGGTATATTGGTTTTTACTTTTTATGTTAGATTTCAATGACATTTATTAAGAAGCGACGTCCAACTCGTAATTAAAATTAACGAAAATTCCTTGACAAGTCCATGAACCAACTTACAAGCTCTAGATGTTTGAATGAAAACATGCATAAAAAAAACCATGGAGAATGATAAAACCCAAACACATTATTTTTTGAAACAAGAGCATTGGCAAAATTCCAATAACAAGTGCAATTTGTTCCGTTTTAATATTCCGTTCTTCTTTATTTTTTTTATGATTCAATTTTAAATTTTGTAACCGAATTTTATTTAAAAAAAAAATATATGTATAGGGAGTATCAAATTCACATTATTAGGAAAGTAAGTTTGCATCTGAAATTGAGAAACATCTCTAATAATGTTCATTTTATAAATTACTGGGTATTCGAGAAAATCCTTTTATTTTATAGTTTGATAATGTTATTAAGGACTACTTGATTATTATTCATATGAATAGACTTAAATTTTAAAGTTTTCAGAAGAGAACATTGGAAAATTTTCATTGAAATATAGATAAGAGTTTTTATTAGGCTAATAAATGTTTAAATGAAAAAATAAATGTAATGAAAATAATGTCCACAAAAATTGAATTTATTTTGTCTCGAATGTAAACATATGGCCAATAATTGGATACTTTTAATAAACAGAATTCACAAAATATTTTGTAGAATTTTTTTCTTTGAACTAAAAACTGAAAGAATTCCCTCTAAAAAAAAAAATAATAAAATTTCTTTGTAATAATACTCCATTTTGAAACATTTAAAAGCACCTGAGCAATCAATACAACTCTCATTACATGACTTTTTATCACTTTTTAAGAACAACGCACTTAAAACACATGTCTTCCTTTCAAGTTTCACGATCTTTAAAATAAAAATTAAAGATACCTGCTGTTTTGTTGTGTGTTACATTCGTTCATCTTTTGATTTATTGGCACACAATAACACGGAAAAATCTTGATGATGTATGAGATTTTGATGGCTTTTTGTATCTATTCAAATCTATAAACAGGTATATGTGTTCATGCACAAATATAAGTTGTACCCTATAAGTGGGTACATAAACTGTGTATATCATAAAACATTCATCATAAAAGTTATAGTGATGTATTTTCAAAAAACTCACGTACAAGTGAAGCGAACCCAAAATTTAATATCTTTCCTTTTAATAATAACATTTAAAGGTTTTTTTTCTCATTCTCATATCTAATATCTTTGTTATATAAAATATATATATTTATGATCTAAGCAATGGATTTTGTTGTATATACAAAAGCGATATAATTCCCTCATCAAACATACACACACACTTGATGTCGTTCAGATTTAATGTCCCATTTTTCAGTATAAATAGATGTTCAAGTGGTGAGATAAGTTATAAAGATATGCGATATGAAATGATAGAAATGGCTTGAATCTGTGTGTGTGTGTGTGTGTGTATAAACACTCCACACGCTGTGATTATGTGATACTTTTAAGCGAATTTCGCAGCAATCATGAGAAGCACGACAACAACAACATGATGATGTTAAAAAAAGATTTTTATTATTATTTTGTAATAATTTTTTATGGGTGTGCTCATGATATGGTATAACACAACAACAACAAAAACAACTATAAAGCACATATAAGAGGAATTTTATAGCTCGAGGAATAAATTTATGGATGAAGTGAAGAAGAAATAAAAATTTGAATGGAAAATAATGAATGTAAAACCTGGGAAATTACAATGCTTAAAATTGATTTTAAGAAACGAAATAAGAGTTTTTAATAAACTTCCTCTTTCTCTTATGATTTAATAAAAGTGAAAAAGTGTACGCCTTATTTTTCCCTTTTTTTCTGCTTGAAATAACACACATCACTAGAAATATTATTATTATTACAACTGCCCAAAGGAATAATTTTCTTCACATTGACTTTTTTATATTTCTTTATCCTTTTTGTTGTTCCACAAAATGAAAAAAAAAGAAAAAATCTTAAATAATCATACACGTGCAATTTAAAAATAAACCCGAAACACATCTCGCATTAAGGGCACTTATTTGCATTTTTCCATCCTTATTCATGTATTATCCTCAAATATACTTTTTCATACATATAAAACAAGTCCCATACTGATACATTTTCTTCCTTTTATTTGATTTAGTTCTTTCCTTTTCATTTTTTTTATATTTTATAAAATTTTATTTCATTGTTTATCCTCCTTTTTTTTGAAACATTTTATTATTATATTTAAAATTTGCACGCATGGCCTAGCTTTCATCAAACACACATTTAAAAATAAATCCTCTGACACTCTGACACACTTCAAACAACAAAACACACACACACACACACACACACACACATAAAAACTCTTTCAAGACAAGATTTGGTGAATGAAAAACGAGAGAAAAATTAAATAAATTGAAATGTTGATTTTCTTTTCCGAAAAATACATTTCAGTTTTTTTATTTTTATTTCATCTTGTTTTTAAATATATTTAAAATAAAAAAAAGGAATTGAAAAGAAAGCCGTTTTTTCACCACAAAAAAATCAAATATATAAATACGAGACGACGACAGCATGATAGCTTATTCTAATGCAATACAAAGAAAAGAAATCAAGGCAAATGAGAGGCATATTAACAGAAGTAAAAAAAAAAGGAAAATAAGAATGAAAAATTTGCTTTTCATTTGATCACGTTCATAGCATTTGTTTATTTATTGTATGATATATGACGTTAGTACTTTTTGTATATGCGTATGAAAATGAAATTTATTTTTTTTTTCTTCTTTCTATGTTTTATTATGATTATCTTTTAAAAAATGATGAAAATTAAGGAGTGTAAGAATTTTTTTTCTAAATGAATAATTTTTTTTTTCGTTTCGTTCAGTTGAAATGTTTTCTTTCTTTTATTATTTAAGTGATTTATTTCCTTTTAAAAATTCATTACTGTCTTATACTGTTCCTTGTATATTATTAAGAGTGAATCTTTTGTCCTATCAGAAGTAAAAATATGATTGAAAATTAATTTAACTTTTGAATAAAATCTCTCCAATTCTGTTTTGACCTTTAAACCGACATGGCACACCATGACATTAATTTTAGTTGCGGAATTTACCATTATTCCTATATCTATACAGGTAACTGGAACCAGGTTGCACAGAGAATGAAGGTCCATCGGATTCATATTCTAGCATATTGAAATATAAAAAAAAACTTTAAAAAATCTTTAGGTCTTAAGTGCAGTTCCATCGACTCCACTTTTCCAAGCCATTTAGTGATGTCAGATTCTCATTCTCTGTAAAGTTCTTGAATAGATCTCAAAATGCTAAACTTTTAATAAATAGAGAGCATTTTGCTCTAATCTCAATATTTCGAAAATAAGTCGTTAATGAGTTAAAATTGTAATTCACGCCCACTTTCCATACATTTATTTTACCTCTCCATTTCATTTATTTATCTGTGAAAGATGATAGCATCAAATTATTATTAATAATTTGGAATGTAGCGTCAAATCTAATAATTTAATTAAAGGCTGTTGACTGTGTTATATGTGTACATGACTAAAATCAATTGTTTAAAGCATACAGCCTCTAAAATTATTAAAATATTTATTTCATTAAAATTCCATTCGTGATCCTTTTGATGTATGTGTGTGCTCAATGTACAAGAGGATTATGATAGAAAAATCATTAAAATGTTAAACGCGTGTATGTTTGATAGGAATAATTAAATAAAATTAACCCACAACAGCTAAGATTATTTTAAAAGTAATATTTCTCTCATCAAGGTTTTTTCATTTACTTTGTTTAAAATTTTCATAATATTCAATATTTACCACCTACCACTTCCTTTTAATATACATTCTAAGCATCTATTGAAAATTGCATCAATTAGAGTAAAAATCCTTGTTTCGTTTCAATTTCATATCATGCTTAAACTGAAATTTTGCTTGATATCTCTCATATATTTTGCCAAAACCAAGCAACGAAGCAAGGTATCGATAATTATAATTATAAAAGCAAATTATTATTATGTGTATGTTAAAATAGCATGTATCATAAAGGAGTGAAACGTTAAAAGACAACGCAAAATGAAGGAGAAGCCACACAATGTAACCAAGTAAAATTAAGTAATATTATACATTAAATTTTAAAGTTATAATTATAAGATGAGATGAGTGATATTTATACGTGGATGGAAAAGGTTACCTTTGAGTTCAAATTTTCATTATTGGTCTTTTGTAGAAACGAGATTTTATTGTGTGCGAGTGGATTTTACAATTGTTAGTGTTAGTATAATTAAGATTAAATTTTAAAATTGTGTCTACCTCGCACCGCCTTCATCTCGCCCGTCAAAATTTCAAGGATATCCAAATTTTCCAATTGTCCTCAGTCAAAATCAGATCTCAACTCAAAAAACCAATTTAAAATGGCTTAAATGATAGTTATATTTAAAAAAATAACATAAAAATGTATCACGTTATTGGAAACGTTTGGCTCTCTAATAAAAATATCACAAAAAACATCATGTTGAAAATCTGTTTTCTCCATGGAATTATTTTAATGCAGTTTTCTTTTCCTCTCAAACAGTAATTTCATATCCCTTTATATTTATGAGAATTTTTACATTGCATTTATTGAACATCGAATTTAAGGGAAAAAAAAACGCAAAGTAGTTGCATATTCACTATATCCAATAATCTCAATCATATTAAGAGTATCAAATAATCGTAAATATAATTTTTTTTTGTTGTTAAGAAAACTTGAATCTTTTATATTTACTATAAAATTTTGAAAATTTCATACGATATATTGGTTATAATATAAATGAAAATATTGGTATACCATTGATTTCGTTTTTTTTTTGTAAAGAGTAAAAAAAATATTATTTTTATTAATCTTCCTTCTAAGTCTGGAAGATATTTTTCGTCATGAAAAGGCAATAAAATTGCACAAAAGTAACTGATAAAAAATTGGAAAAATATGGTTTTTCTTGTAGTCCTTTGTTATATCTTTATGAAATTTTCAATAAATTTATGAGATGAGTTTTAGGGAAAAATGAAGTCAATATATTGGTTTTTGATTACTTGTGAGACTGTGTGCAAATCTCTTACTGAACATGAAATTGCATGTTTTTTGGTTTTTTTCGTTGAAATCCATGAAATTAAATGAAATTTTTAAAATTCATAGAACTGGAGCGAAAAATGAATTTTATAAATAACACTCACCTCGATTGAGGTTTATTTGAATGGATACTTGCAACAAAAATTCTTTGTTTCAATATTGAATGCAATCCTATGAATTGAAGTCTTATGTAATGTAAGTACTAAAAAATACTTAGGCTTAAATCTTAACTGAAGTGTAAGTAAGTGGAATTAATACACAAGCTTTATAGCAATTTGGAAGTGTTTCAATATTGATTGTGAAACTTGTATTTAAGCACATTCTCTTGATGTAATTCCACAACTGATGAATTGTTTCCATTCATGAAGCTTTTTTCATATATTTTTATTTCATATGAATCTTTACATTTATTCAATCAAACAGATCATTGATAAACATATTTTTGTCATTCCATTGCATAATCAGATGTAATTTTTATGTGATTTTTACACAAAAAAAAAATGAACATACAAAAGCAAGTTACATACGTACAGTTTCCGGACACGATAACACTGAATAAAAATGTGACGTGACATGGCATTAACATCCCTCTTTTGCCTTTCATATAAAATGTATTTGAAAATACACATATTTTAACATGATGTCACATATTAATATATATTGTCATTGATGTCATTTTGCACAGAAAAAGGCCGAAAAGTAACATTAATCGCAAACACACATTCCATTTATTATGTTGATTGCTTTGTTGTTGTTGTTGTTGCTAGTGCTGGTGCTACATTCCGACTCTTGTTCTATTATTTTGGGCTAATATATTTCAATTGTTATTGTCACATTAATTTATTATTTTATGCTTTTTCTATATATGTGGATGTGTGTGTGTGCTATGTTATGGGTTTTTAAATTGTATTGTATTGCATTTAAAACTGTTTATTATTTTGAAAATGAGATTGATGTTGAAATTTTATGGATGCAACCAAAATCCAATAAAATAATTTTAATAACATTGCAAATTTTATAGGAGGGAACAACATTTTTGTTCAATATTTTTCGTATTAAAAGCTGAAAAATCTATGTGTGTGCTAAAAAATGTTTTGCTTGGAAACGTTTTAATAGAAATTTGATAAAAACGTGATAAATTATATTAAAACGAATTAAATATGTGAGCTTGGCGTAACTCATTAGTCATGCATAAGCATAAGTAGTCTTAAATTAGCGATGAAATAAAATTATTTTTTCTTAATTTTGTATTCACTGTTATGAATTTGAAAAAATGGATCCGTCCGAACTTTCACGATGAATTATTACTCAAATTTTTATTCTACTTTATGAACGAACTCAGAGATTGCTCAGATTCAAATTTCAAATTTTTTAATTCTTCTCACAGAACTTATACTTTGAGTCACTGTTGAAATTTTCCTATAAAAGTTTTTCAATCAGGAAAATCGTGAATCGTATGATCATAAAATCCATTGAAAAGAGTCTAAATTTATTTTTTTTTATATTCAACGAACAAAAAAATAACCACCCTTTTTATAAAATAATGATTCTGGTATGAGTGGACATGAGCCAAACTACAACAATAATACACGAAAATAATAATAATATTCCACAGAGACAATTTAATGAAATTGAGATATGAGACAGGTCAATTGTCGCATACACTCTTTCATGTATATTATACAAAATAATTGTTTTATTTATTGTTTCGTTTTTCCCATGCTTTTTCATTTAATTTTATTTTCACGTAGTTTATTTTGTATTTGGGAATATATAAAAAAAAAAAATAAATAGATAAACCGAGAAATTAAAGCCAATCCTGAAATTGACACTCATATACAGACACACACACACACATACATACACATAAAAGTAGTTATTTTGTTCTGTTTTTAATGACATGAACACGCATATTATTAGCCATTCATTCCAAGTGATTGTCTCTCGCTTGATGATACGATATTAAATGTACGATAAAGTCCGGGCAACAAATTGAATAAACGATCTGTTAAGCTAACATAATTATGATGTGCTTTGTGTATTGAATGAAATGTAGGATTTTGATGGACAAGTGGAATATTATTATTAATATAAAGAGAGAAAATTTGTGATTATTATCACCATTATTATTATGTTATTTAGTATTTATTGTATATTGCATGGAAATACATTTTAATGGGTGATAATTTGTTATTATTTTATAAGCGTATTTCAAAGGATACTAATATTCGTTTTAGATTTGATGAATATTTCGCGAAAGATAGCACTCTATGTTAAAATTTTATTTTTTTTAATTTATTGTTTTAAAAGTAGACTGCAATATTTTTAGTACATTTCGTAAGAAAAAATGCACTATTACAGGCGGTTTGTCCGCCGTTTGTCCGTATGTCCGTTTGTCCGTTTGTCTGTAAGATCCATAACTCCGGAATGGTCCATCGGAGCGAGATTAGGTTTTTTTACTAGACAGAGAAGGTCTTAAGGATGATTTTAAACTCATTAGTTTTGAGATTGGGCTCAAGGATTGGGCTCCAGAGCCTCCAAAGCCTGAAAAACCGTTAAAAACGGTTAAAAATTTTAAAAAATTGATAATTTGTTTTTTAGATGGAGAAGTTTACTAAAATTAATTTTAACTTAATGGCTCTGAGATAAGGCTCAGTAATTGGGCTCAGAAATTGGGCTCAAGAATTAGGCTCCAGAGCCTGAAAATGGTCAAAAGCCCAAAATATTCGATTTTTTCAAATATTTTTTTTAAATTTTCAAAATGGCGAAAGTTTTTCAAAATGGCCGTTATTTTCAAAATGACCGTCATTTTCAAAATGACCGTTAATTTCAAAATGACAGTTATTTTCAAAATGGTGGTCCCATGAATGAAACGAGTCCCATCGAAATGCACTTTTCTAAACCGCCCAGTGGTTAGAATTTCCCATTTTTTTTAGATCTTTCATGAGTTGAATTATCATTATTTTCTTTCCGTCATCATTTATTAGGTCGCGCTAAGATTTCACCTAAGTCGAATTTTACCCATGGTACCTCAAACTATGAAAACAAAGGTCCGGTGGAGTCTGAAAATACTTTCCCTAATGAATCTGGTCTCAAATTGAAATTACAAAAAGAGAAACTGGCACCGTATAGCTTATAAGTGTTTCTCCATAAAGACCTGCAATGTATCAGATTTTTTTTCTCAAAATCACTAAATGAGAAGTAACATCAATGAAAACACTTTAAAAGTGTCATTACTCATCTTTCATCATCATCATCATCATAAGTAGTTTAGTTTAACTTGTTGTCATTCGCCATAACACCACAAATGAGTTCTAATACTAGAAAAAAAAAGACAACTTATTTTTTTTTATTACTCTCGTCTTATTTTAACTTATATATATTTTTGTATTTTTTTTTATCTCATCACTATTTTACAGTAAATATAAAGAAAAACACACTGAAACATGAGACACAATTCATTTGTTGCCACTATAGTACTACTAATGCTACTAAAGTTGTGGACTGTTTAAGATAAAAGCAAAACAAAAAAAATTTCATCGTAAATAAATTTATTTATCACACATACATATGAGAAGATGACATTCCGAAATACAAAAACACATACCACATATATTTAAACATAAAAGCTGTTTATTTAGGAATTTTTCATACTTCAAATAAAACAAGACAATTCTGTTACACTACACAATAAATGGAAAGTGATTGTTGCTTCTCTAGGATTGTTGGCAATATACAAATACTTCACTGTTGAACATAAAACAAAAACATTAACATTTAGATTCTAGTGTGTCTCTTTTTTTTTATTTTTGTATTGTAGACAAAAGATGAGGAATATAAAAGAGTTGTTCTAATGGGGTACTTTGCTGTTTTATTTATTTTTATTATTATTTTGTTTGTTTCTGATAAAACTGTCATTTTATGTATGGTATTTATGGTATTTATTTTAACTGCCTTCACTTGGTATGTTGTTTGCTGATGACGTTGTGTGCTGATGATGATGATAGGTTCATTTAAATTTCTTAGCTTCGGACCAAATCCACGAAAAGTGATTTTAAAAATAATTTTCTGATTAAATCCGACAAATGACAAGAAGAATTTTACTGAAATTCCTAACGATCATTTTAATTCTTCTCTTATTTTGTTTTTTGAACTGTAAATTCAATTCCCTTTCTTGAAACATATAATTTTCTTGATAAAGTAGAAAACAAAAGGTGTGAAAAAGTTTTTCCTATACATTTCTTCAACAAAACATTTATATATATGTGATATAATTTTTTTTCACATCCATAGACATTTATAGATTGTTCAAGTAATGTCAGAAGAAACAGAGCGTGAATTTTTAATTTGACATGTTCGAGTAATTTATTACACAGACTGTGAATCTCAACACATACAATCTAGTATACATGTTATACAAAATATGTACATGCAAAAAATAAAGCACTTAAAATCTGCCGTGAATTGTTAAAACAAAACTTTTCAATACAAAATTCATTGCTTTTCATATAGGCACTGTATAATTTCACATAGTTCTTAAGACTTATTATAACATTTAATATTGTTAATGGCTTGAGCTGATACGATCTATTTGAAATTTTAATATTTAAATGGAGTTTTTCTCATTTGGTCCTTAATCAAACATTTTGTTTCTCATGAATAAATCCATTTATTGTATAGTTCTTACACATTTCAAGATAAATTCACATCAATCGTCAATTACTTTTCAAACAACTACGGTGAAACGATAATCTTATCGCTTAAAATGCTTTATAATGCAAGGCATAGAACATTGAAAGAATGCAGATTTGCATTTTCACACGTCGTTTTCTTGATAAATTATTTAAATCCATACTATTATTTCCTCAAACTATTTACTTCAAACTGATACCTGAGCTGTTACCTGACTGAATTGAAAAATTATCTTCGATTATTTGAATTTCATTGAAATAGATAAATATTTAAAAATAAATAATATTTTTGTTGTTCAAGTGAATGCACGTATTTACATTTTGATACTTTTTTTAAGTAAATACCGTTTAAATGTAAAATTGTGTTTTATTATGAATTATTTTCACGAACGTTCACTTTCGATATTTTTTGGTATTTAAACTTATGTTTTCCACAAAAGAACAAAAATATTTGTGGTGGAATTAAATAAATGAATTGAATTGAATGTAAATTATGATTTCAATTAAAAATTCACTTTCGTTGGTGCTTTAATGCTCATTTAAGTGTCTCAAAAGACAGAGCCACATAGTTAAATTTTATGTAAATTTGCTTTAAAAGCCAAATTAAAGCGGTTTCTTTGACCTTAGATTTTGTTTTAAAGAGAGAGACAGAAAGATCATGTCGAAAAGGGAAGGAATGAACTTTATCATACAAAAATGCAGTTTAAAAAACATTCAAAGTATTTTTTTCACGTTTATGCTGCTTTAAATTTTCATTACAGAAAAATATATTACTGCAATCGAAAACGAAAGAAAGTTGATTTGATTAAAAGATTTTTTTTACAGTTCTTAGTCAAGAATAAAAACAACATAAATTTTCCATTTCTTTATTACTTTTCATCTGAAATTGCTTGTCCAATCGTGAAAAATGCAACTTTTATTCAATATTTTTTTTATCCATTTAAAACATTATTAGATGAGTAAATCTGTATAAAGTGTCTTAAACTTAAAAAAAATATACGTATAACACAAAAAAAGTAATAAAAAATAAAATAAATTCAATTTATTTGCCCTGAAGAACTTTTGCTTTTCATTTTGTTTTGAAGTGTTTCATCGCAAAACTAAAACTGGTGAAATAACAAAACTAGGATAAAAAAACGAACAAAAATCAAAATCAATTGAATTGAATCGGAATTTAGTTAATTTATTTCTTGTTTTTCTTTCACAAAAAAAATGTAAGAAATAGAAAATTCACTTAAACTTGGTAGAATGAAAATTGTTCGTCTCACATTGATTGAACACTTGAATTTTTAAAATTAAATTAAAACAAAATATTGCATTTTTCTAAAGGTGAATTTTATTTTATCTCAGCAATAATTTAAAAAAATACCATAATGGTAATAAATCGAAGAAAGACTTATTTAATTTAAAATTGTGACGATTTATTGAATGAATTTTCTTTTAAAATTGAATTGAATTGGCGACAAAAAAGTTTTTTTGCATGTCATTTAAATATAAGACGTTTACTTTTAAATAATATCAATACCTGATTTGTAAATAACAAATTTTAATAACACTTTAACGTAAATGGTGTGTGTTGGATCTTAAATTTAATTTTATTGAAAGCTATTTTTTTTTGTCATACAAAAACTTTTCTAAAAATAAAAAAAAGGAAAAAAGCAATTACTCTTCTATTTATTAAAATAATTAGGAAAGAGACACAGAAAAATTAAACATCAACAAAAAAAATAAGTTAAATAATAAAAACTTTCAAAATAAAACAATTGACACTAATTAATGTCTGTCAAATTAAAACACAATTGTTTTCTTTTTTGGTACTGCTTCTCTGGCTTTTAATATTTAGAGGAAAGTTTCATTGTTTAAATTTAAATACAAAAAAAAAAATCCCTTGAAACATTTTGGGTGCTAGCAAATTTTAACATTTTACTAATATAGAAAATGAGACGCACGCACGCACATTTATTTTCTCATCAACACAATGAAACAAAATGAAAACCACCTCGAAAAAAACCATAAATCATTCCCTTGTTTTGTTCTGCCTTCTAATATAATTTTGTCGTTTTATGCCAGATTTGGTTAAAGTTTATGTTTCATTTTACATTTTGAAATTTTTAAAAAATTAATAAAAAAGTGTGAGTAGAAGCGACAATGAATAGTAATTTGGTTTATGTAAAAACACATTATCTGTAGTCAAATTGGAAAATTCTATTATTAAATTGTTCCATTTGATTTTTAGGTCAATTTTAACTTCATCTGTTGGGTGAAAATGGAAACAATTTCAATATATTTTCATGCAAGCTCATCTTGCTATCGGTAATTTTCAAATTGATATTTGAAACAGAAAAGCAAACATCATCCAATATAATCTAAAAATCATAAAAGGTGAATTCATCAAATTGATAACATTTTGAATGAATGAATGGAAAAAGAAGAAAAGACACATTTTGAAATGTACGAACATTCAAGTGTTAATTGCATTTTCAATTAGTATTTTTCTCGATATCTTTCTCCATACACATGTCCAACAAAATTAAATAAAATTTGATTGAATTCACAGTAAAACGATTCCTTGCAGCATTTGGCCGATAGAAATTTATGAAAATTAATTTTGTGTTTGAACAAATAAGAAAAATTATTTATCTTTTCAATATGTTTTTCATTAAATTTTTATACTCGTTTATTTCGATTTCGATTTATGTAGATGAAAGGAAATTGATATGGTAATTTGAGCTTGATTAACTTTTATTCAAATTCAATTAAAAAAACAATAAGAAACATTTTATAAAAGAGCAAATTATTTTTGGATTTAATTAAAATTGGATATTGCAACAATTTGGTTTTCATTAAACTGAAGTTAATATGATAAAATAATGATTTTAATTTTGAATCTTGATCGTCAATAAACTGAAATTAAAATATTAATTTTCGTTTCAACTAATTTGAGTACATAAATGGAAAAATAATCAAAAAAGAAAGTGTTGAGAACGGTAAAATGCACTTCAATGAAACCAAGTTCATCAGCAAAAATGTGAAACGAACATTTCTTATACGAAAGAAAGTTTAAAGAAACAATTAAGTCATTTTTAAATCCAAAATAAATTTGTGAAGAGATTTAAAAAATTCAGAGAATATTTGAAAAAACTTAGTATCTTCGGTAGATGGATACCCTTACACTTTCAACCCAAAACCAGTGGGGTTTCCCACAAATGACGAGTGGTGACATTTGAACCAGTGGGAAAAGTGGGAGATCAGTAGCACCATCGAGGAGCTCGAAAAATTTAATTAGGAAAAAATATGTTTCGATGGTCCCACTAGTGTCCTACTGCTTTCCCACTGGTCTGCAACGGGTCAAGTTTTTCCCACTGGTGTTCCACTGGCCTGTTCTTTTGGTTTTGGGTTGATAGTGTACAATTAACTTGATACTACATATTTTCAACCATATTGTAGTTCACCTTAATCATTTTAATTTAAATTGCATTTATTATAGATGTTCATAAGATTTAATATGCAGTAAAATAAGTGAAACATTAAACATTTTTTTTTTGAATATTAAAAAATTATTTTAATTCTTTGTTCGTTTTTTAATATGCCCCCTACAAAAGATAAATATTGCGACATTTATTTCTTCCTTGTAAACACTCTTTGATGCAGTTCAAACATCCATTAGAGAACAGAGATCAAAGAAATTAAAAAAAAAAAATGTGAAAAGCTTGAAATGTTACGTAAATCGTTTAAATTTATAAAAGACCGAACTTTACAAAAGAGTGACATTTACATTGAAATAAAAATAATACCTCGAATTTTCTTTCATAATAAACGTTTAAAAACAAATATTTACCATGAAAACTAGAATTGATACAGTGTTTAATTTTCACCATTAATATAATTTGCAATTTATCGATCAATAAACACAAAATTTTATTAATTATGTCTCATGACAATTTTCATTCACATACCAACACACTAGATAAAATTAAAAATAAATTCATTCAATTTACTAATGCAATTGTCGTCATTTCATTCTCATTTGAATATTTTAATTCTCAAAAATATAATTATTATTATCGTTATTAACATTTTCGATACATTAGTTAAATTGAACGCGGTTTTGTATTTTTATTTTCGGCTATAATTTGCACATTCAAACACACTTACGTTAATTTACAATAAAATATGTATATCGATGCACAGATAGAATTTGGGGATTATCACAATAATTGGTACATTAAATGTAATATTAAGCTACAATTCAGAGTAATTTTTGACAGGATTCCTATATTAAATTTATGAAAAAATGTCAATTCATTAGATGAAGTATGTGTCAAAAGTCAAAATAAAAATGATATGAATGTGATAGGTTGTCCATAAAATTGATATAAAAATTTCTTCATTTTGGTAAATATTGTAAATTTTAATCTCATTTCACATATTTTCATATTAATCAAATAAATATTCCAACAGTTCAGTTTCTATTTTGTCAGAATGTTGCATCATAAAATATCAGAATCCTCATGTGTCTCATCATCATACAAAATAAATTAATGCATGCAAATATGTTGAATCGATACAAATAAGTGTGCAGAACAAAATTGCAATTGAACAATTAAACCGCATACCTCACGTATGCTAAAACCTTAAATAGAATGAACATTTTCGGATTCAAATTCATTGTGTACATGAACAATATTCGGTTGATGCTTCATTAACAATGCATTTAATGAATTTTGAATGCATTTAAATTGAGAGAGAGAGAAAAAGAAGATAAAAAATTCAAATTTAAGTATAAATTTGTTCATAAACTATTAAAGAATAAAACTGCTCTTCTGTTGCCATGTTTGACCCATTGGCAATTTTTAAAATGAGAAAATTTATAATTTAGAATAATGAAGTTATGCAAAATATGGCAAAAACTGTGAACATTAAAATTTAAATTGTAATTTTTACTAAAATATCATGCAAGTTTCATTGAGCTTTTCACATCATTTGATTAGTTAATAAAATTTCAAAAGTCAGTTACTTACAAAAATAGGATAACATTGAATTTAGCTTACCTAGAAAGAAAAAAAAAGTTTATTATTATTTTTTTTTATTTATTAAGTAAAATAAAGTAAAAATGAGACAATATTGAAAATCAATCTTGCAACATATGACATGCAATCAATCAGTTTAAAAACCACCTCAAAGTTTTTGCTTTCAATCCCTTTTCACTTTCACTTCAAATATACAAACAAATATTCGAAGAATAGATTAAATTTTTGACAACAAAAGAAATTTATCATTATTTTTACCACCTGGGTAACAAACAAAAACTAATGAACCCCTTTTCCAACAATCATTCGTTTGATTTACCGCATACATTTATAAAAATCGTTTAAATTGGATTTTCATTTTACTGACTTGAAAAATTTTAAAATTCTGATTTAGAACAGTTGTCTTGATTACGTAAACTAGGTGTGTGGACAACGGTTTACAAAATAGTTTATTGTAATAAGGAAAATTCCTAGACTCATCAAGGAGCTTAAACTCAAACGATTTTCCAATTCAATGTTGACAAATCACATTGTATGGATAAAAAAACAAATTTTATGAAAATTTAAAATTAAATAATAATTTTCTACATTGCAAGAGTTCAAGGTATCATTCAATTACAATCATAAATTTCAGTAATAACAATTCCTATAATCCAATGATATTGATTCACCTGCCAGATGCACAATTTAATAAATTTCAAATATATGTTACAAAAAAAAACGAATGCATTGGAGAAATGAAAATATTATTTTATTGAATAAATAAAAGTGAATATAAAATCTTGAGAGCACATCAGAGAAGGACTCTATGATGAATTTTATGGTTTCGTTTTCAAATTGTTACACAAAATCGTGTTATCCAATGTAAAATGTAATAAAATTCAATCTATTCATATCACAACAAAAAAAAAAAGAAATAAAATGATTGAATAAAAAAATCGATTGTTCAATGTAACTCAAATATTACGTTATTAATGTACACATGTTTCAAAATTTAGAATTCAATTTATATCAAATAAAAAAAAAATGAATACTATTGAATGAAAAGTAAATATCAAATATTGCATTTGGAAGATTTGATTAGATTTCGTTCACTATGAAACCTGATAAAGTATAATACTTTCCAAAAAGCTAAAGAAAAAATTTTAAATTTATATTTATTCTGATAGAACTGTAATTTTGATTGTTACACAAAATATTCATGTGAATAAAATAATATTAGTAGTCTCCTGTGTATAAAAAGTGATTTTAATCTCACTTTTAAAATTTTAAACATAATACTATTATTTTGAAACATTTTTAAGTGCCCGCACCCGCACCCACACACACATATAATAAAAGTTTTGAATAAATTAATGTGGTTGCACTCAATTCTCGAAATCTGAGTAAAAAACTTTTGTCTTTTCAACATTTTTGTGTTATTATTTGTAAAATTTGAGTGTATAATAGAGTTCAGTGAAAAGAAAAACATATGCAAATACCGCAAATAATGAAATTAATAGAGAAAATGTGGAAACAGAGAGACAATTTTAAATACAAAACCACAATCATATTTAAATAATAATAATAATAATGAAGAAAAAAGAGTAGAATATTATTTAGAAACTTTGTCCTTTTATTGTACTTAAATATTTCATTTACTCATTTTGAATGTAAATTTTTTGAGCACTGAATGTTTTGGAAATAAAGGTAAAATTCCTTTAATTAAAATTTGCTTGAAAATTGTTTCATTTTTTTCTAAATTTGCCCACCTTTTATTTGGTTTAGAGGAAATCATGAGTATTGGGAACAATTAGAGCGAAACCTTGAATATAAGTACATTTCTATTCTTTATTTAACCCTCCGTTCATCCACGGGGTCTTGTCAGGCCCATTAGTATTTTGCTAACATGCAGTGTCATTTGCTAGCCCATTAATGCATAAAAATAATTTATTGGCAAACAATATTTTGGCAAAAAAAATTAAAAATGTCTGATTAAACCGAATTTCGGTATAATACACGTGGAAGCCGTAATGACACTGCTTTACAATTAGCTTTACTAAAGGATGTTTCGAACAATCCGTAGGAAGAAGAAATGGAAGTTTCACAAAGACCAGGCGTCTATGTTTTTATGGAAAGGATGGCACTTTATGGAAAAAGGATGAACCTCCTGTCTCTATTTGTGTTCGTCAACACGATGTAATACATTTTCGTTCTGGGCTCAAGATAAACACGTCAATTCCCATAGAAGTTTTCTAAAAGTTTTTTACTGAGAAAACTTCGTTTGTGATTTCCACTGCAATATACAGATATGATAAAACCGCCACAGAAAAATGGAACGCAGAGCATCCTAATCCAAAACATAGAGTATGGAATGACCTTACGAGTACAGAACTCGATGCTTTTATTGGAATTCTTTTGGCAATTGGTGTTTCTCACAACGAATCAACGGATAATGCGCTTATAAAAAAGAGAAATTTGAACTCAGATTGAATCATTGCGTAATCAATAAAACTGTATTTTGTTAAAAACTAAAATAATTTCATTCATAACACAACAGAAATAAAACAAAATCCACATGTCAAAAAATTGGATAGACAATTTGAATCTGTTTTTCAACTCATAACTGGCATTGTATAATTTATATAAATATAAAACCATATGCCAACCAAAATGAAATAATCTACTTCAAAAGCTATTCAAAAAATGCATTCAAACCACTCAATATAATGAACAATACTCATAATCCAATTTCACACGAAGCCCGAGTGAATATTAAAGTGGTAAAAAATTTATTGAAAAAATAAATACATAAAATATAGATTTTTCACTAAAAATTTTATTTTTCTCACAATGATCATTAGGCTATTCTCTTGTTGAAAGTTTCAAATTCTTAACTCTATGACGTCCAGGTTGGTTTTTAATTTTTAACAGGAAGTTATGGAAAATTTCCATCAAACGCTAAAGGGTTAATCAATTTTTAATGTTTTTTACGATCCTCACTTATTTCTACTCTTTTCTACAGCTTTTTCGTATTGCTGATCACTAAGACACTCGACTCCTTTCATTATTTGTGGTTGATAGTCCCGTTTTCTCATTTCAGTACCATGATCGGTATATTTTGAAATAATAACACTGCTTTGTTGAAAAACTTCCATAACATCATTCATTCGATCACATTGCATATCAAGATCTCGTAACGAAATTAACTGCAAATTCGGTAGGTATTGTATTAACATTTCAGCATCAAGTGTCATCAATGGATTACTAAAAATTGTAAAATATTTCAAACGATTCAATTTTTGAAATGATTCAGTTGGTATTTCATTTAAATCATTTCTGTCTAATTGTAAAAACAATAAACTTTGAAGACCATCAAATATCATAGCCGGTAATTTATGCAATTTATTTGCTTGTAATTGAATCATCTCCAAACGTTTATTATTCTTAAACACGTCATCAGGTAATGTTTCCAAATTATTGTAATCCAAACTAATGATTTTAAGAAAAGGACAATTAACAAAAGTTTCATATTCCAAGAAGGAAATACTCTGATTTCGTGCATGAAAATGTTGCGTATCTCCAAAAGTATCACAAATTACACTTGTGAGTATAGGAATTGATGAATTTAGTATCATGATGTTGCCAGGTGAGTTGAAATTCCATGTAACTTTTATCATAAACTTTGATTGATTTTTATCTAATTTTAAATTTATTATTTGACACCAGTTTAAACGCATTTTACATTCGATAGATGGTAACGTGGCTTGTGTTAAATTCTTTTCAGTATCAGAATTTGATTCAATGTGAATAATTTTGATGCAAATCAAATAAGATAACAGTAAAAATTTAAATGCCATTTTTGATTAAATGCTCGAAAATGTTTAAGCTTATTGAGCATTTTTATGTAACTGAAAAAATAGTATTGAAATAGGGACTTTTCATGTTGTTAGGTTAATAGTATTATCAAGTTCAATCGAAGTTGATAAATTATTTACAAAGATAATCGCATTACAATTCAATAAAACAGTCTTATGACATTTAAGCAGGGGGAAACGTGAAAGCTAAGAAATCATAAAAAAAATGTCAATCCTGTTTTTTTTGCATTCAATAGTAAAACAGCATTTCTAATTCCATACTTCTTAAGTTTATTTTTAGATCCATTTTACAAGATCTAGTAACACACCACTGCCTTGTCTATAATTTTCATTACAATAAAGTTTCTTATCGATTTTTACTGCATTTATGTATAAATTGACTTCAAATTATATTTAATAATACTTTTCTTATAAATTTTTAATGAATTTAAAACTGATTGAAGCATTTTTTTCATATTTGAATAGAAATTTATTGAATATTATGAGCATGAAAAAAAAACTTTTAAACCACTGACTGCATTTGCTTTACCTCATTGGGCTTGATATCATATTATCATTTTTAAATTTTAAAGCCACATTCACTACTGTGAAGGAAACTGTGTGTTTGAAAATTTCAAGAGAAAAAGTAAAATAATACTATAATTATTGTGTTAGAGACAGGTATTCAATAAATAATAAATTATATGATTATTCCTATTATTAGTGTCTTTGTTTCTGGGTAATTGATAGCATTGTTCAATTGAGTCCTATAAGACTGCACTCCGGCTATTATTTGAAAAATTTTATTGCACATAGATGTTACCTTAACTTTACATCCTTGTGTCGTCTACAATTAACTAGTATCTAATGTCATTTTAATTCAAGTTATTTATTTGATAAAAAAAAAATAGTAAAAATCTCATTTTGTATTGCAAGAAATATAAAAATTTCTTATCATTACTGATCATACCTCAGAGGAGTGATTATGATAAAGCGTCAATTTTATGATAAAAAAGAACAGAATAGAACCAACTTTTAATCGTTTCATTGCTCCAGTGAGATAAATTAAAAAGTTTCAATTTCCTTCATTTATTTTTTTTTATTTGTCCTTACTTTTTTTGCCTGTGAATCTTATATGATTAAAATTACTTCATTTTCGTTATTATTATACGTACATGTTAGTAAAAGACTCCATGAAACAAAAAAACAAAACATAATAAGAATAAAATACAAATAAATATAAATAAATTGATTATAAGACAATAAGAGGAAAAAAATAATAACCACATTAACGACAATCATGAGAAATTTATGAGGAAATATGCAATTTATTACTATTATTATCTGTTAGCCTTTGTCTTCTCCTATTCTATGATTATATTCAAAGCTAATATTCTTTGTAATTTACAAAAAAGAGCTTTGGGAGATTTTTTTTTGTCTGTCTTTTGGCTTTCTCCATGATTTAGATGTGGTCACTCGTAAGGCCTGTGTGTTGAACTTCGAAACGTTTTAAGCTTTCTGTGTAACATTTTCATGTCGAATCGTCATATTATTAGTTTATTTTCATTATTGTTTCTTATTCATTATCAGCGACTTTTTATCATATTTCTCATATGAATCATACTTTTATTGTGTATATTAAAACGATAAGAATCTGTTATAAAAAGAAAAATTCCGTAATAAAATATATTTTATGTCTGTATCAGTTTACCTTGATGATTATATCTGAATACATTATTCATAATCATATTAATTTTTATTAATAACGAGTTCGATAAAAGAATTTATTAATTAACGTGTGGAGGAAACTCATTTTTTCACTGTCTTATTTATTATATTTTTATTTTACAAGAACCGTTTTGTAGCATCCACATAGTTAAGATACCTTATTTAGAACCATGTGAAACCATATGTAACAAAAAATGAAAATAACATTAGTGGTCTACCGAGTTTGTTTTATCTATTTAGGATAAACAAAAAAAAATACGAACAAAAGCAATTATTTATCAATAAATTATCAATAGCTTTATATAGAAAAATTCTTGAATATCTTATATGTGGCATTCCATTCTAAAATTAGTGCCGATCACAATTTTCAATCTGAGTGCACAACCCTATGGTCCATCAAAAAAAATGAAAATTTTGCCCTATAAATTTTTTTTGTATCTATACTAGAAACCGAAATACAAGGATTTCCATTTTTTTTTATTCTTGAACACAAAAATGCTCAAAAAGTCATTGTTCTGAATGAAATTGGTATGATATTTGTTCTTGAAAGTTGTAGATAATCGTTTGGACCAAAAACTTTTCATATACCATTTTACATGTTTTCATACAAAAAAGTTGATTTTTCATCCAAAAACACCAAAAAATCTTGAAAAAATACGATTTTTAACACAAAAATGCACTAAAAGTCATTGTTCTGTATGAAATTGGTATGATATTTGTTCTTGAAAGTTGTAGATAATTTTTTGGACCAAAAAGTTTTCATATACCATTTTACATGTTTTCATACAAAAAAATTGATTTTTCATCAAAAAACATCAATAATTTAATATAAAAGTATAGTTTTATCCTTGTAAAATTGTATTGTAGTATAGATACAAAAAAATTTTATAGGGCAAAATTTTCATTTTTTTTGATGGACCATAGGCCTGTGCACTCAGATTCAAAATTGTGATCGGCACTAATTTTAGAATGGAATGCCACATATGATAAAAGACACATTCAATTATGAAAGAAATTAGAAAAAAATCCTATTAAAACGTCCGAATAATAGGAAAAACTTAATAAATTATTAAAATATAACATATGAAAAGTATTTTTTTTTCTTCCACAAATAACAGGTAGCACGATTTCATTAAACTTAGAAATTATTGAACTTGTCATGCAAGAAAAGAAAAATTATTCAATGCATGTAAGAGAAAGAAAATAAAAATCTCTTTCAAAAATAAATTGATATCAATATAAATGAATGTCCATTTCCAGTTGTCTTGTGGGTGGTAAAGGGTTTAAATTTAAACTTTTTTTAATTTATAGTATCAATGTTCAAAGTCTTATCGGTTTTTCAAGTCTCTCTATTAGTTTGCAATTTTTCATAGTTTTGCACTTTACATGAGATGTCATTGGCTCTCTTGACGTATTTTACACTAATTAATCGAAAAAGCTTTCAACCGTTTTCTCTCGCCTTTAATGAGGGGATCACCCAAAAATCTTCTAAAAATTTGATAATAAGATGGTAAAAGGAATAAATGTATAAAAAAACTCTTTATAACAAAAAAAAAATAACCTCCTCTTCATGTTGATGAGAAAACTTATTCCATTTGATAAGATAATCTTTCAAGTAATCTTACTTCTTTCTTATAATAAAAGTGGTTATTATACGTTTTTTTTTCATCGAAAATATCCTTTTATTTTGTTTATGGGTTTGATTCAAGTGCAATACCCACTTATTAATGTTTTTTTCTGAAGTTGTATTCAAGTGAACTTAAACACGCAATTTTCACCATTCATTGCAACACTTATCGAAGCGCATAGACATATGTAAAAAGATACTTGATGATAAAAAAAATCACCTCACATCTAATATTTTTTTCATGGTTTATCAGTATACTTAATATTAGATTTTTGTTTTTGATTCAAGTACAACAGAAGTAGGATGAAAGTGGTCGAATATTATATGCATAGAAATGTGGGTTGGCATAAAGTAATGTGTTAAATTGCTAATATTATCGTGAAATATTATTTGTGGAAATGTTTTAGAGTATTCATTAAAATGATTTCTTTTTATTTTCTGTCCAATTTTGAATTTTCATATTTTAATGAGCTGAACATATTGAAACGCAAAATTTTTTGAAAATTATATTCAAAATTATTGATTTACCTTCAAAATGAAAATAAAACAAAAAAAATAAACCATTTTGAGTACAAAATTTTGCAGCAAATTTCAAAAAATGTGACAGTCCCTTCAATAACGTTAAATATTTATGTTATTCGATTTTAAACCATCAAATATTTTGTTATTATTTATTTAAAGTCTTTGGGTTTCCGTGAAAAAAAAAAATATTTGACACGATACAAAAAAATAATATTTTCTGTCATCGCTTATCAATTCTTTTCATAAAATAATATTGACAATTTTCAATTTATTCAGTGACAAGGACCTAGACTTATATTTTTCAATTTCAATTGAATACATTAAATTTTAGAAGTGAATTGCCTCGTGTTTTATTTTATTTTAGAACGTGTATTTGAAAAAAAAAATGTAAAAACATTTCAATGAGTTATGTAAATATACCAAAAACTGCATCTAAAAAACGGGTTATAAGTGTTTGATCGATAATTCTCCTCGTTTATATTCAATTTTGTACGTACATATGTTTTGATTGGCCTCAACGAGATTCGGTTTACAAAATATAATGGAATTATTTTAAAATTTTATGAAAAGAAAGTTGAAAAATTTTGAAAAAGTTAATTTTAACACAATTTAACACATTTTTTTCATATGAACTCATAAAACACACGGAATCACATTTAATAACAAGACAAGTGCTGGAATTAACCGAAGAAAAATTGCCTCAATATAATTTTTCGTTTATTCATTTATTTTCCACTTTTTTTGTTATACATTGTTTCATTTTGACCACTTTTGTTTATGGAAAGAAATCAAGCAGTTTACTTAATCCATGCCTTGATATTAGAAAGCGTGTTATGAATTTCTGATGAACTAATTTACAACACCACAAGAATGAAATTGGAACAAGAACAAGCGCAAAAAAAAGTAATATATAAAGAACAGAGCGAAATGAAGAAAGGTGATGATGATAAATGTTTGTCGATTTGTTTGTTACTTCATTTTTTATTTGATACTTTTCATCATTTAAGTGTGTTTGCTCAAGTTAAAATTATATATAAAAGATTGTTCTTTCAAAATTGTGTTATTATTACTTTTGTTTTTTTTTACTTTTCTTTAAGTTAAACGAAAACCTTGATGTGTGGTAATGAAAAAAAAGTTTGTTTTTTCTCAAATATCGTAATATTTTACGAAACTACATTTTTGAGTTGAAATTTATTTATAATTTTTTTGGTCTATGTCGTGTCGAGGTTGAACTTTATCAGTTTAACACCCTTTTTAACACCTTTTTGTATGAATTCAAATAAAAACAAAATAAAAAAAACAAAACTCACGTTTTATTATTATTATTTTTTAAAATTTAAATGGAAATAATTTTTTTTTATTTTTTTTTCATTTTTGTTTTGTGTTGGTTCCAACAAAATAACACCGGAAGACATGCAATGTTTTCTTTTGCCCTCCTTTTTCTATGAACTATGAAAAACAAATTTGAATAGAATTGAATATTCAAAAACAATCAAAAGACTCACAAAAAATGTACAGACATGGCTAAAATGTAGCAAAAATCAAAAAAATTAAGTTTAATGTTTTCAATGATAAATGAACAAAATAATTTCAATTAAATTGATCATAAAAAATTTTTATTATCCTCTATTATTTACATTAAATTTAAAATTTTTTGGTAAAAAATTTCGAATATTAAATTCAGAGTTCAAGAAGAATACGAAAACCTTGGTTTTTAAAGTAAAAACCTATTGAGGCTCAACACTGAAAATCAAGAAAATGTGAACAAAAACAATAAATGGTTTGTCTCGTCGTCACCATGACACTTAACCTCGGTTGACTTCTTTTTGTAGAATTGTCGAATAAGTTGGGGCCAGTTATTATTACTTGGGAAATTGACAATAGAAATGCAAGTCAAAATTTGAGTAAAATGATTTAAAAACCTCAAATTTATGTAAATGAATTCAACAAAATGCAAAATATTAAAACAAAATGCAATTCATGTAGGTTCTAGTTTTATAATGGAATGAATTGCAAATAGTCAAATTCATATCAGTCTTTTATTTTAAATATTTGTATTCAAAATATTCTTTCAAGCTTATTTCCTGTTGATATGAGTTCTATCAATTCATATGTTACGATTCTATTAAGTCTCATAATTTATTTGATGGAAATACGATTTTTTGTAAAATAAAATTTTACAAAACAAAAGCGGTATCAATCATTTGCTTATTGTTGAACAAAATACTTTTATTTGAATTATCAAAATGAATTAAAAATTTTTTCAAAACCCTGAAATTGATAAGAAAAGAAAAAATTTAACATCGAATTTTATTTCAATTTTTTTTTTTTGCATCAAAATCAATTGTAATTTTGTCATATAAATGTTTTGTATGTGAAAAGTATTTTAAAATATCTCATAGAATGAGCATAAAATTTGAATTTTTATTTTAAAAGCGTATTAAATGTCGTTTTGTTTTCAAACCAAGAGAAAATTTATTGATGAATTGAGCAAGTTTTAGGAAATAGACATTCACATACACACACACTGACACATGCATGGAAACACAATGAACAAAAAAAAAAGATATTTTGAAACAGGTAAATTGTTCCATATCAGCAATTTCTATTTCAACTAGCAAACTGAAAAGGCATTTAAAATAATGGTGATTGGCATTCGATAATATTCCGAATAGGGTGTGGCTTAAATATTTCAATGAATTCATTTAAATTTTTCAATAAACCGTTTTGCAAGATGTGAAAGCATGATACATGAAATTTTTTGTACAATTTTTGACAAATCCTATTAATTGTTTAAATTTGGAAAAAATACTCACAATATATTGTTAGGAATTCAAGTTTATGTATTAGATTTTGATAGATTTTTCAACCAGTCGATAAAATAAATCTGTTGGTCTTTTATATCAAAAACTGCATTTTCTTGTATGTTTTAGCATTTAATTGTCTTTTTCTTGATATTGTTTTAGGAGCTGAACATAAACTCGTTTGTTCTGATATTCAATGTTAGCATAGAAATATTTTTGATCCGAAAATTTGTTGAGCAGAGCAGACTTCAGAGGTGCTAAGGTCACAAAAAGGATAAACTCGTCTTTATTGCAATGCTTTTAAAATTTCAATAAAAAAAAAACTTTTCTTTTATTTAAAATCAGTTGCGAAGCAAGAAAAAATGTCACGCATTTTAAATGTATTTCCTTTTGATAATTTAAAGAAAAAAACAAAAGAAATTTCAAAATTTATTGAATGATTTTTCTTCTTTTCAATTTAAATTCTATTTATTTTTTTCTTCTTTTTGACAGAAATATATTTTTTCCAACACAATCACAAAATAAAAAGCCAGGAATGTAACATAAAACGTGAACTCTTGCGTGTGGTTGCTTATCTTTGAATTTTTTTACCATGATTTTGATATAACTGTCATTTTTTATTTTATTTTCACTTTTACTTCAACCAAAACCACAACTTTTAGTCACTATTACCATATTATTACTAGAATTCTACTTCTTCTTTTTTCCTTTTCCTTTTATTATTGTTGCTTTTCTACAATTCCTTATATCTATTTACTTTTATATGGTTTGTCTTTATTTCGACAATAAAATAAATAACACAAATCTCATAAATAAAGGAAGCTCATGTATTTTGCATGAAAAATAAGACATGTGTGTGAATGTGTGTGACTTTATATTCGATTACTGTTTTCTTTTATTTATTTTTTTTCTTGTTATTATTTTTTTTGTATTTCCATGTTTGTAAGTTAAATCGAAAAAAATAAATGACATAAAAATACACGTTGACAGATTTATAAGCACTTACTTTGCATATTAACAACAAAATATTTTTCGTATTTTTTTTTTTGCTTTAGAAGGTACGTGAAACATTTTTTTTGTTTCTTTAAAAAATAGATCGATTAAGTTAAATAAATTTGAATTAAAATTAATTTTTGTTATCCATACAAAAAGTTTAAAAAAAAAATTAATCTTATTGCTGTAGCCTACGAGAGTTTCTCTTGATAGTGTTTTAATTTCTGTTTTTCTTTTTGATTAAAATGAATGAAATATTTATTAAGCCTCTTAAATAAATTCAGAAATATCTGCTGTGTTAAAATTGATCTGCCATTTACGAATCCGGAGTACTTTAAATGAAAATAAGCTTCACGAAGAAGTAAAGCTAATAAAATAAAATATGGAATCATTTCTAATAAAATTACGAATTCAAAATTAAATGAAGCATTTTAATACGTTCACTTGACTTTCATTTGAATGATTGCACCTATCCACGCTTCATAAATTTTCCTTCAACAAAAAAATCTACATATTTGTTGAATTCAGTTAATTTTTTGAACTATCAAAATACACTATTCTTACTCAAAGGATAAAATCACGAGAATCTCATACAATACTTAAATATTTAAATTCAATCAAATGTGAATTTTCTATGAATGCATAATACTAAAATGAATTTGATTGTGTTATGTATACTCTTGACATCGAAGAGAAGGAAATAAGAAGATTTTTCATTTAGAATGAGTGAAAATGCAATCTAATCAACCCAAAAATAAATATAGAATCACAATTCAAGTATGTTTCCTTTTTACATTTAAATAATTTACATAAATTTTCATACGTATCGAGTAAGAGTACTCATTGGTTTAAAATTCATTTTCGTTTTTTGGAGTACATTGAGGAACTACTTGAACCCATCAAGCACTTGACAAGTCAATCGATTCAAACATTTTATTTTTTTCTTCTACGATATTCCATTTGAAAATAATAATAACATACAACAATTGAAAAATATCATGTTGGATAAATTGCATTTTGTGGTTTTTTTCCTTTGTATTGTCTGTCTTTGTTTGATTAGTTTTTCATTGAATGATTTCTCATTTTGCTCTACCCTATCGAAGAATGCAATATTAAGCCTGATAAAATTTTTATTCGGAAAAATACTTTTTAAAATTTAAAATATAGATAGCAGTATGAATTCAAAGCTTTTTTAAAACAATGAACATGAGCCCAAATGGTCATTTTGATTAAATCAAAGTAAGAATAAGAAATGATGAATAAATTTGACTCTCAGGGACTCTTCAAACAAAAGGAGGGCTTTTTAATTTCATACAGTGAATTTCATCATTAAACAAAAATTATTATTTTACTCACATGATTACATGAAAAATTTCCAAAAAATAAATTGCTGGTTTTACACTTACCTAAAAGAGAGAAAAAGAAGATTTTATTAATTTTAAATAATATAAATTTAATTCAAAATATAAGGTAAGGACCAACTAGGAAAAAATTTGCATTTATTTTCCAGATTTCTCAATATTTTTGTAGGAAAATTGTCATAAAATTATAATCCATGTCAAAAGAAGATTAAGAACAAAACACACAAAAAGTTGGAAGAAAACGTACAACTTTAAATCATCGGAGACCAACTATCCGTATTTTTCGTTTTTTTGTTTGGTTATTTGAGCATAATCTTATACTTGTTTGTTTATTATTTGTTGTTGTTCTCTCAAATAGCATGATCATAATATTACATTGTAAAAAATAACACAAACACAATAAACAACGTGACGGTACTTATTCCTCTTCCCTTTGAGTCATTTTTACATTATTTGTACTTTGGATAAGGATGTCTCCGTTCTGGGACAAAAATATTCAATTATTTGAGTATTGTTTTCAATTTTTTTTTCAGAAGTTTTTCGCAGTTGGTTTGTTTGCTTTTTTCAGGTATAGACAAAATTGTATAAGAAATATTGTGGTTGGTAAATTGAGAAAATGGAATTAAAGTTTTAAAATGTAAATCACTCGATTTTTTTATTGTGATGCACGTAATTTTGAATGATTGACTAAATTTCTTGCTAAGACAATGACATTTGATCAATGTAATTCCAAAAAAAAACCAATTTTTGTATTAATTTTTTGATAGCAGTTTTCTAGGTAAAAATCTGAACGCACATCACGATAAATAAAGGAAATGAAGCAAAAATGGCAATCACAACCTGTCATATCAAGAAAAAATTTCTTTTACGCACATCCGATTATTCATTTAGTAATACTCATTTCTGTGTCATTTTTTGTTTCCTTATTTAAGTAAAAATAAAAAAAAAAATAGGGAAAAAAATCTTTCCTTTTCATGGCTTGACTTGACACATTATCGTTTGATATTAAAAATATTGTTGCCATTGTTCGTTTATTAAATGTCTCATTATCTTCTTTCAGTATTCAACAATCTAACGTTTTACTTATTATTTTTTTTTATTTTCAATTTATGGTCAAAACTTCCCTTAATTTCATGAGATACACAAGAACTCACGCACTTTTCGTATCACTCATGCAGTGTTTTTGTCTTTTCAATTGTATATTTCTCGTTTCATTTTAAGAAGAAATACAACAAAAAAAGATAAAAATGTCACATTTGTTCTTTCCGGTTCCCCTTCAAAATTAACCTATTAAAGTTCTGTCTTACACTTCGTCAGAAATTTATACAACAAAAAAATCTCATTATTGTGATAATTATCAGTGTTTGTCGTTGTCATGTGTCCATTTTTTTCTTTGCTTTGAATTTTTTTATTTTGACTAATGAAGGTAAATGATTTCATTTTTTTTTATAATGAGCTAAACTGCTTTGAAATTTCTATAAAATTAACAAAAAAAAATTAATTGAAAATATTATAATAAAAGGACATTTAAAGAAAAAATTGAAAACCCGAACCATAACCAGAATTGCGAGTAGATGACATCAATCAAGGTAAATTTTATTTTTTTTTGTATTCATTCCACATCAATTTCAATCATTTTATTTTTACATTTAACGTCCTAATACCAAGAAAACAAAGTAATTGAACACGTCTGTCAACTTTAGTCAACTTGAATCAAAGTCAACGCACGCATTAAATAAATTAATAATGAGTTTGAAAGGAATATTCAAAGAAAAAACATTTCAAACGAAAATAAGGAAAAAAAGACGACAACGAATTAAGTCAAAAGGACAACAAAAACTTTTATTTTTCTTTTTTTTGTGTATTTTAAGTATAAAAAAAATTCTTTGATTATGAAAAAGCAAAACATTTTAAATAAATAGAGAAAAAAAGTTTTGTGAAAATCAAAAAAAACAAATAAATTACTTGTGATAATTTGTTGCCGATTACATAAAGTACTGTTCTTTTTCTTTTCAAAACGTTTATTTTTATTTGATTTTATCATTTTTTTTTTTTTTAATTTTTATTACTTCTCATAACATTAAATGGGACATCTATCCAAAAATCAATCATCGTCAATCATCACCAACCTTAGAAGAAAATACCGGAATTGCAATAGCGCATTTTTCATTAAAACTTTCAAAAAATATCTTTGTGCACTATGATTGTTGTATTAAATTGATACACTTCCCAAAGGTACCAAAAATAAAGGTATATCATTCATTTCATTTCATTTATGATTACTTTTAGTTTTATTTTTTTTTTTACTTTTTTTCTATTTGAAAATTCCCTGAAGGAAATATATTCGATTTCTATTCTTTATCTTAGATTTTACTTTTATGTATGTGTGTCCAAACTACGATACTTTTAAATCAATTCCTAAAGTGAATGATATTTTGATTATAAAGATATGGGATAGAAAAAAGTTTTTTTTGAAATTAAATTGAGAGCAAAATGATTTTTTTTTTCATTTAATTTTAAGGGTTAAATCCATGAACTTTCCTTTCGACCTAGTTTCTAGTGATGTCTGTCAAGTTTTGAGATAGGATTGAAACTTACAAATACGTTTGGATCAAAAAGCCATGAAGTTTTGTAAAAAAACAAGCAGCTGAAATAAATTTTATTAAAATTCGAGACATACGAACATTGATTTTAGATAAATGAAATTGATTATTAATGAAAAATATCATAAAAATTGTTAAGTAAAATTAAAAGGATTATTTATGAGTTTATCCATGCGTTCTAAACCATATATCTTTGTGAAAAACATTCTTCTTTGTAAGAATCTTCAAAGTATGTTTTTAAAAATATACGACACGTGTGTCAAAAGGTCACTCATCTGAAAAGTAAATATAGATGAAGAAAAAAAAAATATAAAAAAAAGATGATAAAAAGCGTACTTTACCTTAGGAAGTTATTAACTTCTAAAATAAACTTTTATGAGAGGGGGATGGCTAACTAAAAAGTAAGAAACAAGAAGTTTTCAAGCAAAATAAAATATTTGTGATAACAGCTTCACAAAGTTTTTAAAAGTTGAATTTTTTTTCAGTCTGATTTTACGATGTGAGAAAAACCTAAAACCAAACACAAATACTTCCTGTTAATACTTAAAATTCAACTTTTAAAAACTTTGTGAAGCTGTTATCACAAATATTTTATTTTGCTTGAAAACTTCTTGTTTCTTACTTTTTAGTTAGCCATCCCCCTCTCATAAAAGTTTATTTTAGAAGTTAATAACTTCCTAAGGTAAAGTACGCTTTTTATCATCTTTTTTTTATATTTTTTTTATTTTTGACTTTTTAGTTTTATTTTTCGTGCAATTATGTGAACTAAGAACCTAACCAAACAACCTAAACGACTTAATAATTTTTGGAATATACTTTTCATTTATAGTCGATGTAACCACATTCTGTTAAGAGAATTCATGTGTATGGAAAAAAAAAATTTTTTTTCAAGTTCGTCCTAGGTCTTTGGTGTCTTCAGCAAAGTTGTAGCTTATGTTGAGAGGATTTTATTGATATATTTTTTTTTTTAATTTTCCGGGAAATTAGTGGAAATTTTTTGATTTTTCTTGAAAAACCGGTTTTTTGGACCAAAAGTTGTTCGGCGACTCTATTTTTTTATATGAAAATCAAAAATTCTAATGATGAGGCTACCTCGGCCGGTAAAAATAAGATAAAGTTTCAGAAGAAACCATGGGTCTGAGATGGCCCATAAAGGCTGTAGCGGCACTTTCGCATACTCACACATTTTAGATTTGACTAAATATAAAAGTATTATAATAAGAGAATTCATGTGTATGGAAAAAAAAAATTTTTTTTCAAGTTCGTCCTAGGTCTTTGGTGTCTTCAGCAAAGTTGTAGCTTATGTTGAGAGGATTTTATTGATATATTTTTTTTTTTAATTTTCCGGGAAATTAGTGGAAATTTTTTGATTTTTCTTGAAAAACCGGTTTTTTGGACCAAAAGTTGTTCGGCAACTCTATTTTTTTATATGAAAATCAAAAATTCTAATGATGAGGCTACCTCGGCCGGTAAAAATAAGATAAAGTTTCAGAAGAAACCATGGGTCTGAGATGGCCCATAAAGGCTGTAGCGGCACTTTCGCATACTCACACATTTTAGATTTGACTAAATATAAAAGTATTATAATAAAAGTATTATAATAAGAGAATTCATGTGTATGGAAAAAAAAAATTTTTTTTCAAGTTCGTCCTAGGTCTTTGGTGTCTTCAGCAAAGTTGTAGCTTATGTTGAGAGGATTTTAGTGATATAATTTTTTTTTTATTTTCCGGGAAATTAGTGGAAATTTTTTGATTTTTCTTGAAAAACCGGTTTTTTGGACCAAAAGTTGTTCGGCAACTCTATTTTTTTATATGAAAATCAAAAATTCTAATGATGAGGCTACCTCGGCCGGTAAAAATAAGATAAAGTTTCAGAAGAAACCATGGGTCTGAGATGGCCCATAAAGGCTGTAGCGGCACTTTCGCATACTCACACATTTTAGATTTGACTAAATATAAAAGTATTATAAAAAATGAATTGAAAGGAAAAGTATAATTTTTTTTTCTTTGAACTTTGTTTCGACAAGCGTGAATATAAAAAAAAGTTGAGAATTCATATTAAAGATATTCCATTAGTTTGAAACACAAACAAAGCAAAAATACTAAAGTTTTTAGAGATAAAGGTATTTAGACTTGTGTTTACTTTGAATGTTCTCAGAATATTAATTGAAAAATGCATAATTTATTAGAAAGCTTTAATATTGTTTTTTTTATTTAATATCTCTTGTCAATAGAAGTGTTTTTATTAAACCAGAGAAATTTTTTTCAAAGTTCACTATTCTGATATTTTACAATGAAGGCATTACAAAACTATTCATTTCAATTCGATGAAAATTCACATGAAAATATTTTGATAAATTTTTGCTCTAAATTTTAATTCAAGGGATTTTGTGTGCTTTGATAATGTGATTGAAAGAGAAAATAAGAAGATAATATTAAGAAATACAACACAAACTTCTTCTGAAAAATCAATTTAAAAAAAAGGTAAAAAAAATTTATTTTAACGTTAAAAAATATGAGATAAAATTTGTTCTTCTCGAAAAATAACTGAACAGATAAAAGAATTTAATTCTCAAAATTATTAGTCAGTAATATTTAAATAAAAATATACAAATTTTTAATTCGCGAAAAAAAACAAAAGAGCCCCATGATTAAGGAAATGAATTAAATGTAGTGAATAAAAATAGTTAATTTATGTTTCCTGATCTTTTCATTCGTTATTCAGTCAGTTTTTTTGTTGTTGTTGTTGTTGTTGTATTATAAATTTAACTTTCAACCCCATTCAAGCAAAGTAAAGGAACTGGTAACAGCAGGCAACACACGTTCACCATAATAATTTTTTTTATTCTCATTTATTTAAAGCTATTAATACTTAAATATTCATAAACTCACTCGAACAAACAGTGAAAAATAATTTAACAAAATTTTATGTTAAATATAATATATTTTTTGAATGAGAAGTGAAACCTAAATTTGAAACTAACCGTAAAATAAAAATTATACATAAAGCATCTGACGTCTGTCTCATACTTTTGCACTTTTTTTTTATCATATTAATTTATAAACGAATTTTTTAATGTCCTTCATTTGAGGATAAAAAAAAGAATAAAAAAAAACTTAAATCTACATTTTTAACTCTTAAAAAATTTTCTGTATAACTTTCCAGTTTTTAAAGCAGAGAAGTGCATCATCAACATAATAAAAAAAAGTATATCAAAAAATAGCAAACGTAACAACACTTGTTCATAAAATTGTTTTACTAGAACTTTGTCGTTTTTTTATTGTAGTCTCTTTTATTCGAAATTGTATGAATTTCACTTCATAAAATTTGGAATATAAAAAGATTAAAATGGAAACGTGGCATCAAACAAAACATGCTAAATTAAAAAAAAAAAACAAGAGGAAAATAAATTAAAATTTTTGCAAGTCTATGCATTTATTATGAGGAAAAATATTTTTTGTCAAAAGTATGAGGAAACAGTTATGTGGCTTTAAAGATTGTCCCTTTTTTATTAATATTATGCTGAATTGAGGCGTGGACTGTTATTCAACTATTGTTGAAGTTCAAGGTTTATATTCAATTTAAATATTTTAACTCATTCGCGTCATCCGTTGCGTCAACGCAACACCTACTTTGAGGTCACTTTTCTCGTTCATATCAAAAAATTTCTTTGTCAATCTTTTTAAGAGTTTCAATTTGAGATGTTTTTTATCAAGCAGTTGCATGGTTTTTGAATTTAAACCAAAAACAAAAAAATTATGAGCGAAACTTTTAAGAAAAATCGCGTTTTTTTCATTCTCGTACAAGATTTCTGTATGTATTTGTGTAGCACTTATACGTATTTTATTTTGGCTCTCCTGTAAAATTTTTATATGAAACCTGAAATTTTCATCGAAGAGAAAGTTGTTCACTTTTACCTAAAGAATAGATCGTAGAAGAACTTTTTGTTCAAAACTCAATATTTCTAGGAGCGGCGTCGAATGAGTTAATGTAAAATTGGGTGGAATATGCACCGTATCTCTTGGGCCATTTAATCAATTTCGATTTTTTTTATATTTTGGGTCTTAGAAACAATGAACCCACTAGTTCCAGTATTTGGCACTATGGTCTCAAATGAGTCAAAATCATTCAATTAGCGTTATGTCATATCAGAGATTCACAGTAAAAACTTGATCAGTTTTATAATTTATTTTGATTCATGATAGGAAAAATAACAAGTTTTCTTCTAAAATTATAGTGGCTCTTTTTCAAATTTAAATTAACTTAATAACATACAATAGACCAGAAACTCATAAATAACCTTTTAACAATCTGTATTTTGTTAACATTCAATCAAATCAATACATAAAAATTTCTCAGTTTTCATATTCAAAGAGATTGACTAAGAGATTTTTGTGTAATTTAAATTTTCATACTAATCCATTTCTTTAATCAAAATTTCAAAATACTAATTTCACATGCTTTCACACGTGCTTTTATGTTTCATTCCTAGACTAAAAAATCCCATATAACTTCACATTCATAACCACTTTTATGTCTATGAATGCCTTAAATAATTGAATAAATTTTACACATATCCAAAACAAAATGCATATCAAAAACAACAACTACAGCACATTGATACATCGATTGCGATCCAAAAATTATTCAAATAATATTGGCAAGGAAATGTTGTACTTTTTTTTTCTTCGTCCTATATGTTTCTGGTTTTTTGGTTGAATTTGATATTCATTCGTTTATTCCAGCAATTTATACATGAATATTATAATATTCAAAAAGTTAAAAATAAAAGGGAAAAGAGAAATCCAGTTTTCAAAATTTTATTTGTGTATTGTATGAATAATTTATTGAAAATTATACAAATAATCTATATTTTCATATGAAATATAGCAGAAATTTATTGTATGGGGTATTGCATTGCTTCAGAGGAGATAGATTTAAATCTATTTTTTTTTATATATTAAACAAATTTTATTTAAAAATTTCATTTGTATTTACAAAACTTATCTGAACATAAGAAGTGACGCATATAAAATGAAGAATTTCTCAGAATTAATCAAGGAATATGTTGCAGATGCAGAAAATGTTTCTTACTTGGGAATTGTCATTTGTCGCTTTTATTTCCTTCTCTTTATTTTATTTATTTGATCAATATGAATAAGAGAGATTTAAAACAAAAGCCATAATAACAGGATGAGTAAGACACAAAATAAGAAACATGTCACGCAAATTTCAAAGTTAACTATAAGAAGATTCTTATTATGGTGTGTGTGTGTGTGTGTGTAAATATAAAAGTGTTTGTTATGCACGTGCAAGAAAGTCTATTTTCTTCTAAATAAATTGACTAAATTGAATTGTCTGGAAATTGAATTGAGGCAACAATAAAGAAAATTTGTTATAGCATTCATATGAGCATGTAATTTGGGTTGAAGGCATAATAATCAATATCATTAGGCTTGGATTTCAAAAAAACTTTTAAAAGATTTATTTAAATTCTATTGAAATGTAAAAAAATAACACTTGGTAAAATAATGAGTAATACTGTTAAAACTTTAAGAAAATACACTTGATCACGTATGCATTTTCTACTTTTTCTTTCATTTATTTTTCTTGATTCAACCATGGCATTCATGTTAAGATTTTCCTTTGAAAATACCCTTATTGTGGACACTCGTCTAATGCACAAATTATTGAATTTTCGAGATCCATCAATTTTCCAAAATCATTGGACCTTGCAAAGCCATCAAATTTGCCACATAGCATTTTCTACCAAAACTGAATTATGTCCCTAGAAACGCGCTCGTATATAGCAGCCATCATCATGTCACTGATTTTCTGTTACATAAAGTCTTATTTTTTCAATTAAAATAACTATTAAATTCCATTTAATTGCTCTAAATTCCCACCAAATACCATTTTATACTTCTAAAGCCTTATCCACAACTCAAGGTAATGTTGCATTATTAAAAAAAGAAACATAAAATTAAAGTCAGTTAAATCCCACTTCACTTTTTATCTGTTGCCTTTCAACAGAAAAATTTCTCAGACTGAAATTTAATACATGGAAAAAAGTAGGTAGTTAACATAAAGACAAGTCATCATCATCATTAGTCTTATGTCTTCGCTTCAATGCCTCACTAATAGACGCCTATGTAAGATCTGTTAAAATTAACGTTCATTTTAATTCAAAACTTTAATTTTACTTGGAAATTTATAAGAATAAATGACACACGCTCATTCATTATTAATTGTGAACTCACTTTTACTTCTGTTCTTTTTTTTTTAATTTAAAAAATGAATAAAAAGCATACAGTGTCTCATCAAGTAGACTCATAGAGTAAGATAACATCATTTTCATGATAGAAAAAGCATGAATAACTATGAAAAGTTTTTCAAACTATGAGTGAATAGAATGTCTACATGCCATGAGATGAATGATGAAAATTGAGAAGTTGTTGTGGATAAATAAATGAAGATGGATGATGGTTATTTACTGTTTATGCATTTTTTGTGCTACCTTTTCAATTCTTAACTGTGTCCTTAGAAAAATGTTTTATTTTTAAAATTGAAAAACGTAGTGAATTTATTCATATTAATTGGTAATTTGACCCCACTGTGTTACATTTGGTAAAAGTTTCATGCAAAATTTGTCTGATCCTCACCATGCAACTGCCTATCTTAATTATTTTCGTCTTATGTGTGTTTTTCTCCCCCTGATTTATCATGAACTTTAAATACAAATATTAATTTTTCACAAAATGCGATGATACAACGTCATGTAAAGTGATGAATAAGTGAAAAGATGATGCATCATGCTCATAATAAAATGCGTGTTAATCAAAAATGTGCAAAAATAAGGGAAGAATAGGATTCATTTTCATATTCATACTTATATCATTATTATCAAAATTCTAACAAAATCATCGTAATATGAAAGCTAACATTTTTTTTCTGTTTCTGAAAAAAAAAATTAAACTAAACAAAAGCAAAATACAATATACAATAATACATCACAAATAAGGAATCTCTTTTATTGTATACAAAAAAGAAACAATAGATACATTAAATACAATACACAAAAGTCTACTAATTTTTTGTTGTTGCTTTTCTTTTCTTTTCCGCTTTTATTTATGAAAATGACTGTAAAATATAGTACGGGATCAAAGTCAGTGAAAAAATTTCGCTCGCTCAGTGAAGAGAGGAAAAAACAAAAGGAAAAGTCAGAAACAATGCTAATATTTTTTCCAGAACAAATGATTCATTTTGGCATACAGTGATTTTAGAAACAAATGGATAGCGAAATATTACAGCAACATAATGAAGAAAAATGAAAAGAACTTTTACGAATATGTTGAGAGAGGTGAGAGTTTAATATTATATAATTCATTATTAAGACGAGTTTTTTCAATATACCGTTTTAACATAAATAAACATGAGTGTTTGCAAATGTCTAAGGTAAATGACCTTAAATTCTACCCATAAATACTGAGATTGACCTTAAACACTTTAATTCATCTAACTGACGTGGAACTTTACTTTTAGTTCCAACCTTAACTCAAAAATATCACAGCTTAAGATGCTAAGGAGACCAAAAAAATCGGAAAGTTCAAACATTCGGTTAGTTTTAAAATTTTTCATAGTGAAACTTTGGAATATCCCATACATCAATTTTTTGATTTGATTTAATTTATAAGTATTGTTATGGTTAATTCATCTTGGGTGACTTTTCTGTACTATGGAAACTGAAATCCCTTCACTTTTCGTCGTACCTTCATCATATTTTTTTTTTGGAGAGAGCTTTGAGTGTGTTTTTATTATTTATATTATTTGGCTGCTTGCTTCTGTTATTTGCACTGCATAGAGTAAATTAATATGAAGCTAGAAATCCATAGAGTTTTTGGTAGACAGAAAGTTATTAAAATATAACCTTATTTCTCAAAAAACCATGGATTTAAAAATGAATTTCAAGATAAAAAAGGGGTAATTTTGTGTGTTCTATCATCATCATTACAATATTTTGAATAAGAGTTTGTCTATTTTCATTTGAAATTTGTGGTTTTAACTTTCATTTTAACGTACATGATATTTCTGTTGAAAAAAATACGCAAATTAGAGAATAACCCACACATTGGCGACTGTCTAAAAACTAAAGCCAGTAAAATATGATATCCTTTTTTGCAGTTTATAATACACGATAATCTAACTTGGTCTTAACATTTTGTGCCACAATGTGTCTCTCCCTCTCTCACAGATTTGAATGTATATGTGTAGATTTTGCGTTAATGTTGATTGCTGTTTTGTACTCTTGTTAGTAGATCTAGCAAAGCACACAGAAATCGAGAAAATGAAAAAGGAAACTAATCTATTCAAAATTATCTTTTGAACCATTTTTCACCACAACAGCCTTTTGCCTTTGCTTATTTATTTGGAATTCGTTATTCGTGCAGTGTTATATGATTTCAGTTTTATTTCCTGTTTTAATGTATCTTTACCCCAATCCTTACAGAATGAAATTCATATTATATATTTTTTTTTATTAAAAAAACATACGAGTAAGGAAACTAAAGGAAAACATTAATATTGAATTTGATTAGGGACTCACATCTGACCATTCATGCTAAATAAAGTCCAGTTATAGGGAGTTATATTTTTAAACTTTTTTTTTCAAATTGTTGTAACAATTGAGATCAGGTAGAAACAATATCAATTTATGTTTATGATGTTTAAAAAATGTATGTCAATAAAAAAAGAAAGAGGAAAAACAAAATCATACAAGGGTTGACTGATATTCGGTCATTAATTATGGAAATGATACTTTCATCCGTCTAGTTCAAACCTTTTCTCGATTTCCAGAACAGACATTTTAATGCCGCAAGTGTTTTATAATAAAAAAAGAGGTAATATGACCATTTTTTAACCAATCATTTTAATAAGGTACTGTAATGTGTTAATATGAAATTTAATCCAAGTCAAAATTTATACAAGCTTCAAATAAAATAAAATTAATGCATGAAGTCAAGGTTAACAAATAACAATAGCAGTTAATTCAATGAAATTTATGTAAAGACCAGCAGATTTCCAGTGCAGTTTTAATAAAACAATTATGTTTCCAGTGTTTTCAGCACAAACAGTTCAATGAACATCAAGAGTGACTCTCAATACTTAAATAATTCCATAAAATAAAACGAACCAATTTTAAAATTTTACAAACATCAATTAACGTAAATTTGGTTCTGCAGAAACATTTTACAGAATTTACAGATCATAAATAATTAAGATCCAAAAAAAACCAATAAAATTAATGAGAAATAAGGATTAAGATAATTTTATTCATTATTTCATCTTTAAATATTATAACGGCATTAATTTTGAAGTAAAAATAAATGAAAATGAAATCGGATTTATGATTTTTCAATTACCACAAAGAGTAAATAAATTATTAAAAAAAAAAAACGCTAATTAGAATTTTGTTCGAGTGCGGATTAAAAATACAATTCACCTGTAAATATTTAATAATGTTTTTTTTCTTTCATTAATAGAAATTTTGACGTTAAAACGGAATGAAAACTTGTAAAGTGGTTTAAAATCCCAAAAATGTTCAATTTTAAGAACATAAATCTTTAACAAAATAAAATAATAATAAATTTATTTTGACTTGGTTTGACTAAAACAGCCATTTATTACGTTTCAATCGGAAAAATGTTGTTCAATTATTAGGATAAGTGTGCCAACAAATGGTTGCCAAGTATTTTAACACCGTACATCTTATGGTGAAATGAAAAATATTTTTTGTTAAAGTAACACACGTGCGTTTTTAGTACACCAAGAGAATTTTAATTGAAATCGTATCAATTCTTGTTACTTCAATGCAATATATATATACATAGACTTTTGAAAACTAAAAAGTATATGAAAGACCAATGTTGTTGGAAAATTTTATAAAGTTATAAACAGAATGGAAGTGGTCGGGTTATAACTATTTATAACATAGAAAAGTTTTGTAAAACACCGATAAAATGTGTCTGTGTACAAAATTTATAAACAAGAGCAAGGTTTTTTTGGTGATTTATTTAATCTTTTCCTGTTCAGTGTGTGTTTGTGTGTGTGTGCTTGCTTAACACAACAAGTATTTTCTATTTTTGAGAATGATTTCAAAAATTTTAGTACGTGTACGTGTCGTCCTTTTTTAAAAGGTTGTTTTTAAGGGTATTCAGAGTAAAATTTTATTGAATTTTATTAGGATTTACTTTCATTTCATAAATTGTGTTACATTGGTTTATTATTATTATTCAATGGCACTTTCAGTTCTTGTTTAATTTTCAGTATTATTTATCGTTTTTTTTCGATGTTTATTTTCAAAACACTTGTTCAATGTAATAAAATTAATTAAATGTTACATTGTAACATGAATGTGAATAAGTGAACAAAGTTTTTCTATCATTGCTTTACATTTTTTTAAGCAACTTGAAATTAAGCCAAAGTAACAAGTTTCAGAATTTCAGATAATTTGAATTTTCATTTAATGCAATTTTTTATTGAAATTATGACGGAAAATTGCACAATTGGGGTCCACCGGTTGTGTAATGTCGTTTTTTTGTGTAATAATATTATGCAATCAGATATGAGCTTCTTATGTGTGTTGTTTCATTTCTCTCAAGTGAATTTGTGTTACAGAAATTTAATCAAATAAAATGGAAACTGTGCTACTTTTTGTCTTTCCATGAGATAGAGCCAAGGTGAGTTCGATTTAAAATGATTTTTGAATCATTTAATAAATATTAAATTACTTACCGGTCCAAATTGTTCAAAATAACTTTTGACATCTTCGAGTGTTGTTGGGGCAGATAAACCACCCACGAATATTTTCTTTGTTCTTGTCACCATCTGAAATTTTAAAAATAGAAAATAAATATTAATCAATAAATGCCAGAAATATGTTTTAAAATAACTCGATACATTTTTATTTCATTTGAATGAAGTCGAAAATAAAATTTGCTTATCATCATCATCTTCATTATTTTGAATTTTACGTTTTTTCTATTCCTCAAACTTCCATTTAAAACGCAAAATAACAATGTTAAAACAGAAACAATAGAGAAGCCAAATACTCTTTTATTTTATAATACTGTAACGTAGATAATTGTAATATACGATGTAACGGAAAAAATTTGAATAAGCATTAAAAACGTAGATAATTTAATAGACGGTCATTTTGAAGTTAATATACGCTTAAAACGTCTATTAAATTATGTACGTTTTTGAATAAAAAATAAAGAAAAATTCATATATTTTCATTTTTAATTACTAAATTCATTTCTAAATATTAGCATTTTAAATGTTTTTCACATAAGTACTTATTTCAAAGCAAAAATAGGTTTGTCAATGTATAAATTTTACTCAAATTTCTAATAAAATTTTGAACTTCCATTTTTTGTCAATAAACGCTAAATTTGAATGTTTTTTTCGTCAATATACGGTTTCTCATTTTCTTTTTTCGTCAACATACGGAAGGTCATCGTATATTAGATTTATCTACTTTACAGTATACAACAATTTCAATATAATTTACTAGGAAACAGCACATTTAATAAGCATATGTTCCCTTTTCCAACGAAAATAATACTAACCGAGTAAAATAAAAAGAAAATAAAATAAAAATAAAATAAAATGAATCAAAATAAAAGTTTATTTTTGCTTCAAAAAATTTCATTTCAACATCTCATATCAGTCCATCCGTCATGCTTTTTTATTTGCCTGCTTTTCTTTCTTTCTTTATAAAAATGATGAAATAATATAGTTCGTCTTTCAGTTTTTAAGTAAGCAAAGACGAGTGGTATATGGATATGTAAAAAAAAGAAATGAAATTATTGTGAAATGTCTTTATCATTGTTATGAATTGAATGTAGGATGTCTGTATTTTTTTTTGTATTTTATTGTGAGATTTTGGTAAGTTTGTCTTGTCAGAATTTTTGCTTTTTTCATGTTTGATATTGTATGAGTTTTTTTTTCATTTAAAGAATCTTTTAGTCACGGTTGTCAAGAGTGTCTAATCAGGTCGGAACATATTTTGAGATGAGTCTTCACAAATAATGTTAAACTTATTTTAGATGTTACGCTTGTAACGTGTGAGGTAAAGTGACCTCACCTTCTTAAGAAGTTCAATAAATCTTGATGAAATATGGTTAAGTGTCACTCCGTTTAATTTGATCAATTAGAAGGTAAGATGACAGAGCTAAGAGGGTAGATCATCAAGAGGAAAATAGAACCCGTATCGTTGTCAACTTTTCTCACAAAAATTTTCTTTTGGAGTTTAATGACAACTAATTGAGATTAAGATCCTAAAACTCAGACGAATGGGCTCGCAACCAACTTTCAAACATTTTATTCTTTCGTGTGCAACCGTGTAACTTTCAAATTCATATTTTTTACGTTATTCAATGATATGTAAAAAGTATTTTTAATACGAATATTTATTTTCAGTTATTTTTGCGATTCATCGACCTAACAAAGATAGAATAATAAAGAAAAGTGTATAATTTGATGATCTCTAACTTTCAAATATTTCCATTTTTTCTTTATTTTAACATAGAAACATTGTGCAATATGTTTTATTTAATCGTAGCTTATTGAGCTTTAACAGTTTAGTAAAATGTGATATTTTGTTGTAAAATATGTTTTTTTGTATATAAAATAAGAATTGGATTTTCTTATTACTTATTTATACAAAAGGAACGTATTTTTTGAAATAAAATCAATTGTATATGTAGAACACAAAGCTTCCATTATGACATTTCAATTAGATTTCAAACCCACCAGATTTTTCTAAATGGGTCATTATTAAATTATTTATATATTGATATTTCAAATAATGTTCACGTTCATAGAAAAAAAATAAATAGAAAATACGAATATTATCCCATTTTCTGGTTCACTTGTCACCTGTCGCACTTGAATAAATGCATTGTTATCGAGTGCATTCAAGTGATATTCCAATAATATTGGCATGTTTTCATATTAAATATTGTACCAGAAATCGTACATAAGCTTGAAAAATACAAATAAATATCTCTCAAAATTTTCAGAATGTATGGTTCTGAGACGCGTCATCCTTGAGCTTTGTATAACATTTTCCCACCATCTCTGACATAATCATATCAAAATTCGACACTCTTGTGTGCTTCATTGAAAATGTCTGGGTAAAATAATCGCATGAAGATCGGTAACGAAAAACACAATAAGCACAAAAATGTTCAGCAAAAATTGCAATTCTATCTTGACAAAGAGAAAATACAGAAAAGAGAAAGCAAAATATAATTTAAAGTGACGGATAATAAAAAACAGAAATAGAAGGAAATAAAATATTTTTAGCAGTTTTGTTGAACTATTTCAATACATATTGGATTTTTGATTAGTAATTTTTCTGCTATATGACCAAAACCTGGTCTAAATCTACTAATTTCGGTTCAATTGTTGTTGTGTGCATATGATTGTGCGATGAGAAAAATAGCACACGTCACAAATGAAAAAACATGCAATCAAATGTTGTGCGTTATGTCTGACTGTGTGAGTTTGTATTGAAAACACATTTTAAATGAAACAGGATATTTTCCAGTTCTATTTTGAATACATTAAATGTAGGAGGTATTAGAAGAAAATTCATCAAAAATTCATTTAAATGCAATGTCATTGGGATACTGTGTATATTTGTTGAATTAATTCTTTTTGTATAGAATAAAGTCTCACCAGCTGAATCGCATTAAATTCAAAAATCAATAATTTGATATGATTTCATTGAAAATGTCGTCTATGTCACATCTTGATATCCTCTACTTAAAAGAAACAAATTAACAATAGTCAAAAATAAAATGTTTCTTTCCATTTCCATAGCAGAATCTGATAACTTTATTCAATGAAAAAAAAATCATCAGACTTTTTAATTTCCTTTCTAGTTATTAGTCATTTAGATATTTTTCCATCCTTTTATATTTTATTTTTTTACATTATTTTGTGTTATTGATGAAAAATTCAATAGATTTAAGTTTTCAATGGAAAAGGACATTTTGAATAGACGATTGTTTGTCATGAAAAAATAAGAAATTAATATTTTAACTGTATTCAGAAAAAATGTGAAAATATTTCTGTAAGTTATTTATTTAAAGAAAATTTCGTTGGAAAATGAAGAATATTTCAGTTAGACCTCTTTTCTATGATACAAGTTCATATTTTTAATTTAAAGTTCAAAAAACAATTCTGAATGCATTCTATTAATGAAAAATGCATCTAAATGACATGTAAATGCGAATTAAAATGCTTCTTTTATTCAACAAAATTCCCAAATGTATCGTTAAAACAACTTCGTTTAAATGCACTTGAAAAAAAAAATTTAAAATTTAAAATGAGTAAATGAAATTGTATTCATTTTTTCTTCATATTATGTGTTTATATGATTTTTATAACAATGTTAACTTCAAAACAGCTTTTATTTTTAAAACAATTCAGAAAAAAATATAAAAAAAACTTGTACTTTGAAGACGTTTTGTTTAAATTGGATGGAAAATATTCTTATTTGTACGAGGCTTTTGAGTCAAATTCTCAGTTTTTACGACTTTTTAAAGTGAGTGTTATTATTATTTTTATGTGATTTTCTCGTCTTGTCTTAAAAATGTAAAGAAATAACGAAATAATGCAGAGTATAAAAGCAAATGCAATTGTTTCAATTTAGGTTCTTTCCATTTTATGTTTTATTATTTTCAACAATTCAGATACAAGAGCAAGAAATAAGAAGATTATTTAAAATTTATATTTAATTTGAATATTTTCAACAGTGTTTTCTCGTACAAGCTCAAGTCATAAATAAAAATTCAATTTTATCATTTTAAAATTTCATTCTGAAATTGAGGAAAGAAAACACCTCATATCAAATAACCTTCTAAATTGATTTTGTTCCTGCCTGAATACTGCCATGAGCACTTTAATTTCCTATGAATTCAATCTAAAATTTGATATATTTTGCTATGTCCCAAACAAAATACTGTTAACCAAACGTAAATTGGTGTTTAGATGACAAACCCGAAATTTACATTGAAATTATTCAGACTTGAGGCAATTGAGGTGTATTTGGTGTGATAAAGAGAAAATTGAAGAAAAGCAGTTTATTTTTCATTTTGTGGAATAATCAAAATATTTATATAAAGATTTTTGAAATAATATTAAAAGTTCACGAAACCCTTTAACTAATAGAAGAGGTTTTCACAATACTATCTATCAAAACCATAATTTAAGACAAGTCACGTTCTGATTACAAAAAAAACAAACAAAACAGACCATCAGACCGATAAATGAAATGAGAATGAGTGACAACTAACACTAACAGACAAAATATTGCACTTTGTCCTTTACTTAGAGCATGTGTCCTGCAATTTTATAGGAAAAAAAAGAGAGAATGAGACGACACACTTGTATGGAGAAATTGAATCAATTTTAAATGATCGTACAATTCATTTTTATATCGAATATTATCCTGGACAGTAAACTGAAAAGACTAAAGCTGAACGATAATAATCAATGTCAATGATTTTGCTCTCTCTTTTTTTTACAAAATTTGTGTTATGTAAAGGATCTTGGTTTTGTATAGACAACAAAAAATGGACCAGAGAAAATTATAAAATGAAATAAAAATAAAATAAAACGATGAGAAAATTGTGGGTAAATTGGATTTTAGTATTTAATCGGAATACTAAATAGACGGTTCGTTCCGTGTCTAACCCAAACTATGTGAATACAAAAAATGAAGGACTAAAAAAAATAATTGCTTCTATTTTTTTGTTGTTTGCATTACACCTTCAGTCGGGTACTTGTAGGATGAAATGAAAATAATTTGGTTATGTTCAGTATATGTGTGTTTTTTTTTCTTGTTGATCTAAATTCCGCTTTCCACATAAATGCTTGACAAAATAAAGCAACAACATAAACACAAATATGTTGATGCAAAGTATTCAAACAAAAAGAATAAAAAAAAAGGAATGAAACAACACGACACACAGACACATTTTACCCAAATTTTTGTACGTGACAAAAATTTAAATTCATTTATTTTACGGGAAAAGATTTAAATTTACGTATTTGAAAGTGACTGAACTGAAGTTACTCTAAATAAGTGCTTGAAAATGTATTTTACGTTTCTTTTTTTTTTGCTTGATCACACAATCATAACATATTTCAAGTCTTACAGTTCATCAGTTCCGTGGTATAAAGAAGAAGGTAAAATTATTTGCCATTAAAGTAATTTTTGGTCTTAAAAAGTGCATTATAATTACTTCATCACAAATCTGTTTTGCATTGAACAACTCATCTAAAGGACTTAGGCTATAAAGTAATTTTATTTGTTATTGAACCTTAGAAGCAGATGCCAGCTATTGAAGAAAAGTCGATCCTAAACCAATATTCTAAAATTTATCCTCATAAGCCAGAATCAGTTTTGAGTCTTGGAACTCAATTTTCAAGCCAATGATTGACTGTCATGTGTTTTTCAATGCACCACAATCTAGCTCCAGCCATTTTGAATTTATGTGTCAAACTCTCTTGATTGTTTAACTTTAAGATTTGGTAGAAAAAAAAATAGCAAAAACCATTCATGAAATAGACAAAGCAGAAATCGAAATATATTTAATTTATTAGTTAAATTGGTTTTAGTCCACTTTCAGATTTAATCATGTGTGTATGTATGTGTTTGTGTCAATATATTTTCTTTTCTTTTTGTCTCTTATGCTTGACTTAATTCGATTGAATCAACTATCCAGAGATTTATTATTTTGTTTTTGTCTTTGATTCTATGGTTCATTTTCTTTTGTTGTCAATAAAAAGGGGACCTAAAAATCAATTGGTTGATTTTCTGACGTTCTTTTATCACATAAAGATTTGCGTCCCTATTTCAGTAAAAGGGGATACATGGTAAGTGTCCACATATTACATAAACGTTTATTTTATAGTCAAGAAAAAGAAATTTTACGATATGATTTTTTAGATACATAAAATTTTCAACATAGCTTTAGAAACTTAATTTAACCAAAAAATACAAAATAATTTTACTACATTTTCCATCTAATTTAAATTGTAATCTCATTTAATAGTGAGGCGAGAATGTCATTCAAGTTCATTATTATTTTTATTATATAAGCAAAACCAGCAGCATTTATTTTGCATTTACCCAGAGAATTTTATTCATTTTTACTACACTTTCTTGTTAAATTCATGTCTCATTTATGGTTTTTTATATGCCTTGAAGTTGTACTTTGTGTCTATTTTTATGTCTATTAGTGAAGAAATATTTAGCAAAAGTATGTATAAAAAAAAATATAAAATAAACGAGGAGAAATAAAGATGTAAGAAAATATTATGGAAGACATAACTTTATTACAACTGAGCCAGGATTCCTCGTTTACTCGTTACTGTACAAAATTTTGCTCATATTAAAATATTTTGAGGACAATAACATTCCATGTTCATTTAGTTTAAAGAAGCGTGAAAATTTAAGTAAAATATGTTTTCAAGCTTGAATTAGCGTGAATTCCCATTTCAAAACATTGCTAAAGAAGAACACAACTCATTAGTTAGTAAATTTTGTACACACTTCATATTATTAACAAAAATAATTTTATATTTAATTTAATTTGAACAAGACAAGACTCATTTGCCTACTTTTTTCTTAAACATACACTTTTGAGTCTAATTTGTGATATCAATGACAACATTTAAAATGAAATGAGAGCGTATGCCCTATTTCAAGTTTGACGAAGAAGACAAAACAAAGTTTCCTAATGTACAATAAAATGAGCGGGTGATGGTATTGTAATTGAAGCTGTTTTTATTGTTTTTGTTTCATTTTCATTTTATGTCTTTATGTTTTTTTGTGTAAGTACTCTCGTTAAATATACATGTGAGTCTACTTTGCTTTTTGTGACAAATAAGAAGACACATAAATGGAATCATTGTATTTTGTTTTGATTAAAGTAAATTCCCTTTCATTTCATTTAAATAAACTCAGTGTAATCCCTGCTTTTCCTTTTTATCTTTTTTTTTCTGTTAGAACATTTAGATTTCGTGTTGATAGATGGAACATAGGAATGTTTTGTTTAAAATTCTTTTGCTTGGAAACACTTATTTTTTTCCTTTTTTTTAAATTACATAAAATTTTTAAGTACAACACTGTTTTAGCTCTTTCCATCCCATAAGTTTTTGACAATTCATGACTTCTAATAAATATCATGTTTGTGAAATTTCTATGGAATTTACCCATATTTTTTTTAGGTTTTCATGATTTTAAAAGTTCTTTTCGTGGTGTTGCAAACTCTGAGTCTTTACATACTTCATTTTTTAAAAAAACAATTTGAATTCGAACCGATAAAATTTGAATAAAATTAAAATTTAATATAAATTTATTAATTCATAACTCATAGCTTGGTTTTTATTGACTTTTTTTATTCTATTTTTAAACTTTATTAATATTCATATTTATTATAATCTCAAGAGACAACACAAAAATTTAATTTTTTTCTAATAAAATTCAATAAAAGGACAAAAATGTCCTTTATCCTAAATAAAATTCAAAATCACTTTAAACATACACAAAAGTTCTTTTGTACGATACCAATTTATACTTTGATAGAATAAAAAAAAGTAAACTAGATAAAAAATCAGTACTATACAAAAAGAAACAAACCATTTGCTGGTATTTGTATTTGTACGTTAAATTATAAAGACTTCTTAATATAATGGAACATTCCTCCCTGAATAAATAATAAAATTAAACCGTATAAAAGTATCTTCAGTGTCTGTCCCTTTTTCCTTCAAAAAAAAAATTATTTTTTTGTTTAGTTTTTATTTAATATATAGATTGAATAGAATATGGAACAGCAAAATACCAACTCATATTTTATTCAGTCACAGCCTGCAACTACACAGTAATTCTTTCTTTTTTTTAATACATTTTTGCATGATATTATTATGAAGGCGAAGAATTTATTTATTTTTTACCATCATCGAAATAGAAAAAAAACACAGAAAGAAAATTTCTTGTTTCATCATTCTTCTCGCTTGTTATTATTATATAAATAGTTCGTCATCATCATCATCATTTTTCATGCTTCTGCCAACATGTCGTAATTTTATAAGGGAATCTCTGGTATGTCATTTCGTGTCTCGAAACAGAATCAGAGCAAATTAAAGAAAAATACCTTATTTATTTATTTCTTTAAATTACTTTTACAGATTTCCTCAAACACTTTTTCAAACAATTGAATACCATTAAGTGTGTTCAAAAAACCATAAAAAAAGACACGTTAAAAAGAATTCTGATCAATCAAAATGGTGAAATACACAAATAAATTAGTTATTTTTAAGTAAAAAAAATTCGCGTGCGTCAATCAATATTATTTAATTTGATCGTGATTATAAAAAAAACACTTTAATTTTGCGTACAGGGCTTGGAAAAACTTAGAAAAGTTATTAAAGTTGTTGCGTAAGATTAGTTTTTTTTTATTTAACTTCGATTTTAGCTGTTTCAAACTTTAATATTGAAAAATCTAAAAAACTTATAAAATTCAAAATCCACACATACACTACGACGATTTTTTGATATGAAAATTCTATCAGAAAGTTGTAATGAAGAACAAACAAAGAATTAAATCAAATTAAGCCAGAAATTGTAGGGAAGGTAGATTCCAGGGGTAAGTTGGGAAAGTAAAAAAAATATTATCAATCTGTCCTTGGTTGCAATGCATTCTACATATTACATTGTAGAAACAAAAAATAAAAATATACCGAAAATTTTGTGAGTCCTGTGCATTGTATCAAAAGTATTTGTAAAAACTAAATCAAAATTACTTTTAACTACATCAATTTTCTATCAATTTACTTTTAACCTGTCGAAAATTGATTTTCTGAAATAAACTCAAATTGTTACAAAAAAGTAAATTTGATTACTTGAATTGAAGTTCATCTATAAAATTTAGAAAATTGATAATCAATATAATTGAAAGTGTATGTATTTTTTATACATTGATGTATTTTCTTAAAATATGCAAGTTTTCTGACATCAATTCTATTTTATAAATAGAACCCTCAAGCATCTCGTTAAAGCCATTTCATATTTATCTAATGAATTAATAAATGAATTTAATTTAGTTCTTAATTCTAATAGATTCAAAACATTCAATTATTCAATAAAGAGAGTCAAAAGAAAAGGAGCGTGTTGTTTCTTTTAAAAAAAACTTATTGATTATGTTGTCCAAACTACAAATGTAAAATGTACTGACAAAATGTTCGGAATGAAAGAAACTAATCAGCTCGTAATTTTAAACGAAATACGTAAGTGCATTCCCACGAACCATTTAAAGGTACTAAATTTTTTACTTAACAGTGTGGCATATACAGAAAGACGGATAACATAAGTGCCAAGAATAGTCGTAATATTTTTCAAATCGAGGCAAAATAAGCTATAAACTAAATAGGATATAGAAAATAGGGTGATTTTAATATGAAAATTGCATGATTGCCTCATCGATTTCTTCTTGTCTTTTTTTCTATAATAATAATAATAAAGAATAATAATGATAAAATTGAAAAAGTATCTCATTTTAACACGAAACATTTGATTGCTATGAAAAAGAAACTGAAATGTATTAAAACTAGAAGTTGTCTGAAAAGAAATTTCTTAAGAAAAATGTGTCATTGCAAAACGTAAATAACTCATTGTTAATTTTTTGTTATGATTAATTTACGTGACAAAATGCAGTGTCATAGAGAAGAAATATTTCTGTTTCATTTAATTTTGAAATTTTCTAATACTCTTACGCCCACCTAGAATTTAAGAAAGTCGATAGAAAAAACGTGTTCGATTGACGCGTCCCGTCAATTTAATAGACAAGATACATCTGAGCAATTTATTTTTTTTTTATTATGATTATTGATCAAAAATGGCGTGCACGAAATGTTTTTCTATTTTTTTCTATTTTTTTTTCTTAGACGATTCATCAATTATATCGACAGAACATACACAAAAAATATTATTAACACAGTTTGTAATACAAAGAAAAAAATATTGAAGAAGAACGAAAATTAATCGACTGCTAGGAATTTTTGTTATCTAACTCACAAGAAATAACCAATGAACAAAAAATAAGAATCGACATCCAACAAATTTAATGATCAAGTGAGTAATTTCTAATTTTAATATTCTATATTGCTGTTAGCTAAGAAGTTTTACCGTTTGAATGTTTTCTTATCATTAAATTAAAATACAGAAATTTATTTAATAGATAAACGAATTGTGGCTATCATACGTAAAGCATACATAAAAAACAACAAAAACCGAAGTAAAAACGCAATAAAACTAAAATCAACATGAATTACATTTAATTTATGACTTTATGAGCTTTCTCTCTCTCGTTTGCTTTTTGTTGCGTAGCTTTTTAGTTTTATCAACAAATTGGAATCTATTTTGCGTGTATTAATGTGTGCTTCATTCAAATACGTGGATGAGGAAATGGAAATAACTTAAGTAAATTGTAATGTAAATTAAAAAGGAATTTCCTCGAAATCGTTTATTTATTATCATTTTTGCTCTATATTTAAATGGAAACAGAGATAAAATTTATTTGGAATCGAGAAATTAATTGTCTTCAAGGTACATGAAAAACTGGGACACAATAAATCATCAATGTTTTCTTTGAATTAAGTGTGTTTGTTTCAGTTTCAGTCAGTTATCCAACTCAATCTAATTAAGGAAGTTCTTTACAAGCAAAATTCTGAAAATTTTCTTCAAAAACAAAAAAAAAATAAAAAATAGTTCAAGTTTTGTTCATTAATCATCAAGTATCGCTCAAGAAAAAAACCAGCCAAAATTAAGTTAGAAAGATAAAAAAAATGATGTTGCTATTTGACCTGACCCTATTTTCTGTATTATTTTCAAAAATGAGGATAATTTGTTATACAGATGTTTTTCACTTAGAAGGTTAAATGTCATGAAATCTTATTCAGTTTAGTAGTTTATAAGTGCAAAATCTTAACTTTTGTATTAAATGGGTTTTAAATTTTAATGTTTAGTTATCTTTAACATTTCACCAACAGAAAGGCTTTTTATATATCAATTTACTTTCATACACGGATTATTATTTATAAAATATACATGTTTTATTCAAATGAATCCTCTCTTAACATTTTGTGATGTATTTCCTTTCCTCGAAGGCAACTGTATTTAATATGTCTAAGATGAGTACTAAGAAGAAGAAGAAAATATATCAAATAACACAAATTTTCTTCATAGAGAAAGGGATAAACCATTTTAATCCCAGGTAATAATTCCATCATCTCTCTAGGCAAAGTGCTTATGTGTAGTGTGAACCAAGAACAAAAGTGTATGTAACCCAATTTTTAACTTTTTCTTATTCATGTTTTTTTTTTTTTACATGAAAATCTTATGTGTTTTTTTTAAGGTATAAATCCATATTTATACCTTTGTGATATTTGAGATTGCTTGGAACAATGTAAAGGATATTCTATGTAACTAGACTCTTAAAATATGAAATAAAACAGGTAAGTGTGATTGTTTAGAAAAAAACACGCTAAACGTAAAAGTAAATGGTTACTAATCAAGCTCATTTTTTGGAATTTTGATGAAACCAAGAGTTATATGCTATGCGAATGTAAGACGACAGGCAAGATAATTCTATAAACACCTTCACAGCACTTGGACCATTAGTAAGGTAAATCAACTGAAGAATGAAAAATTTTACAAAGCCTTTTCTGTTCAAAAAAAAGATTATAAAGGCTCCATGTTCCATGAAGGATGCATAAAATATATTTTAAAGGTCGAAATGCTCGAGCAACTTTCTTGGAAATGCAAATCTCACTTTGAAGTTTGATTTTTTACACATTTTACGCTTTTAACTAAAAAATGTATAAAATTTAAGACAAAATTCTTTTGGGTTTGGAAGATTTTATTTAAAGGTGTTCCATCACGAGAATGTTGCTTACAAAGATTGAAAAGTGCAAAATTTTCCTGGAGACTCAAGAGGCGAGAACTTACATAACTATCATTTTTTATGTTATGTGAAGCTCCGAAACCCTTTCTATTGTCAGTTATTTGATATAAGGAACAAGAAGTAAAATCAAATTTGCATTCATACCTTGAATGTTGTCCTTTTTTATTATATTATTATTATTTTTTTCCTCTCCATATTCATTTAAAATGTTGTACACGTTCTTTTAATATCTAGTGTTCAGAAGACAAGAATCAAGACACCTTTTTGATCGTTTTTATTATTTTTTCACTCACATGTCAAGTAGTCTTTTTTTTACGTTAGCATTCAAACTCAAATAACACGCGTAGTTTATAAAATTTTAGTACTTTCTTCTGACTTCTTTTAATAATCATAATAAGAAAAAATGTTCATTTCACTTAACTCATTCATTTAATAGTTACATTAAAAATATTCATGTTTTATTTATTTATATAAAATTTTTTTGATAAATATTTCTTTTTGTGATCACACACAGATTTACAAAAGTAAAATTGATTTTGAAATGATTTAACATCTGTTTTGTAACATCAAACTGTGTCATTTTTCCTGCAAATATGACCTCATTTAATATTTTCTTCCGGTAAATGTTTCACATTTCACACACTTTTCTCGTAAAATATTATTTTTTATTATTATTAACTTTCAATATATTCAATGCAAGTTTTTTTTTCCTCCTTTATTGCTAATAAAATTTTTCCTTTCACATCTCAACATTATACAAAGTAGAGGAAACAATTTTCTAAAAAAAATGTTTTAATATTACTACAAATACATTTAGGCCTACTATGGCTTTTGACTTGATCACTCTTATACATTTTTTTCTCTCCTCAATATTCCCTGTGTAAAATGTTACATACATGTGCTGTGGAACTTGAAGAAGGGAATGCGAAAAGTGATTCGATTTTATTAGATGAATATTATTAAATAGTGTATGATATTGAGATTGGATATTACGATATCACATATGATATTCGATTTTAGCTTTGAAAAGGATAAAAATGAAAATATATACGGCAAAAAAATATGGATGAATGAAAATGGAAAGTCAATTGAAAAATTATTTAGATATTCAATAGAATGGAACATGTGAGTGTGTCTAATAAAATACGGAAATGTAACACCTGAATATAAATGTTTTGGTAATAAAATTTGATATGGTTCGTTTGTAATTGAACTTAAGTTCATCCTCAACTTTATGATGAGTTAATTGAATAATTTTTATTGTAAAAAATTAACTTTTTATTTATTGACTCTCGGATTGTTCATTTTGAAACAGTGTCACTTTTCATAAAATTTAAATCTGATTCATTTCAATATTTTGACACATCAACGTTTACATTCAATCAGGAAAGAAAATCGAAAATTTTATTTGCATTTTTTTTATCCATTCCCCATCTATTGATAAAAAATTTTTGTAAATGTATATTTTTGTGGAAATGTAATAAAATTTGACAAATCGATCATAAATTTCTCAATAGAGATAGGAAAAAGAATACATTTTTCATGATCAAATGTAAATCATATTTACTTGGCTTACTTTGGATTTTTTTTTTTGTATATTTCCATGTAATAAAAACCATGATATTGAATCCAATTTTATTTCAATCAATATTTGTATTGAATTGCAGAGAAGAAATATAACTTTCATTTCAATTGAATTTACCTCAAAAATTTTGAAAGCAGATTAGAATCATCATCAATGTCAAAATGTCAGTCAATTTGATATTAAATTAAGAAACGTGGTTCATATGTCAAATAAAATATATCAAGTATTAAAAAGCTGTTGTTTTAAATTTTGGACTTTAAACTGATTTTGTCATTTTAATTGATTTTGTTATTTAAATCCAAATAAAATTGTGAAAACATTATTATTTCACCACATGAAAATCTCATGAAAATATTCATGCATTCAAATTTAATGGTCATAAACTTTTTCAGTATCTCACAATTTTGAGCACACGTAAATGACACATTACCTCACTTAAATACACACTGTGCTCAAACATTTATAGGGAAAAATACAGTTGAAAAAGCAATAAAAATAACCTCTAACAAAGATAATAAAATTTAAATAATATCCAATTTATGCTAACAACCTGCGCGCTGAAACTCATTCTCTTTTCTATTTTTTCCATGTTATTATTCCTTATATATTCTTTTTATTTTATATTCATTCCTTATGATTGTAGTCATCTAATTTAAGGATATTATTCACCTCATTCATGCTCAAACCAAAAGTATATTATTAAAGAAAAGTTTGAAAGACGAATAAAATATAAGAGAAAATAAGTTTTTTTTTTCTTTTAAGTTTTCTTATTATTTTTGGCACATTTTCTTTTTCATGTGTGTATTTGTGTTGGAAATATTGCCAGAAATGAGGTAAGAAATAATAATCTAACTATAAAAGGGGACATTTCATTATTTTTTATATTTTAATTTGGTTCTTTTTTCATTTTTGTTTTAAGCATATTCTGATTATTTTGACCGAAATACTAGAATTATTTGAAATAAAAACAAGGGTCTTACTGATGAAAAAATATTGAAGTATGATAATAGCACTTATAAGAAAATTAACTCCTAAATTGTTAAGTTAATAAGTAGTTACTAATCAAAAGTTCTTAAGGAATTTTCTAACTCAATTTAACTGGATTAATTAAAACATGAAAAAGAGAAAATGAGGTTTCAGCACTCAATTCTACAATCCAAAAACTGTTTTGTGAATTTTTCAAAAAACTAAAATTGCTTAAAGTATTTGTGAGAAAAACATTCGTTGATTTTCAGCTCTCATTTACACATTGATTCACATTTGTTGATTTGTTCAGTTCATACCTGGAAAGAAACAAAAGAAAATAATTGTTTTAGCATATGGTTTAAAGTTAAATTTATAAAAGCTTCATCAAGAATTTTTAACTTTCCCTCTTGAAAAAAAAAACAACAAAATAAAAATAACAAAACAAACATAACTAGTTAAAACAAAAATTCAAACTAAAAACCATCACAAAATATGTGGTTCGTTTATATAAATTTGAAATGATTTAAACCACACTTTTAAGTTCAAACATAAACAACTCATACTCATTTAGAAGTTAAATTTGCTGAATTATATGAAAAAAAAACAGTTAAACAGACGGACGTGTTTGAATAACTTTTAATATTTGTTTTCAAAGCTTTTTGTAGGAAATCTTTTCTAAATAATTGTGTTTGAACAAATGGAATGCGCTTTTGTACACCGTTTACGATCATGTTTTAGTATTCTTGACTCTTAAACAATTTTTAACTTTTTTATTTGTTTTGAATGAATAATACTTTGTCTGTGAATTGTGAGTCCAAATCCCAATTTAATAAATAAATTGAAAGTTCCCCTTTTATGTATCAATCTGAACTGAAATTATCGATGGCGTCAAAGTAGACCTGAAAATCGTATTTTATGAGTCAAAAATTGAATTTCAGAGAGTGCAAGAAATTATTTTTTGGTTTGTTTTTATTTCAAGAATTAAACACATTTAACACGACAAACTTTGTCAACCATCTCTTGATATGGCATAAATAAGAGATTTTACGTGTTCAAAATTTCTCTTTATTACACAGCTTAACAAAATAAAATCGATGTGCTTGCTTTGAGAAATCCCGAAACACGTCAAAAAGATTTTTCAATCCTGATTATTTTCCACTTTGAAATTTTAAAATTCACTGATTCGTGTTTGTTTTATGTAATAATGAAATTTGTATGGAAAAGAGCCATTTTCCCTTTAAATTCAAATTATTAAATATCAAAGTTTAAACTTTTCCGAAGTTAATTTTGTTCCAAAGTGTCAAGTAATCTATATCGTTGGAATGAAGGCAAAAAGAACTAACAGAAAATATAAATTTTAATATAGTTTGTCCAATTAAATTGGGCTTTTTCACGCTAAAAATAAAAAAAAATGAAAAAAACTTTATTTTTTTATATTTTGAGAACAAAATTTAATATAAATTGAATATTATGCGGGCTTATTCTGATGAAATTTATATTTTCTGTTAGCTCTTTTAGTCCTCTTTCTAAAAATATAAATTACTTGACACTTTGGAACAAAATTAACTTCAGAAAAGTTTAAACTTTGATATGTAATAATTTGAACTTAAAGGGAAAATGACTCTTTTCTATGCAAATTTCATTATTTCATAAAACAAACACGAATCAGTGAATTTTAAAATTTCAAAATGGAAAATAATCAGGATTCAAAAATCTTTTTGACGTGTTTCGGGATTTCTCAAAGCAAGCACATCGATTTTATTTTGTTAAGCTGTGTTATGTTCCTATTCTCTTATATCAAGTTGTGTCATTTTTATATTCTAAAACATACCGTAAGAGCAAAAGAAAAAGTTAAACATCAAAAAAGAACAGTAAAAGCAATCGTTCGAAAACACTTTAAAGGCGGAATTTTCCCAGAAAAAACAAACAAACAAAAACACAAAAGAGTAAACGAATGACCAATGACATGTCTTTGTGGTTCTTTGGCTAAATGTATTGTGAAGTTTTTTTTTTGTAGGTTGAAAAGTTACTATTTGATGTGGTCAAAAGAGATTTTGTTTTAATTCTTCTATTTTTATAATGTTTTTTTTTCTTTTTTAAATTTCTATAAAAATATTCATTAAAACTTTTAAAAAGTCAATAAATTTTTTTCATTAAAATATATAGGGATAATCGAAAGTACTTAACCAAATTAGTTTTGATTAAAATAAACAAATTTGGAAAAACTTATCATTTTGGATCATATTTTTTTTTGGCATCTGACAACTTAATATCAGAAATTAAAATAAAAAAAAAGTGAAAAAAACCTTGTGTTTCATTTTAAAAGGTTCTCTTTTTAGAAATAAATACTTTATAAGTACTGACACACTTAAAATTCAAAGAAAAAGCATGATTTTCTCTTATTCGTATAATGGGGATCACCATTTAAAACTAACCTTTTTTCCTTATTCAAAGATTAACAAAAGAATGCCTTCCTAATGACGACAATCAACATTTTCAATCCCTTCAAGAAAAATATAAGTGTACCTACGTTATATTACGTAAACGAAGAAAAATCTTTGAAAATTATACCTGCATCTATACTTGTCATGTCTTGTCTTGTCATCTCTTTGTTTAGGATTAATCCATCTATTTTATGTCCCTTGTCCATTTTTCTTATACATTTGATTATAATTCTCAAAAGATTTATACACGGTTAGTAGAAAACGTGCCGCAAACAGTGCCGCTAGCGGCACTCAGCGGCACTACTCCGGCACTGCTCCGGCACTACTTGCGGCACTACTGCGGCACTAAATTTTAATAAAATTTTTGTCTTTAAATTCATACTTTTGTTAAAATAAATGTTTAAAGACCATAGAAAGTTGAAGTAAAATTAATAAACTCGAAAAAAAATAATTTTTAGCGTACAAAAAATATAAAGAAAAAAAATTTATTTTTTAAATTTTGTTAAAGTTTTTTTTTTTGAAAAAAAAATACTGTGCTGAAGTTTGATTACGCTTCCACGAGTTTTATACGCTTGCTCAAACTCGTGGAGGCACTCATTTACATGACTCTTACTCGTGGAAATTAATATTCGAGCGATTTCAACTCGTGGAAATGAATTTTTGAGCGATCTCAATTCGCGGAAATGAATATTTGACTTTTTTAAACTCGTGGATAATAAAATTCGAGCGATTTCAACTCGTGGATTGTGAAATTCGAGCGATTTCTACTCGTGGATAGTAAAATTCGAGCAAGTTCAATTCGTGG
>LN483368.1:777696-791449 GCA_900002565.1 Culicoides sonorensis
ATTATCCACGAGTTTAAAAAAGTCAAATATTCATTTCCGCGAATTGAGATCGCTCAAAAATTCATTTCCACGAGTTGAAACCGCTCGAATATTAATTTCCACGAGTTGAAATCGCTTGAATTTTACAATCCACGAGTTGAAATCGCTCGAATTTTATTATCCACGAGTTTAAAAAAGTCAAATATTCATTTCCGCGAATTGAGATCGCTCAAAACTTCATTTCCACGAGTTGAAATCACTCGAATATTAATTTCCACGAGTTTGAGTCATGTAAAAAAAATACGGAAACATGGGGTTTTTCGAAAAATAATAATTTTTCTTGAAAAAAGTATGAGCTTTAAGCCTTTTCTAATTATCAAAATCTTAGTTTTAAGTTAAAAACTTCGATAAAAATGTAGTGCCGCTGGAGTGCCGTACAGTGCCGCACTCCGGCACTTTAGTGCCGCTAGCGGCACTAAATGCGGCACTCTAGCGGCACGTTTTCTTCTAACCGTGTACGTAATTTTATTTATTCATATGAAACTACAAAGCACTAGTTAAAGGTGATCCAATAAGTCACTCTGAGTACTGAAATTTTGTATTTTCCTTTGAATGTGTCAGTCATATGTCGGTCACTTTGAGTAGAAACTTCTCCTTTTATTTCTATTGTTCGTTTACATTTTAAGACAAATACAAGTAATATTTCTGACAAATAGACATTTTGAATACTAAGGCGATTTATAGTAAAAGTGTTTTCTCGGACAAATGATGTTTGATTACATTTCATGTCATGGTTATTTAAATTTCTTCTTTTTACCTATGGTTTGAATTGGTTAATGGATTTTCTTTGATTGTGTTGTAAATTGGAACAAATCAAACCTTTTTATTATAGGATATTTTAAATTAGGAAATATTTGTGGTTAAAAACATGACATTTGGTAAGTATTATCATTTTCTAAGGATATTGTTTAAGTTTCAATTGAACACATATTTTTGATTCAAGTAAGAGGAACTCCATTTATTTGAAGCCATATCAACACCTCTCAATTAAAAAAGAATTTTCATGATTCCTTTACATTTTTTTATTTTTTTAAACTATATACCACCAGCTGTAACTTATGTGATACGTTGGCGTTGTCAATGACTTGAAGTATGACGATGCGATAAAAGAAATGCAAATTGGAATTTTAATTCAACCACATTTCTACGCAAGATAACTGTTCGTACGTAAGATTCATGAAATGAAAGAAAGTGTCTCCTTTAAACTTGACTCGAATTAAATTTTTCAACAATGATTTTTTTCATATTTTTATTTTTCTTTTGTTATATATTCACGAATAATAATGTGTTTGTAATGATATCCTGCTGTTTATATTGTTGCCTTGTTCTTGTTTCGTCACTCGTGATAATTTTTTTCATTATTTATGCGAGAATATGTTTTTAAGACACTTCAATGCTATTTTAAAGATTTATCGTTTTTAAGAGAAAATGTCGAGTTTTTTTACAAAAATGTGAATTTTACTATGAAAATACTTATTTGATGTGATTAAAGATTGGCTTGGCGTTTCTTCGTCTTTGCCTTTTAATTGAACGATCTTAATTTATTTTAACAAAATTAACAAAAAAAAGTCATAAACCGTTAGGTCCTTTTTTCTTTCCACTTCTCCTATCAGAAGGTTAACGAGTTATCCACATTATTCTACTATTCTTACACAGGGGATCAACGATCAAAATATACTATAATTTGATTTGTGTTTTATTTTCTTAATTTTTAACTGTCTAATTTCGTTTTCTTCATTGATTTTATATCAAATTTATGTTAATAAAATATTTTGCAAACAAATTCTTTTTCCTTTTTTTTTATTTTTTTATTTGACAGTTCTTCATCAAGATGAAGCATATAATTGAATTCATTCCCAAAATCTGTTGGTTGAATATTCATTTTTTTCAGATTATATTTTATTATTCATTGTTTTGCATTTTTTTACTAAAATATTTTAATAAACACAAAAAAAATATTAAATCTACACAGTAAATCGAGAACCTTCTGAATACACAAGGATTTTTTTATGTTTTCATTAATCAAAGATTTTTCGACCGTTTTCAATTGAGAGTGAAGTTGAATTACACACTTCACTGATTTAAATCTATAAAAAAAAAATAATATTATTAAAAAGTATTGAATTTATAATCCCATTGGTAAATTTGCATTTTGTGGTATAAGCTTTTCAAGTATTTTCAAATTTATATTTTATTTCTGGTCAAATGAATGAAAGGGATGTGAATAAAATTTTTAAATTTTTAATGATAAAATCATGAAAATTCAGGGAAATGAATCAACAGAAAAATGCCGTCAATTATTCAACAAAATAAAAAAAAAAAACGAGAAAGACAATAAACAATAACAATAATTTAACAGACTGTTGGTACAAAACTCATGAGTAGAAAAAAAAATCAGAATAAATTACGGCCAAATTATCCTTCGCTCGCACACAAACACTGCTGCGAAATAAATGATGATGATGATGCGGCACAAAATTATTAACGATTAATATAAATTATTATCATCCTTATTCTGGTGTGTAGGCGAAACAAAATGGTCAGGCCAAGCCAAAGCAGCTCCTTTTCCGTTTATTTTATGCTTTCGCTTTAATTTTATTTCATTTTGAATCGATCGTACATTTTTGTGCGCATCATACACAAAATCTATGACCAAAAAAAACATCGACCGACCGCACAATATAATAAAATAATCATCATAATCATAATAATAAATAATGCAAATCAGAGAGGCGAAAAAAATGAATAATTTAAATAATCGAATGATTAGTAAACCAAAAATATATATTTTATTAATAAAATAGAGAAAATCCGTAAATTTCATTTAAATTTCAATGAGAAAAACAAAGTGCTCCCAAAAACAGCATTTACTTGAAATTGAAAGCGTTAATTAAAACATTTTGTATGAATAAAACGGAATACAAGGTGAAGGGGAAATATTTTAATGAAAATATTTTCGTTTGGGTGCCAATTTAACGTTAAATCGATATCAGCACCAGATTAATTTACATTATTTATTGCTTTTAATTAATCGAATGAGGGGTTGTTTTATTTTTCTTTGGTAAATATTTGAACGTTGTTTAGAAATTGTAGCGGTATGTTTTGATGTGACAAAACGGTTCGCAATGTAATTAGATTTGATTTTGATATTAATTATAATGAATCTGGGCCCATTTACATTGATTTTTGTTTATCTCTTGAATTGAATTGGAATTCTAAGAGATCTGGAATAGAAACACCAGAAAATGGTGAAAAAAATTGTCTGACAAATTTGTTTCAAAAGTATCTCATTAGAGCAATTTAAAATTATTTACACACATTAAATACCAAATTCACACAACAACCACTTGTATATAAACATCGTTCATATTCACAAGAAAATCTTCTAACACCACATAATCAGCCAAACAACAAGAGAATCTAATCAATAAATGCCTGGCGGTCATGTTCGTACAACATCATTTAAGTATGCACACCATTTTCTCAAACATAATAATCAATGAAAGCTTCATACTACAAAAAATAATGTATTTGTGAACACCTTTAAAGAATCTTGTTCATGTTGTCAAACTATGTTTCCATTAGCTGTGTGGAAAAAAAAGAAAAAGGAAAACTTAGACCACAAGCGCTAAGTGAACGATGATGATAATGATATTAAATTTATGTATGTATTTTTCCTGGGTGTTGTTTAAGTAAAAAAATCACACTAAAAATAAGGAAATGTGACCCACGGAATATTTTAAGCAGCGCATTTAAATGTAACTCAACTCAATATTTGAATTTAGGATCTAATATGAATGAGAAGACCACAAATTGATTCACTTTATATTTGTTTGATATGAGAATTAAATTGCAAGAAATTATTCGAAAAATCCAAAACGACCTGAATACCTTATTTTTTTTATACCTTTAGATTTCAATATTTCAATATTAGAAAAAAAATTGAAACAAGAAAATATTCTTACTCAGATTCTATTGAATTGTTTATTTTTCCTTTAAACATTTTTCTTTGCTCAACACTGAATAATAAATATAAATATATCAAAGAACAACAACAACAACAACGATGTTCGAAAAAGAAAAACAACGCAGCATAATCATCTCACCATCATCGTCTTACTTTAAATACAATAATAATGTTGTTTAACATAATAATTACGTGATTTAGAATAAATTTTTCCTTGCTTGTGTTTGAAGTTAAATAAAAGCGCTCTATTTCAGAAATTTTAAACTTTTATTTGCATTTTATTTATTTCTTAAGATAAAAAAAAATTAAATCTTTTAGTTTTCAAATTCAAAATGATGAATTTATATCAAAGTTGAATCTTGTCATGTCACTTTTATTAGGAAATAAATATAAATTTTAATTTTAAAAGTAAAGTTTTAAATATTCCTTCATTAAAATAATAAAATAAGTTTATGGTATACCACAAACAGACAAGACCATTAAATTACTGCAAACATTTTTATATATTTTTGCATATTATGTCTGGTGAATGAGTTTAATTTTATGTCAGTCAGTATGTGTGCTTTTGTCTAACGCAAATTAAACGAGTTGAATGAAAATGTTCAATCTAAATTTCTTCACGTGTGAGATGCAAAATGTTAAATTTAGTTAAATGAGTGTAATTGGGAAAAATAATAGAATAAGCATAAATTTTGCAATATGTTGTATCTATGAAGGCAAAAAAAGTACATTTAAAAATGTTCAAAAAAAACGAAGCTCTATGTCGTACACTGAGCTTTAAATCGTTTTTGGTTAGTTAGAATTTTATAGTTTTCCCTTCATTTAAAAGACTTTTTTTCTCTGTTATACAAATTCAGTGTCTATGTTTCTGTGTGGAAAAAAGTACATGTTTGACAAAGTTTTTAATGAGCCAATTAATGAACAAAATGTGGTAGAACAAATTTTGAATTTTATTTTTGTGTTTGTTTGTCTCTCGGTTCATTTTGTTGATTTGTACAAAAAAGTTTTGAAAGTGATTGAAATATATCCTTTGCAATATTTTCAAAAGTTTTAAATTTATTTAAATTAACTTTTTGGAGTGAGATGTGAAATGCATTGCTTGAAATCATTTCAACTAAATGAAACCAAGGATTTTTGAGAACAAATTGAAGTATTTTAGTAAAACATCAAGTCTCACAGCTCAAAATATCCAAAAGTCATCATGATGTCTGCTAATTTAACTTTAAAAACGCGTAAGAATTTTGGCTCAACCCAGATTTTTCTTGGTCTTTGAAAAAATGAATATTTCATGCATAATAAAGCACACAATACTATTTCTTCATTTCAATTCTAAAAATTTATCCCAAGTTCTTATCAAATTTATGCACCAGCAGGGAATCTGCCTTCTATGATATTATTTTTATTCTCTTTTATATTAACGTATATTTACCTTTAATACAGACAAACAAAACAGAATCAGTCTGTCTCTAGACTTTCTACTCAACGTGCATAAATTCAGAAAATAAAAGAAAAAGGATCATACAAAAAAAAAATTAAATCATCTCAAATATGGAACATTATCTTTTAATAATATTTTTAGCGGATTTCTTATTTTTATTTTTATAGAAAAATGAAAAGACTTATAAAATGAAAAAAGTGAATCACTTAAAAAAGGCAAGAATTATGAGAAAATATTATGATATTTGTACACAAAAAATTAGAATAAAAGATGACAAAACTCAGCAACCGAAACGATTTTTTCATATTTATGATTGTTTTATTTACTTAAATTCCTCAACGAGGCGATAAAAATGCAGACACTCGTTTTTTTATAATGATTTTTTTTAATTCCTTTTACTTGAATCAAAATTAAGAAAATTACCCTAAAATGTTATAATTTTACTGTAGACATACTTCAATAGTTTGTTTTTTTTTTACAATTATACGAATGAATTTAAAATAAACCTTAAAATGACTTTAATCTAATAAAGAAAATTTTCTATAACTGAATTACGACCAAAATTTTCATTGAAAACGAAAAATAAAAATATATAAAAATAAGGATAAAAGAATCTAAAACAGGCTTTGAAATAAAATAAAAAATTGTAGAATAAAGGTGTTAGAATGTGTCAGGAACATAAAAGGAAAAAAAAATAAAGAACAGACAACAAAGTGTGAAATGAAAGAAAAAAAATAATAAAATGTGTGGACTGTCGACACCTTAAATGATTTTTCCTTCTTCAAAATTTTATAATAACCAAAACCCCCAAAAAAAACTGCTTTGAAGTATTCTGAATTTAGAAAATACAACCAATGGAATAAATTCAAAAATAAGGGATTAACACAAAAAGAAACGACATGTCAATGACATTTTAATTCTACTACTCACCTAAATGAACTCATCCCATATCAGATTGAAATACATGGCAAAGAATGCCTGTCTTGTATTCAAGTAAGGGTATTTATATGTTAAACAGGGATCAAAAGTATGAAAATTTGAATAGATTTGCATAAAAATCAATCAAATGAGATTTTTGTTCAAGAACTGTTCTTTTTGTTAGGCATTTAATGTTGAATTTAAATCAATTTTCTAAGGTGTTTATATTTTTATTTAAATTTGAAACTCATACAAAAAATTTAGATTAAGTAAAAAGTTTTGATAGATTTTTTTTTCATATCATAATCAAGATCTCAAAGCTTATCAAAATAATAAAAGTTTAATTTCCTTTCATTTCTTTGTTTCATAGTATTTTAGCTTTAAGTGAACTTATTTTATAATTAAATTTATATTAAAATCAAATACTTTAAAGGTTTTATTTTAAGTACAAAAAAGAAACATATTTGAAAAAAAAATCACCAGTCGAACAGAAAATTAACTAAAGAAATACAAGTTAAATATAATGTCGTTGTTAACAAAAATCTTAAAAAAAGCAAGTTGCGTTAAAGAAGGAAAACTTTTTGAATTTTTAAATTTAAATTTTCTAACTTTCAATAGTCTTTTAATATTGTGAAAGTTTTTACAAAATTTAAAATAAATAAATACAATCTCAAGACAATTAGATGAAATAACATGATTAAACTTAATGCTTAACAAAAAAATAAAATGAGTCCGAAAATCTTTATTCAAGCTTGGACAAACGAGGCCAGGTGAAATATTTTTGAAACGATGAATTAAAAAATCATTGGCAAGGTATTTTTTCTTAATTTTTCAATAAGTTAAATTTAATTTTCATTTTTATTTTTACAGAACTTTTTTAAATTTTATTGATTGTATTCAAGGAGTTAACAAAACGAAAAATAAAAGAAAACATTTGATCTAAACTCAATATTGGTAGTAATGGTGGTAAATGAGTAAAAGAGAGTTTTTACATTAACTTTTAAAAGTAAGTAGTGTAAGTAAAAGAAGAACATTGAATAAACTGAATCAACCACATTTTAAAAGAGTAAGTTTTTAATCTGAAAGAGTATTTTGATTAAATCAATTTTATGCTCTGTTAGTAAATTTTCGAAGAAATCGACCGAAGAACATATTAGACTGGAATAGAAAATTTCAATTTTCTAATTTTACTGTTATAAAATGTTTTTTTCATGTTTAAAGAAATTCCTCTCTAATATCAGTCAGACTTATTCAATTTAATTTTTTAGTTTCAATTCAATACACAAAGGCTATGATAATAAAGCTTTTACTTTGAGGTGTTTTAATTAATTCAAATTTATTTTGTTTCAAACTTTTTGATGTTAATAAATCTATTTATTTATAATAAATTATTATTTCAGAAAACACTTAAGTCATGTCGTACACTAAGGATGTACAAAAACCACAAAAAAAAAGAGACGACATACCACAAAATCTATGCAAATTTTGCAAATAAATTTCAAAAGGAAAAACTTTTTAATAGAAAGTTATTGAATTTTTGGCCAGTTCAAAACTTTTCTAAGTAATTGTTAGATGTAAAACAAAATTAAATCATAAATAAATGACTTTTCTTAATATAGTACAGATATAATATTTTCCTCTCCTTTTTCGTAACATGATTTTATGAAAAAAAAAATAGTCTTTAATTATTTTTTTTCTCATTCTCAGAACAATCAATCTGTTCATTTTTCAATAGACTGTACTGTTGTTATGTTAATTCGTTAGTCACACCAGATTGATTTTACTTTTAGTAAGCTGTTTCTGTTGATTGACATACCAGAAACAAAAGGAACAATAGGCAGTGAAATGGATTATAAATACAATGTACTAAGCAAAAAAAAGAAGAAGGAAGACAATGGAATGACTTGACGTTGAATCTTGTGAATGAAGAGAGGAAAAGAACGATCTTAATCATAATATTTCAATCAATTTTTGAAGTGGAAATCTGAATGAAGATAATACAAAACGACTATTGAATTGTGGATTATATCAATTTGACTGAAATTAACTATATAGGGGGTAATAGAAGAATTTCATTACTGCTTCTTTTAAATCGACAATTTCTACAAGTTCAAGTTTCTTTTCTTTACCTTTTTCTTTGTGACCCTGTGCTCCAACAATATTTTAAATTGGCTATATTATGAATGTTCTTGACTTGATGCGATTTAATATACTAATTCGGATTATTCCAGGAACTAAATTTATGATTTATCATCACAAGCAATCATTACACTAATTTACTCTGTACAGTACATCAAATTAAGTTACAGAAAAAAGAATTTGTTTCCTTAGAAAAGAATCAAAATGAGCTTTCAAATCCAATTACAATGAAAAAACTTTTAAGACCGATTGCTCACAACTGAGCATTTCCATTCTATATGTACATCAAAGGTGTTTCGCTAAAGTGAACTCAATAAAATTTAATAAATCATATTTAGTACTTTATTACACAGTAAATTATGTTTTTTTTTTCTAAATGTACTATTCTAGAAATGTTTGTAAGTTATTTATAGATAAAACATAAAAAAAATATTTTCTCATCTTTATTGAAAGCACATATTAAAAAATTGCAAATATGGAAAATATGCTGAAGAGACATTTTATTATTATTATTAGTTTTACTACCATTTATTGCAAGCTCAAATAAAACGAAAGGAGTCTCACATGTCATAAAAGACAAAGGAAACTTTCATACAATATGGGTTGGGAACCGTGTTAATATAGAAAAGGTCTATTGTTTTAGGAAAAGTATACAATAACCTTATCAAAGAAGCAACGTTCTCAATTTATCGTAAGTAGAAAGAACATTAGAATTTTAATTTAAGTATTTGTATTTTCAATTAACTTTCAGAAAAATTTCTATATTTAAATAAATGACTGGTTGTCTGTTATTCCTTATCAAAAAAAATTGTTAATGAAGGGAATTAAATTACAATGTATTTGTGACTCTTGAAGAATAACAATCATGTAAAGTATAATGCAAAGAATTTAGGAAAATTAGATCATATGATAAAAGTTTAAAAGAAAAAGATACACCTTCAAAAATCTTTAATTTCGAATCTTATTTGAAATAAAAGTTTAGGTCCTTTTAGTTTCTTGTAGTTGGTAGAATATCTGATAAATTTTTCAAATATTTGAACAAGAACATTGCCATAATATCCTAATAATTGTTCCATCCAACCGTAAACCATTTATTCCAGATTTATCTTTATGGTAGACAAACACACACACATACACACACTCTTAGACAAAATATACGTTTTTTGGTTCCACAATAATGTGCTTTATCAACTATATCGATCTCATATCAGCAACCGAACCATACTTTCTTACATGCCACCCTTAGATATATTTATTAAGCAAAGTTTTATGATATTATTTTAGGTGTGTTACTCCCATGCCATGTTATTGCTTTTGTTTCAAGGAACTTTTCTATTTTAATGATCAAATACAGGCACATAAATATATAAAGATAAATAGAGACAATAGGAAACCCATAACCTAATGAACCTTTTTATCATAATAACAATAAAGTATCTTTTTCCAAGCTTGCCTTTGTCTTTTCTTCAACATTTTTTTTTTTAATTTTGATTTTCTTTTTGTATATTATGAGTTTGTGTGATATTTTAAGTGACTTCACAAAATTTAGCACATATGTCATATAAGTTAATGAATATGTGTGTTTGATAGCAAAAAATAACTATCGCACCTCCTTTATCATTATCACAAAATGCCATTCATTCATTTATTTGTGTTATGTGTGTTTTGTATGCTGGTTTCCTTTGAAAGTGTCAGCAAAATTTTAATGGCATTTATTATCGTGAAATTAAATGAAGGTGCTTTCTTTAGCTCTTTCGCGCATATGGGGTCATATATGACCCCAACGGTTTTTTAATTTTTTTATTTAAAAATAATTAAAATGTCATTTAAATCACTTTAATTTCTTTTCAAATAATGGAATGAACCTTTATTTTTCGATTTTAGCTTCACTAACCCCTATATTTATTATTTTTGAAATATAAAAATTGAAAAAACGCTGGAGTCATGAAAACCTTATATGCGCGAAAGAGTTAGAGAAAGACAAAAAATGACACAAGAGCGGTTGTTCAATGATGATATAACTTTAATATCTTAGTAGTCCTTAATAAAATAAAATATAAAGTTAATGAATGGTGCAAAAGCTAATTAAATGATGATGAACATTTATTAAGTAGACTAGACAAGAAATTGGTTTGAGAAAAATAGAAATAGAAAATTGCTACTCACACTACAGCTGATATATTTTGTGCCAGATTCAAATGATTTTTTTTAACATAAAATATCTATTTGGCTCACCTGAAAATAAAATTAAATAATATGTTAGTTCAAATCCGAAGCAAAACTAATTTTATATTTCATTTTATCAACAAAATTGACTAATTTTCTATCAATTTACTTTATATCACAATAATTTCAACACTGAAAACGAAAATCAGTCAACCAAAACCTCAAATTTACATTTGCAACAACATTACAAAATCATTTTCAATTGATAAATCAACAAAATACAATTTGAGAAATTCATCAAAATTGTGTTTAACCCTTTTTTCTCGCACGAGTTGATTGTTGAAACTTTTCAATTCAAATTGTGTATGGATTGATTTTTGCTAATCACCTTAAACGTTTGATTAGAAAGAAAAGGTTAAAATAAAATTAAAGTTAAATTCAAAAATAAATGCCTTTGGGCTCGAAAATTACCAAAATTTTTGTTTGCATTTATAAATTTAACTAAATTTTATACAATGTAAATGTATATAATTTTGTGTTATTGAGTTAATAATGCATGAATGTGGTCTTAAAACCGATATAAAGGATAAATTTTATTTGAAATTATTTTTGTTAAAAATAACACCCTACGACAAATAAAAAAAAAGTTTTAGTACTCCAAGTTTGTTTTCATTTCCTAAAAGTAGAAAAAAAATGAAAAATTTTGGCGTTTACAGTTTTTTAAAATCACGTCAAAATTTTGAGTTATGAATTTTTGAAATTTTCCATATAAATGACACATTTTGTCATCTCTCAGCACAGAGATTGAAAAACATACTCTTACTCATTTTGAGTTATCTCGAAAACTACATGAGCTACAGAGGAGATCAATAGATCGTTGGAAAGAAGACGAATAAAGCTAATTGAATTTAAAGTTTTGGATACTAGATCAGCCAAAAAATTGGGCTTTTAAGGCTCAAGAAAAAAAAAATTGAATAAAATCTTTGTTTTTTTCAAAGTTTTTTGTCAATTTTTTTTAACTATTCAACTTATTTTAAGATTGAATGTTAAAATTAATATAACTATGTAATACTTTGTGTTTTCAAGTTATTTTGATATTGCTAGATGCAATTTTACTGTGGTAACAGGGGAAACCGTGCAGTAATTAGATCATGAATGTGCATTTCTCTACCAATATGACTCATATTACGCACATTTGATCACTTAATTTTTGTTTAAATACGTATACACAACTGATCTGTATACAGTTAATTCATTTACTTTGAACTTAAAGGTTATACAACAAATAACTAAAAAATTCAAAATGGATAAAAACATTGCTGATTGCAAAGCGCGTTTGTCACAACTTTGTTACGTCTGTGGTTTATTTACTCCAAAAAACCCCAAAGGAACTTATCAAAGACATTTTACAGATAAAGCTATCAGATGCTTCCAGACAAAATATGGGCGTTTTCCTATTCTACAGCCTTACAGACAATTTTCTGACGAACAAGGAGAAAGGGCACATCAAGACTTTAAAAAAAATTGAGCACCAATTCAATGGAAAAAGTATGGTCAGTGGCTTAGGAATATATTGCAGAGGATTAGTTAGAAAAACTGATCCAATAAACGATAGAAGAAAAACTTATGAAAAAACACAAGAATTTTATAAATGTAATAAAGAAAATTAGACTTTATAAAAGTAAGACAAATTTACAAAAAACACATTTTCTACAATAAAAAAGGGAATTCTAAAGAAAAGCTTTTAAAGCTTATTCTTAAAGTATTACATATATATATTAATTTTAACATTCAATCTTGAAATAAGTTGAATAGTTAAAAAAAATTGACAAAAAACTTTGAAAAAAACAAAGATTTTTATCTTTTTTTTTTTCTTGAGCCTTAAAAGCCCAATTTTTTGGCTGATCTAGTATCCTAAACTTTAAATTCAATTAGCTTTATTCGTCTTCTTTCCAACGATCTATTGATCTCCTTTGTAGCTCGAGATAACTCAAAATGAGTAAGAGCATGTTTTTCAATATCTGTGCTGAGAGATGACGAAATGTGTCATTTATATGGAAAATTTCAAAAATTCATAACTCAAAATTTTGACGTGATTTTGAAAAACTGTAAGCGCCAAAATTTTTCATTTTTTTTCTACTTTTAGGAAATGAAAACAAACTTGGAGTACTAATACTTTTTTTTTATTTGTCGTAGGGTGTAATCGTATTTGTTTTCCATTAAAATTGTAATTAATTTCTAAAAATGATACCAAATTTATTTTTAAATGATAACTTATCATAATAAATATTGAAGAATATGATTTCAATTTGTTAGAATCGTTTCAATGAATGTAAGTCATAATATTTAAATGAATGTTAATTTGCTCACAAAATAGCACTAATATAGGAAATGCACAAATATAAAAATTTTAATTTCGTAGTTTCGCAAAAATTTAAATTTCATTAAGAGAAAATTGTAGTGAACTTAGACAATGTTAGACAAAGAAGGCCAAAGATGCAAACGATCTGAATAACTTTTTTTTCATTTCGAACTGTATTTAAACGATTTTGTAAGCCAAAGATTTTTTCATTAAAATTGAATCGATCGGAGCACATATAAACAGACATTGAAAAAATGTGCGTAAAGCAGTATATTTTCCTTTGAAATGTAATAAAAAAGTATATAAAAAATTTAAAGTGTTATAAGTCCAATAAAAACATTTTCCTACCTGAACTTTAACACAGTGGATTTTGATGTCGTAACAACAACAACAAAGATTTAATTTTATTATTTTATTTTCATTCTTTTAATACAATTTTTTTTTATTATTTTCACTTTTATATCCCTGAAACCAGTCTAAATATGAAAGCTTGTACATTTAATTATAATTTGTTTCAATACACGAGTGACTACAATTTTTTATTTTACTTTTTTTCGTTATTATTTTTATTACTGAATTTTGTTGTTGTTATTCCAATTCAAACTGCTTCATATTCTACATTTAACTTTTTCAGTTACTTTGTGTGTGTTATGTGGGAGAAAGAAAATGTGTAATTTTTACGTTTTATATTTTTTATTTCATTTTTTTTTTTATTTTGATTGTT
>LN483368.1:791549-809745 GCA_900002565.1 Culicoides sonorensis
ATTTTATTATTTGAAAATGGTATGTGAAAACTTTTTAGGAAACAAAAGGGCTCCAAACTATAAAGAGCTCATAGCAAATATGATGCAGTATTTTGAAAAAATTGGATGCAATGTCACGGTAAAAATGCATACTCTTCTTTCTCATTTAGATTACTTTCCTTCAAATTGTGGACAATTTTCTGACGAACAAGGAGAAAGGGCACATCAAGACTTTAAAAAAATTGAGCACCAATTCAATGGAAAAAGTATGGTCAGTGGCTTAGGAATATATTGCAGAGGATTAGTTAGAAAAACTGATCCAATAAACGATAGAAGAAAAACTTATGAAAAAACACAAGAATTTTATAAATGTAATAAAGAAAATGAGACTTAATAAAAGTAAGACAAAATTACAAAAAACACATTTTCTACAATAAAAAAGGGAATTCTAAAGAAAATAGTTAAAGCCTTTAACCCATTAACCGCCGCTGGTCGATTTTTCGACCAGTAACTTTGGAGCCGGATTTCTCCCAAAAGGTCTTAAAATATTTTCTTCAAATTTTCAACATAAATAATTAGACATGGTTCAAAGATGTCAGGCCAGTTATTTTGATTTTTTCGATTATTATAAGAAAATTATTAGCAGAAATAAGATGGAAAGTCATGTTATTTTTCCCTCTTCGTACAACATTTCTGTACGTATTTCTGTGAGATTATACGAAACTTTCAACCGGCTCTCCTGTAAAATTTTTGTATGAAACTCAAAATTTTCATCGAAACGAAAAGTGATCACTGTTACGCAATGAACAAATCCTAGAAGAAAGTTTTGCTCTAAACTCAATATTTCTAGGAGAGGCGGTTAATGGGTTAAAGCTTATTCATAAAGTATTACATAGTTATATTAAATTTAACATTCAATCTTGAAATAAGTTGAATAGTTAAAAAAAATTGACAAAAAACTTTGAAAAAAACAAAGATTTTTATCATTTTTTTTTTCTTGAGCCTTAAAAGCCCAATTTTTTGGCTGATCTAGTATCCAAAACTTTAAATTCAATTAGCTTTATTCGTCTTCTTTCCAACAATCTATTGATCTCCTCTGTAGCTCATGTAGTTTTCGAGATAACTCAAAATGAGTAAGAGTATGTTTTTCAATCTCTGTGCTGAGAGATGACAAAATGTGTCATTTATATGGAAAATTTCAAAAATTCATAACTCAAAATTTTGACGTGATTTTGAAAAACTGTAAACGCCAAAATTTTTCATTTTTTTTCTACTTTTAGGAAATGAAAACAAACTTGGAGTACTAATACTTTTTTTTTATTTGTCGTAGGGTGTAATAAAAAAGAGTTCTTCTACGATTTGTTCAAAATTGAATTCTAAATCCAAATCCGGTTGGAAATTTTTTTTTTTTTTTTTTTTTTTGAGAACCCTAGAATACATCTTGCAGGCAGTTTCTCGTTTAGCCTCTTCAAGTTGATGCCGCATTCATACATCAATGCGTGCCGTTGTTGGTGCAGTGGTTTAACATACAGTCGTTCGTTCGACTAGGTAAAGCAGCTGTGAATGGTGCTCAAAGTTAGAAATTTTCTATAATAGTCATCAATTGTCATTGGAATCGGCTAACACCTTTCACATTTAATATAAATCAATAACACTGCTTAACATTTTGAAAAAATTGTCTCCGAAATAGTGAGGGGCAAGATTTTCAAAATATTGGAAGTTCTCAATGAATTCTAAAAATCACATCATTTTCCGATGTAAAATTGCCTTCTAAATCCGATAAAATAATAAAATTTGGGGGTTCATACAAAAAAACTTGCGACTGGCCGATTTTCTGTTTAATTTTCAAGTTCTTTGGACTTTTCTATCAATTTGCATCATGAATGTCTTCATTTGGACGATTCCACGACGTAAAATATACTGACATAAAATTCAAACTGATTTTTATGAAATAATTTTTATATAGCTGAATAGAAAATACATTGAATTTTAAGGATATATAATTTTTTTTTTTTTTTGAGTATATTGAAGTTTAAAATGTGTTCAAATATGGTCTTCCGACATTTCTATGAAAAATGGCCAATTTTCGTCATATTAAATTTATATTTTAATGATTGGAAACGATAGGTTACAGGATTATCTTTGAGGAAAATAATCAACATTAATAAAATTTAATTATTATTTCATCTAAGCTATCAAAAGAAATCTACCTAATCTACGAAAACATGAAAAAGTTTAATTTTTCCAAAAATTTTCTTCTACGGACCGAATTGTATTTACGAAATTCTTACTTGTAGTCAAAACTCGGTACAAAACTTGTATGTAGTATAACAAAACCAAAAAATAAACATGGCGGCATTCATACATTAAAATTTTCGTAAAAATATGATTATTTAAATTTAACTCTAATTTTTGATTTTTCGGTAAAAATTATATTTGAATAATTGAAACTGAAAGTGGAAGAGTTAAGTATTTGAGTAAAAATCAGTTTAACTGTAAATTTTTGTGTATAAATAGAAAAAATAGGCAAATAATTTCAATAATCATTTAAAACTGATTTTTTTTTTGTATTCAGAGTAACGAAAAAAAACCTCAATATCTTTTTAGTAAATGTATAAAAATATTTACCATCTGTTTCTTATACTAGAACACTTCTAAACCTTCTAGAAAAATATAACTTTTGTTGGATAATTTTCAAGAATTCGCAGAGAAATCGATATTTCATATTAAAAAAAAATCAGTTCAAGCCATTTTGTATTCAGTAGTAACGAACGATTTGTCTAAAAAATGACATTTAAATGATAAAAAATTAAAAATATTAGTGTTTTATCGCATAGAAAACCTATTCTAGTTTGGTTTCTGATAACTTAATTTTTAAAAAAAAATTAGTTTCAATGAGTTTTTTAAACTAGTAAGTTATTTTTGTATTCAGCGTAACGGTGGAATCTTCCATCTAGATATTTTTAAGTATTAAAATCAAAAAAGTGAAAATTTTTTAATGCGATTTAAGTATTTAAAATCTTCTGCAGCTTTCTTACGACCATTTTTAGAAAAACGAGAGTTTTAGCCAAAAAGTGGAGTATTTTCATGATTTTTTCGTAGGAATGCGAAAAAAGTTGAATATTATACAATTTTCTATAATTTTGCCAAATAAACTATCGATCTATTTGGTAAACTCTTTAGTTTTTGACCAAAACTCAAAAATCCCTTTGGAAAATCAATCAAAATTGTTAAAACGACCTCATTGAACAAATTTCATACCATAATATTGTATTATTTATAGTTTTTGAGAATTTGACGTTCGACTTGACAACTTAAAAATGTAAATAAAACAAACACGCGCGATAAAAACAATAAAACTTTTACTTAAATATATAAAATATATTCATTAGTTTTATATTTTTTTACAAGTGTTCTATAGTAGTTGCTCCTTTTCTTTGAGATCGCCTAGGGCCCAAACGATTCATCTGAGACCCATATAATATTCTAGACTTATGTTCGTATTCACCGTGGGAGTGTTTATGGATCAAAAAAATATAGGGTGCTCATAGAAAAAAATAGGGTGACCAGGTGGAAAATTCCGAAATTTTCCGGGAAAATGAAAAATTTTCATGCCAAAATTTTTTTCTCGTGAATATGAACAACTTTGCCTAAGACACTCTATGTCTAAATCCAACAGGAAAATTTTTTTTCTAACAACATAAAATTTTCATTCACATCACATTCATCTCTTATTACAAGTGTTCTATAGTAGTTGCTCCTTTTCTTTGAGATCGCCTAGGGCCCAAACGGTTCATCTGAGACCCATATAATATTCTAGACTTATGTTCGTATTCACCGTTGGAGTGTTTATGGATCAAAAAAATATAGGGTGCTCATAGAAAAAAATAGGGTGACCAGGTGGAAAATTCCGAAATTTTCCGGGAAAATGGAAAATATTCATGCCAAAATTTTTTTCTCGTGAATATGAACAACTTTGCCTAAGACACTCTATGTCTAAATCCAACAGGAAAAATTTTTTTCTAACAACATAAAATTTTCATTCACATCACATTCATCTCTTAAAGGAATGTGCTTTATGTATTGCTTGATTTTCAGTGTTAGGAATCTAAATCAACACTCAAAAACAATAAATAAAAATCACAGTCCAAAATCAAATGAAAAATTATTTTCTTCTGAAGTTTATCAACTTCAAAAATTACAAGTTTCCGAAAAGTGAACTCAAAAACATAAAACAAGCGAAAAAATTAGAATCTGAAACTTGTACAATTTGTAATAATGAGTGTCTTGTTAAAAATAAAAGAAAATGTTGCCATTGATTAGAACAAAAATTGTACAAGTTTCAGATTCTAATTTTTTCGCTTGTTTTATGTTTTTGAGTTCACTTTTCGGAAACTTGTAATTTTTGAAGTTGATAAACTTCAGAAGAAAATAATTTTTCATTTGATTTTGGACTTTGATTTTTTTTATATTTCTATATATAGTTTATTTTTAATATTTTTTTTTATCAAGAAGTAAAAAAAATGTTTAGTAAATATGCTTTTGAAATTTTATAAAACAGAATGTTGTATTTTTTTAACGGTATATTTGAACGAAAATGTAGAATTTGTTCTACGCGGGTCTGCTATTGTTTACATTCACGTACGTTCGTTTGTTTTGCATGTGTCTCATTAACTAGCGTAAAGACAATACAAAAATACTTGTAACTTTTGATCTACAAAAGGTACAAAAGTGATTAAATACTTAAAACAGGTTAGAAAAATTTAACTATCCATTTAAAACATTAAATATTAATTAATTAACAAAACTATTTGTAAATTTAATGCTTTTTTGATGAAACATGATGGTAAAGCCCTCAATAATACGAAATTCCTTAAAATGGTCAGTCGCAAATTTTTTTGAATAGGAACCCCCAAATTTTAATTTTTTATCGGTTTTAGAAGCCAATTTAACACCGGAAAATGATGCGATTTTTGGAATTCATTGAGAACTTCCAATATTTTGAAAATCTTGCTCCTCGCTGCCAGAAGCATATTAAATCTTTAAAGCCTATAACTATGTTATTAGTTATTTTCAAAGACTTTCTAACCACTTTATTGTTCTCAAACTATTTTAATTAAATTTTACTCTCTCGAGCTGTCTAGGCTCTACGACAGCTCGATCCAAAAAGGAAAGATTCTATCCCATGTCAAAGTGACATGCAGTTACACTGCGGCGGTTATTTAAATCGACGGTTACAAGCCCAATCAGAATAATAACAAAAAACTCCAGTCGAAAATTCTCAAAGGAGGACATACACCTCTCCCGGTTCTCAAACTGTGAGGAAAGCTTCTAACCACAGATCAGGAAAAGTCTAATGCTCTAGCTGACCATTTTCTGTCGAATCACCAAACAACAACAGATGTTAGAACTATAGTCTGACAAATATAAATTGAAAGTTTTTTCGCGTATGTACATACAGAAAATACGTACAAAAAATTTCAATTTATATTTATCAGACTATACTATAAATCACGAAGGAGTGATCAGAAGTTTCTCATCACAATTACGTGCCAACACAGACAAAAATCTGGATGTCACCACCTTCGTTACCCGAAAGAATTCAAGGAGATCATCAGATTCTTGCCTAACAATAAGCCCTAGGTAATGATAAGATCACAAATTTATTTTTAAAAACTCTTTTCGCAAATTTATTGTTGCGTTGACTTACATCTTCAATGCCTGTCTAATGCTAAGCTACTTCCTAGAGGCGTGGAAGAAAGCAATAACAGTACCAATTAAAAAACCTGAGAAAACAAGTGATGACATTAAATCATAAAGGCCCATCAGCCTTCTCCCAACAATGAGCAAAATTTTTGAGTGTATCATACTCAAACGAATGAACTCACACATCAAATCAACACAACTTAGAACGAAAGTTAGAAATGGTCGTACAAGAAGTACAGGAATGGTTCTAATGGACCTTTTTACAGCGTGTGGCACGAAGTAGTTATTTTCAAAATGAATCGTGCTCAAGTTCCATCATATCTTATAAAACTAATTCAGTCTTTCTTGTCAAATCAATGTTTCCAAGTTAAAATTAACAACACTCTGTTCGATGAAAAACTTATTTCAGCTGGAGTACCGCAAGGTGCGGTAGATGTAGCATTTTTATTCATACACAAAAGAGCTGCATGCATCAAAGAACAACTAAAAATTGCAGTGCAACACTTTTCAAAATACATCAAAAGATGGAAATTGAAATTAAATCCAGAAATAAGTGAAGCAGTATTTTTCATTCGGGGTAGAAGTGCTAGAGCATTTCCGAATAGTAAAATTGAAGTTATATTCATTTTTTGTAGTTGTTGTTACAGCGTGTTAAAAGTAGTAGGGGTTTTTGGAGAGATTTTACCTTATCATTCAAATCCTACTATCACCTAATATAATTAATCATGATTACCACCCTCCGATGTTTCACTTTTCTTTAAAATCTCTACTTGCAACACCTCTCTAATTACTTATGGCTCTTAATTAATTTAGTTCACTTCTATAGTTGAAACTCAAAACTTTTATGAAAAAACCTTTTTTGCATGCAACTCGAATATGTTTATATTTTTTTTGTTGTTCGTACTGAGCGAAATATTGTTTTGAGCGTCGAAACCATACTTTTAATTCGTATATTTTGCTAGAACATTGTGTCAAAAGGTTGCTCCACCCGATTTTTTTTTTTGTATCAAAAACGTTTATTGTGAAAATTTACTTTTTTTTTCAATTTCATTTTTCATTTACAGTATTTGAATTGTTTTAAAAATCTAATGATTCTGCACAGGGTACGTGAGTATGTATAAAAATTCGTTATACACACGGTACATTCATTTCATCACGATTCAGATTTTAGATTCCGATTCACATTATTCGAGATGTCAAAATTAGACGCTCAAAATAAAATTTTGGTAAATAAAATTATAATACGATCCAGAAAAATATTCATAATAGATATTAAACTAAAATATGAGGTTAATAATACAATAGTAAGCTAAATTTCTTTCAGAAACAAAAAATGAGTTGTAAAAAAATTAACGGTTTTCTCAAATTTTAAAATTTTTAAAGTAGCAAACTTTTTAAATTTTTTTAAAATGATTTTTGTCACTTGAAATGTGCAAGTATAGAGATTAATCCTGTTTTTTTTTTTAAATAGTATAAAAATTTAGTTTTTCGTTTTTAATTGATTTGTAACAAGGAAAAATTTTCAAAGGACAGTGCTAGTATGTTAGCTTAAATGACGAATGATTGACAAACTTACATTCTTAAACAACTGTTGTTATTTCTTTCTACGACTAACGATGATTTTTAAAATAACTTAAATTCAGATATGCTTATTTTTGCCTTTATATATCAATTTCAACAGATTTTGAATGTAATATCCAAAGAAAATTAGAGCAAGCGCAGGATGAATCACCATTGATACACATCATAATATCAATAGAAACAGAATCAATGAAAATAATATCTTATTTGCATAAAACATACAATTAGATAGTCGAAACAAACAAAAGAAAAATTGTAATGAGAGAGAAACTATCACTTACATAGATTGATTTTCAACTTTCTATGGCAAGGTAAACTAAGCATTAAATAAATAAAAAAGTAAGTTGTTTTATTGGAGATTAGTCCTAGAACTGAGAAATATATCAATCAAATTCAAATTTACGATCAATTACCATTTTATGGCTTTTTAAAAGCATTCCTAATTATCTGTTGAATGTTTTAGGCAATTTTATTAAATACTTGTGAATCTTATGGTTAATACTATAATAATGATCATGATGTATTTGTACGACATCTCAAGTGCCAGGATTCTTAGAACACAATCAGATCTTGGATAGTCGTAAACGTGCTTTCATCTTCTTTGATACTCCCAGTTTAACTGTATGGAGCATTTCAATCATCCCTCATGTCTCCATTTTGGTATTTGACTCAGAGCGGCGGCATCACTCACCTCCGACAACTTATATTGCATTGAGTTCACTCAATCTCAGGGTTGGCAATCATCAATGCGGTATATAGAGCCTGTTTCAACTTTCTAAAGCCATTCTTCTTCTAGCTAGTATTTAAAAGGCCGTCAACTCCCGGGCTGTTGCAATTTGCCCTGGTATCCCTTTATCATTCAATAGCACCCAAGATAGATCACCTTCCGCGAGAAATGGCGATTTATGGCGATAATGGCGATAATAGCAATAATAGCGATAATTGCGATAGTAGCGATAATGGCGATAATAGCGATAATAGCGATATTTGCGAAATATCTGGAATGGCTATTTCCGCAATTTAAATATTGTTTTTGGTTTTTGAGATAAATATCATATTTCTGTGGGTCGTAGGTAAAAATAATGTGAGAAAAAGTTGTAGGAAATTTTCCAATCTACATATTTTCAAGACAAACTAGGGACGTATAACATACATCAACGAATGTACGTTTTTCGCTAGTCGAACACTTTTTGAATATCAATAAGAGAGCCGAAACAAAGAATTTCTTCTTTTCTATATACCGGTTAATTTCTTTTCAAAAATTTTGGTGGAAGAGAGAGTATGTAAACGCTTGGGAGCATATATTTTTACTTTTTTTTTTATTTTTTTTTAAATCTTAAACCGATAATTTTTTATAGTTACATCAGTTTTAATTCTGAGTTTTCTAAGGTAAAAATACAAATTCAGAAATATTTCAACCTAAATTAACTAAACACCTAGTTATCGCTTTGCTTATTTCAATATTAATTTCATAATTTGCAACAAAAAACCACTATAATTTCTTTGAATGAGCTTTTTTCTACGTTTTCTATTTCAATTTATTTATTCATGAAAATAAAGTTTTAATAATAGTTTTGAGCTCCATAAATTTAATTTTATTTTGAAAAATTTATAAAACTTTCCGTATTTGAAAAGTATTGTTTATTCTAATATGTCAAATAGGTCTTCTGAAGTCCTTATTTAATGATTATTTTTTTCAATAACCAATTAGAGAAGTGTACTAATTAAGATACTGTATCAATAATGGAATTTTGACTGTATATTTTTTCTTTAAAGATTTTCAACAAATAAGTAATTTATACAAAAAAAAAATAATTATAAAATAAAAATTCAAATTCGGTATGTTGTATTAGAATATAATTTTTTCAAAACCAGGATGCAGCTTTTTTATGCATCATACAAAAGGTACATGTATGAATCATAAAAGTGTCTAACGCCAACAGGATGCAGAACATTATTCTTGCCTCAAAAATTTTCTTCTCTATTACTTCTAGGTGTTCTATGAGCTACAGCTAGAAAGCTCAAATTATATTCAAAAGAAGTGTATAATTACCAGTTCGAGTAATTTTTAACAAGCCGTAGATGATGAAAATCTTAGTTCATCTGATATCAAAAATATTTTATGACATTTGACAAAAAACTCGAAGCGAAAGGGACTTTTTTTGAACGCAAAAATTTTATATTTTATATATTCTATCTAAATTTTTTAACAAGAGGTTTCCGGAAAAAAAAATTAGATTACCTGTCTTAAATTCTGTAAATCTCACCCAATGCAATTTTAAAGATATTTTCGAGCCATAAATTTTTTGATAACAAAACCCCAAAAATCTACTCAGTTGATCGGATTGCAAGATAAATGGGGAAATCTTGGGAATCTACATTAAATTCTTGGCTAGCCAGCTATCGTAACATAACAAGATAACTTTTTAGTTTCTTAAGCTACAGAGCACATAAAATCCATTAATATAATAAAGGAGAAATCATGTCCAATATTTATCCCGTATGCCGCAAAGGAGGTTGCTCAGCTAGTTTTCGTCGGAATTTCGATAAAAAATCCTTTATTTAAAATTTTCATTGATATTTAATGAGAGTGTATCAGTTATATTTTTATATTACAAAATTTATGAAGTAAAGGTCAAGAGCACCATTGATAGCCTACAAAAAAACGTAGCTTAGATAAAATTGAAAACTATTTTAATTAAATTAAATGAATTTCCATAGCATTTTTTTTTCACTGTCTAATTTATTGTTTCATTTCGAATTTGTGAGTTAGCTAAACGATGCTTCTTATGAAACAAGCTTTAAACATATTCGAAAGGCTCAAACTTTTTTAAATTGCAAAGTAAATAAATAAAACAGTAAAAATTGTAATTAGAGGAATTAAATGAAAATTAAACAAAAATTGAATTAAGTTATTCAAAAATAAATGATCGTGATTAGACATGTCCTTTCTTCTTAAGATCTTAAGTGAAAAATTACGAAAATAGCGGATAATTTCTACTACTTGGTAATAAAGAGATTGTTTCCGCTCTAAAAATATTTGAATAATCCTCATAAATACATTCAAAAGGACACATTTTTAGATTATAGTTCAAAAATAGATGTAAAATAGTTCATTTCTTCTTAGTCTATTTTTCTCGACTCTCGACCGAACTTCTCGATTTTTTTGTGTTCTCGACTCTCGATTTTTGAAAATTCGAGAAAAAGGTCATGTCTAATCATTATCCATTATTATTGTTATCCGATTGATAAAAAAAAATCTTTGGATAATGGTATCAAAACTTAATTCTTTCCAAAGTCATAATATTTAACAAGGGGTTTCTGGAAACCCCCTAGATAGAATCACTGTATGTATGTATGTATCAATATGTACTTTAAGACTGTAAAAGGATTTGCCAGCTTGAGTTTAATTTTTTTTGTTGTCCAGTGTTATTATTCATAATACTCATTACTAGGGTTCACTAAAATATTTAAATACATGTTTTTTTCTGTTTATATTTCAAACAAATTAATTAAATACTAATCCGTTTCAGAACATTTGAAGACTTTTGGCATCGATTTGATTTTACATATTTTTACATATTTTGACATAAATACATATAAATACATAAGTACATATATTTACATATTTCGTTCTAAAATCCACATTTGATGGTGGTTTCAGAGATTTTTATAAGTTGTTGAAAGTAATTTAGTTTATCTATTAGCAAACTACTCTATTTTCCTTGATACAATTGAAAAATTGGAGAAAATAGATACTTTATCCAGAGAAAAATTTAAAATAATTTATGATTTCAAATTTGAAATCGAAAGAGAAACGAGTTTACTTAAAACACAAATCAAATCTAAATTTTTGACTGTTTTAAAAAAAAATCTTGATTTAGATAAAAGTTAATTACACTGGACAACAAATAAAAAAAACCTCTGGCTACTGGAAAATCCTTTTACAGTCTTAAAGTACATAAAAAATAAAAATTTTTGGCGTTCACAGAAAGTCATTTAGGCTGCTAGTTTTTTTTTAATAATTTTTTGAATTTTCCTCTATTTTTCCTTAAATCATGTTAAAATTTAAATAAAAAATAAATGTTTTACAAACATAATTTGTTAATATTCACTATAATATCCGAATTAAAGTTGTTTTTTTTTCAATTTTGAATGTTTTACATATGTTTTCATACAAAAATATTGAGAAATCATCCAAAAACTGTGCAAATGAAGTTGAGCACTTTGAAAATGGCTTTTAAAAATCGTTGATTTGTATAGAAATTTTTTTCCAAGAGGAAAAGTTTAGTTTCTTATATAGTTTCTTCTGAAAAGTTTAATATTTTTAGGAATAAAGTTTTGATGTTTCCATACAAAAAAATTGAGGTTTCATACAAATCGATGATTTTTCATTTATTTGCCTTTTTCAAAGTGCTCAACTTAATTTGCACAGTTTTTGCATGATTTCTCAATTTTTTTGCATGAAAACATATGTAAAACATTCAAAATTGAAAAAAAAACAATTTTAATTCGGATATTATAGTGAAAATTAACAAATTATGTTTGTAAAACATTTATTTTTTATTTAAATTTTAACATGATTTAAGGAAAAATAGAGGAAAATTCAAAAAATTATTAAAAAAAAACTAGCAGCCTAAATGACTTTCTGTGAACGCCAAAAATTTTTATTTTTTATGTACTTTAAGACTGTAAAAGGATTTTCCAGTAGCCAGAGGTTTTTTTTATTTGTTGTCCAGTGTTATCTGTAAAATTTTAGATGGGATGGAAATTGAGGTAAACGAAGCTTTATCGTTGAATTCATTTCAGATTTCGTAATTTAAATTTGTACCCTTATAGTCAGTTGACGTTGAAAGAAGTTTTTCAACTTATCACATTTGAAAATATCAAAAAGCATTTAACTCATTCGCGTCATATGTTGCGCCAACGTAACACCAACTTTGAGGTCACTTTTCACGTTCAAATTAAAAAATTTCTTTGTCAATCTTTTTTATTTAGAGTCTTAATTTAAGACATATTTTATAGCAAACAGTTGAATCATTTTTGAATTTAAACCAAAAACTAAATTATGAGCTAAACTTTTTAAAAAAATCGCGTTTTTTCATTCTCGTACAAGATTTCTGTATGTATTTGTGTAGCACTTATACGTATTTTGTTTTGGCTCTCCTGAAAAATTTTTATATGAAACCTAAAATTTTCATCGAAGAGAAAAGTTTTAATTTTAACCTAAAGAATAAATCGAAGAAGAACATTTTGTTCAAAACTCAATATTTCTAGGAGCGGCGTCAAATGAGTTAATAATCAGAGCTGCAACAAATTTTGACTTCCTAATAATTAATATAATGTTTTTTTTCCTTAAAGTATACTAAAACTTGATATTTTATAAATAAATATAAATACATATTTGTGAATAAAAACATGTTTGAGCAAATATTTTTGTGTTTTAAATACATATTTTATGTACATAAAATGAGTTTTATCGTACATATTTTAGTGAACCCTAGTTATGACCAAAGAAGAAAATTCATTTTTCTTGGTTTCCTTTCGGATGAAAAAGCTAAATTAGATGATTTCAAACTTTTTTTGTTTGATATGCCTTTTTACTAAGAATAGGTCATATCTTCGTTTAACCCTTATGTTCACTCCTTGTTACAAATGTAACAATTTTGACTTTGAATTAAAATAACTTCCGTTCTATAACTACTAGAGAGCTGAAACTTTTTGAGAATTCAAATGATATTCCAAGCTTTGCATTTTTACAGTCGTATAAAAAAATCGGTCTCAGGCGAGCCTTCCAGAGCCCATAACATTTGTTTATTACGTAAATCAACTCCTTGTTACATTTGTAACAAATTCATATTTCTTAAAGGAAATCGATTGAATTTATGGTTGGAATTGATTTTAAATGATAATTTTTTATTTTAAGATAATCCTGACATATTATTATAAGGTTCAATAGAAATTTTTTTTCATTTACGGTTTTACTTGAATTTTTTTATTGACTTTCGGGATATCACTTCCGGTCCGAGAGGCAGAAAACTCATGATCAGAGGTTACAATAAGGTCAGAAAAGTTTAATTTTATTGATTGCAACCATTTTAAACGTTGAATTTTATCGATTTTGCATTAAGAATATAATTTGTTACAAATGTAACAAGGAGTTCATTTACGTAATAAAAAAAATGTGTGAACATAACGGTTTTTTTTTAAAAAAAAGTATTACCATCAACCACAACGATGTTGGTCCCAAGACAGCAACTTGCTGGTGCAGGGCATCATCGTTAAGTCCGGTAGAATACTTTGTATTTTTCTTTATATTGGTATTTCAATAATTCAATACATGAACCTTAATTCTAATCTGTACAAATTTCTTGTTTTAACGTCTTATCCAAGACATACACCATTATATGGTTGGGTGTCTTTCAATGGTGCGTAGAATCTTCCTACGTCCTAGATCCTGGGTCCATGAGATGTTCGATTTTTTCTTGATTTCATGCCATATGATATCCATTCTGGAGAAAAATCACAAATACAGCACTATTTTTTCTGTCTGCCCCGAGTATCGAACCCGTGACATCCAGTACACTAAGCTAATAGCTTAACCACTGGACTATAGAGGCAGATTGAGGCAGTTAAATAGAACTTTATTGAGAAAATTGTACAATCACGGTTCGCCAGAATACTTTTGGCGCCCACCATAAAAACTGTAAATGTAGCATTGTCAGGCATGTCGAGGAGGTTCATAATCCAGAATATTAAAATCCTGCATTGGCAAAAAAAAAGTTAGAGCGATTTTTGTGTTTTTCCCTTTTATTTCCTTGTTTCTGATAAACTCTTCTACTTAAAAATTGAGTTTTCATAAGAAAATATTTGATTCCAATGTACACTATATTCAGCAAAAATGTAGGTATTGATTATAGCAAAAAATTCTTCTCGGGAGTCAATTAACATTGTAGTGCACAAATATAGTTTTGCATGCAAAAACATTGAAATTTGAAGAGAACCCGTATTTTGTGTTCATTTTTCATAAAACCTCATGAGTTTCGTAGGTTTTTCAGGTGTACTTTGTTCAGAAAAATTGTAGTTCTTATTCAGAGGTACAATTTTTTCATACATCATATTGGCCATTTTCATACAAATATTTTGACTTTTTTAATCAAAATCGAGAAAATGCTTGCAGACATCTTTGTTCAACACCGAACGAAAAGACAGGCGTGAGCTACAGTATATCTTGTTATATTTGCCAGATTTGAAGAAATCTAGTGTATTCTACAGTATTTATCTGCCCTTATGCTACAAGATATATGGTAGACATTATAAGGCAAACTACTTCATACACTACAAATCTGGTCAATTTTACCAGATATACTGTAAAAATAGTATAATGTCTAGTTGTTGTAACAAAGTATATTTTAAATGCTGTATTATATGATGTAGTGCTTACTACATATTTTGTTATGACAATTATAAATGTTTTAGTATTTTTAATAAAAGAAAGCGTCACATTATTTAACAAAAAATAAATAAAATGAAAAAAAAATAAATGAATGTCATTTGAAAACATGAGAATAGATAATATGTAAAATAGAAAATTAAATAAATATGAACTGATATTTCTCTAATCCTAGATAACAAAAAAGAAATGCAGACGAAATATTTTTTTTTATAATTTGCCAAAATTTTAGCAAATTTCATAATTTGTGAACAAAGATTTTTTTTTCAACGTATTTTAATGATCTTGTAAATAATACAGTATAATCTGGTTGTAGACGCTTCTCTCATATTATTTAGTAAGCGATACATGAAATACTGTCAGTTCTACCAGATTTTATGTTGCTACTCGGGATATATCTGGTTGCGTACGCAGTATATTTAAAGATTTTGTGGTGGTGATAACTAGATTTGTAATTGAATATTTAATATATACTGTTAAAAATTTCATCCTGTAAACTTAACAGTATTTTATTTTCAGTGAAGTTAGGATAAGATTTTATCATTACTTCTGCAAAAATAATAGAAAAATTCGTTTGCTAATCAAAATTCGCGGATTTTTTTTTTGATTTGAGTATTTTAAAATTTCAGTTAATGCATCTTTTGGGAGGTTACTTAAAAGTGTGTCACAAATGTGGTCAAATTCTTTATATCTTCTTAAAACGCGTGATATTCTGCAGTTAAATCACTCAAGTTTCTTTTCCCCAAATCTGTCTCACATTGTTTTTTCATATTAATTCTTGTTCAAGTTTAAAATTATGGATTTAAATAAGTTTGACTTACAAATACTATAAGAACAACTCCATCGTAACGCTTAATATGAAAATTGACTTATTTAATAAAAATTTAAACTTTTGCAAGTTCTGAATGCACTCGGGCTGTTCGATCGTCTGTTTGGATCAAATTTTTTACACAATAAATAACTTAAACAGAATTAAAATCACTGCGTATTAAAACATAATTTTAAGACTTAAAACATTAGACACAATGTTCTGTAAAACTATTGCGATTAGTATTAAAAAGCCAGTGTCTGTGCGTGTTCAAATGAGCATCTAATTTTATTTTGTTAAAAAAGTCGAAATATTTGTATCAAAACAGACAATGTGATGTATGAAAAAATTGTACCTCTGAATAAGAACTACAATTTTTCTGAACAAAGTACACCTGAAAAACCTACGAAACTCATGAGGTTTTATGAAAAATGAACACAAAATACGGGTTCTCTTCAAATTTCAATGTTTTTGCATGCAAAACTATATTTGTGCACTACATTGTTAATTGACTCCCGAGAAGAATTTTTTGCTATAATCAATACCTACATTTTTGCTGAATATAGTGTACATTGGAATCAAATATTTTCTTGTGAAAACTCAATTTTTAAGTAGAAGAGTTTATCAGAAACAAGGAAATAAAAGGGAAAAACACAAAAATCGCTCTAACTTTTTTTTTGCCAATGCAGGATTTTAATATTCTGGATTATGAACCTCCTCAACATGCTTGGCAATGCTGCATTTACAGTTTTTATGGTGGGCGACTTTTGAATTTCGTCGATTCTGGCGAACCGTGCAATAAAATAATTTTTTATTCAAAAATATAATTGAAATATGCTTATTTTCATTATAAACTATATTGCAGACTGCACGGAGCTACGAGGGGGCATGAGGGGGCTTAGCCCCCTGAAGCTTTTAAAGAATAAATCATAAAATTATATTAAAGTTAGAGAAATATAAATAACTTTCAAGTGAAAACTAATAGGTGTACAGTTTGGTGTACATATTTCAATTTACATATTTTCAATTTCAAATTATTTTTGGAGTTTTTAAATTTATTTAAATGAGGTTTTAGTTAGTGGTTTTAAATTGTTTTTAATAAATTAAGGCTGCCCAAACTCTTAAATCGGCTCTGAGGGAGTTTGGCAATATATGATCAATGTTTGGTCCTTTTTTCCTTTAAGGGTTTACCAGAATTGCCTACCTTTTGGAAGGACGCTACATACCATTTGGAAAAACATCTCTGCCTTCCAATTGAAAGAACGACAAAACAAGCGTTAAAATTTGTCAAAAAAACTTGTTGATTGCATCTCATGAAGTAGTCTCCAATTTTTTTATACCTAATTAGATCAAAATATTTTAAGTTAAGTGAATCTCTCTTTTATACCTAAATGCGGAGCTGCGAAGCAGCGGAGCATTCGGCACCAAAATATTTTAAGTATTCCCATTTAAACTTCATTTGTTTGAATTATATGAAGTGAACCAATGCAGAGTTAAATAACTATCTAACGTAGATCCGCATTTAGATATAAAAGATGTAAAGAGAGAGATACAAAATTCATTTCCCTTAACTTAAAATATTTTGATAACAAATGCTCTGCTGCTTCGCAGCTCTGCATTTAGGTATAAAAGATATAATAATACAAAATTCATTTCACTTAACTTAATATATTGATATCATCCTCCGTTTGGAAGGATCTGGTAAGCCTACTCTTTTTCAAGCATCAAATGTTCGTAGTCTCCTGAGCAAAAAATTATTTTGTAGAGCTAATTTTCATGAAAGAGTAAGAACAAACCAAACTTTGTCAAAGAAAAAAATTGAAACCAGGCCGAATTTTTTTTGCCCCCTCACGATTTTTTTTCTAGCTCCGCGCCTGATTGCAGTCATAATTTATTTAACATTCGACAATATCCAAAAATTTAAAATTGACTGCGAGGGTCATTGGATCGTTCTGAATTTTTTTAAATTAAATTTAGATTTAGTAATTCAGATCTACAATATTTTTTAACACCATGAACATAAATCTGATGAATAAACCTTTATAATGTCTCGAAAGTGCAAAAGAATTCTACACTCTAAGATGTATTGAAATGCGCTCAAAAAATTATTAAAATGTTAAAAATAAAAGTAAAAATGAAGAATAAAGTTCTAAAATGACCGGCATTATATATTAAATTGATCAGTATTTCACATTTAAAGCTTTAAAAATGATTTGACAGCTTATTTAACACAAAGATGAATTAACAGATAAAGAAAGCATTTTAACATTGAAAATACCAATTTGGTGATAAAACTGGAAAAATTTTGATTAAAATTGAAAATAATGGATTCAATTGACTATTTATTTATTTAGCGTATGAATTCAACATAAAATTATTAAGTATTATAAGTTAAGATTTTTAAGCCATTGTAAGGCAATTGGATGAAGTTCTTTTATTGAATTAACATCACCATTGAATGATAATTGTGGACAATCATTGAGGATATGCATCATTGTTTGTTGTTCTGTACCACAAACACAATTTGGGCTATCAATGAATTTCAATTTGTGCATCATAAAATTACAGCGACCATGACCAGTACGTAATCTATTCAGATTGCACCATGTTTTTCTTGATAGCAAAAATTCTGCTGATCTGTCTTTTTCAAAATCAAACAAGGGACTTAG
>LN483368.1:819856-838225 GCA_900002565.1 Culicoides sonorensis
AAAATGGAAAATTTTAATGCCAAAATTTTCTTCTCATAATTCTGAACAACTTTGCCTAAGACACCCTATATCTAAATTGTACAGGAAAAATTTTTTTCATAGAACATAAAATTTTCATTCACATCACATTCATCTCTTAATGGAATGTGCTTTATGTATTGCTTGATTTTGAGTGTTAGGAATCTTAATCAACACTCAAAAATAAAAAATAAAAATCACAGTCCAAAATCTAATGAGATGAAGTAAGTAACAATGAATTTTTAATTCTAACAAAGATGAATTTCATATTACTGTATTCAGTAGTACAAGTGCTAACATTTTTAACAACATACTTTCTAAGTTTCAAGTAAAACTACCAATACCAATTGAACTTGACCCATCAATTCAATTGGTGAAGCAATAGATAGAACTTTTAAAAAAGGAGAATATTTTTTCAATCAAACTTATGAAAATATAAAAAAAAAAATCACAGTCCAAAATCTAATGAGATGAAGTAAGTGAAGTTTATCAACATCAAAAATACAAGTTTTCGAAATGTGAACACAAAAACATAAAACAAGCGAAAAAATTAAATTCTAAAACTTGTACAATTTTTGTTCTGAATAACCCATAAAAGATTTTAGCTTTTATATCACTGCCATGATAAAAAATTGTACAAGTTTCAGATTTTAAATTTTTCGCTTGTTTTATGTTTTTGTGTTCACATTTCGAAAACTTGTATTTTTGAAGTTGATAAACTTCACTTACTTCATCTCATTAGATTTTGGACTGTGATTTTTATTTTTTATTTTTGAGTGTTGATTAAGATTCCTAACACTCAAAATCAAGCAATACATAAAGCACATTCCATTAAGAGATGAATGTGATGTGAATGAAAATTTTATGTTCTATGAAAAAAATTTTTCCTGTACAATTTAGATATAGGGTGTCTTAGGCAAAGTTGTTCAGAATTATGAGAAGAAAATTTTGGCATTAAAATTTTCCATTTTCCCGGAAAATTTCGGAATTTTCCACCTGGTCACCCTATTTTTTTGTATGGACACCCTATATTTTTTTGATCCATAAACACTCCCACGCTGAATACGAACATAAGTCTAGAACATTATATGGGTCTCAGATGAACCGTTTAGGCGCTACGCGGTCTTAAAAAAAAAAGCGAATACAATATAAAACTTGTAATAAGAGATGAATGTGATGTGAATGAAAATTTTATGTTGTATGAAAAAATTTTTTCCTGTACAATTGAGATATGAGGTGTCTTAGGCAAAGTTATTCAGAATTATGAGAAGAAAATTTTGGCATTAAAATTTTCCATTTTCCCGGAAAATTTCGGAATTTTCCACCTGGTCACCCTATTTTTTTGTATGGACACCCTGTATTTTTTTGATCCATAAACACTCCCACACTGAATACGAACATAAGTCTAGAACATACTTTGGGTCTCAGATGAACCGTTCGGGCGCTACGCGGTCTTAAAGAAAATAGCGTAACAGCAATATAAAACTTGTAATAAGAGATGAATGTGATGTGAATGAAAATTTTATGTTCTATGAAAAAAATTTTTCCTGTACAATTTAGATATAGGGTGTCTTAGGCAAAGTTGTTCAGAATTATGAGAAGAAAATTTTGGCATTAAAATTTTCCATTTTCCCGGAAAATTTCGGAATTTTCCACCTGGTCACCCTATTTTTTTGTATGGACACCCTGTATTTTTTTGATCCATAAACACTCCCATGGTGAATACGAACATAAGTCTAGAACATATTTTTGGTCTCAGATGAACCGTTCGGACGCTACAGAGGTTCAAAGGAAAAAAGCGAATACAATATAAAACTTGTAATAAACAATTAATAAGTGAACAAATACAAAACCTTTTCAAGAATCGTGCCAGCAAAGACAATGAACAATTGCAACACATATCTTCTGAGTTGTTAAAATCGGCAAATCTAATAACCGATTAAGATAACACTCTATTTATTCCGGAAACATATTTAGAAAAAGTAGGGACAACTTTATGGAGCAGTGCTAAACAACCATTTATTTATACTAGACAATATTTTCAAGAATTTCTAGTACCGTATAATTTAGAACACCTAGAAGATGGAGTTTTATCAAAAAATAAAAAAAACAATTCCATGGAATGAAATAAACAAAGGAATCAAAAAAAATTTTTTGGTACCACCGTTTGAAATCGTAGAAAAGTTTAGGACTGCTGATCAGAAAAAAACTCCATTTCAAACTTTAAAAGAAGGGGTGGGTAAAACTTTTGTTGATAAAGTAAAAAATGTAGATAACATAGTGTTTGATTATATACATGTCATCAAATTCTGTATAGAATTTGATAAAACTTAAACAATAACACAAAATTGATAGAAGTTAAAAATTTGAAGTATATTCCAGTTTTAAAATCACACAGAAACGATGTCATTTAATGAGTATTAACTGGTAACCAATTTTTAAAAAACATCAATTTTGGTCCAAGCATTTGTATTCACCTTCAAAATTCAACTTTTAACAAATTTATGTTTGATCTCAAATACTTTATTTTACTTGAAAGCTTCTTGTTTTTCGCTTTTTAGTTAGCGACCTATCTTTTATAAAAGTTTATTTTAGAGTTAATAAGGCTGTTACAATTTTCCTTTTTGTTTCCCGTCGCCTCCTACTTCTTTATTTCACAAAAGTGAAGAGGGAATAATGGGAGGGAATAATAGTAATAAAATAATAAAAACCATTCAAAACCTTAAAAAATTTAACGATCTTAAATTTTTCAAATTTTAAAAACAGTTTTACTGAATATTTTGTTAATTTCAACATGCACAAAATCCAAAACTTACTTAATTTGCTTGATTTTTTTTTCAATAAATATTTAAAATATTTTTTCACGTGAAAAAATTTATTTCATAACATTTGTTTATAAATATCATTATTTTATTACCATTATTTATCCCTCCTCCTTCTTATTTTTTTGAGCGGATTGCGACGAGAAACAAAAAGGAAAATTGTAATAGCCTAACTTCCTAAATAATGGCCAGAACTTTGTTTTCATTTAAATTTTTTTTAAATATTTTTTATTTTTTCTTTTTAGTTTTATTAAATGTTAATTTATATTATAACAATGCTGAATTTCAAATCGATGTGTTCACACCATAGATGGTTCACATTCTGTTAAGAGAATGTATATAAAAAAAATTCTTCATGTTCGTGTTAGGTCTTTGGTGTCTTCGGCAAAGTTGTAGCTTAGGTTAAAATATATATCTGAATATAATCTGAAAATATATTTTTTTCCAAATTTTCTGGAAAATTCGTGGAAATTTTTAGAATTTTCACTTAAAGTTGTATGGCAGGCCTATATTTTTATATGGATAGCCTAATTTTTTCTACGCGAGCACCTCGGCCAACGAAAATAAGGCATAGTTTCAGAAGAAACTATCGGAAAAGCATAATAATGAATAAAATTTATTTGAATAAACAATTGATATAATTTTTTTTTTGTTCAATAATTTATAAAAAAAATATTGAACATTTTCAATATTTTTACTAGATCGATCTGCCAACACAATGTGACCTAACATAAAAGTATTTTAAAAAAAGAAGCAGACAAAAAAATTATTTCATCAAACTTTAAATATTTTGCTATCAAATACTTTAATGCCGCACTTAAACATGGCGAAGTTAGGAGAAGCAGAGAGAGGAATTTGAGAAAAGAGTGAGATAAAAAATTCTTTTCATTAATCTTTAAAAATTTTGATATCAGAAAAAGGGATTTGAAAAACAAGAGATCAAACTTTAAGCAGAAAGACAGAGAGAAACGTAATTAAACCATTAACAACATTTTAAATTTTTAACTTTAGGAAACTTGAACGGCAAGGTGGTTCTGGTAACAAATGTTCAGCTGCTTCGCAGAATGAGAGAGAAATAATTTCCTTCAAAACAGTTATTGATTATTGCAGCATTTCATTTTGTCTCATGTTGTAATTCTTTTATAATTTTTCAGAAACTTAAAATTAACTTCGCAATTTTTATATAAATGAGAACAAGTAAAGTCATCAACATCTTGTTCATAGTCGAATTCTAAATTTGAAAAATAATCGGCATTGTTAATTGATTTAGAAGGGACGACAATTTTATTCTTGCGACCCTTCAAAATAGAACTAGTTACGGCTCCGTAACGGTAGCATTTTTAGAGTTACTTTCATTGTAGAACTATGAATAAAGAGAAAATTGAATTTTCTTTCATTTGAACTCATGTACAGTCTAAGTCCCCAAATTCGATAAACGTCAAAAACAAAAGTGTACGAAAAGTGTGCACTGAGGTTCCTAAATTCGACACGTCGAAAAGCGTAAACTAACATGAAACAAATTACTTAAATAGTATTTTTTATAAAATTAACATGAAAAATCCGCGTTTTATGAGTAAAGACAGAAAAATTCCGGTTAAACATCAACAGAAAAATGATAATTACCAAGATATAGGTAAAATTTTCCGTGTAATATCAATACAAAGTATTAAACTTCCGGATTTAAAAAAGAAGCTATTTCTGTGGTTCTTCTCGAGTAACGTGATCTGAAAAAGCCTATTTCGAAATTGATTTTACAACGAAAAGCGGTGCCATTTCACAAATTGATGTGTAAAAATTTTATTTTGTAAGAAAAACACTTATTTTATTATGTCGAAAGTGAGAGCTCTGTCGAATTGAGTGACCGTCGAATTTGGGGACTTAGACTGTATTTTAATTAAAATTATTTAAGGTTCCCTGGGCAAAAAAAAATTAAACGTGGTTGCGTAGAAATAATAGACGTCTTTATGAATAAGACCAAAACAATATAAAATAGTTTATTATAAAATAGTGTCAATCATATATAATCTTATTAAAAATAATATTTTATTTCAACTTTTTAAAAATTTTATTAAGACAAGACGACATTAAACTGTATAACTATTAAACTTATGGATGTCTTAAAGAAAAAAATAGATTGCTGGCTTAATAAACCAAAGGTTTGACTATAATATTTTTTCTTACAGATACTTCAATACAAAATATCAATTTGTTCTTTTAAGGTTAATGACAAATCACTTTTCGCAAAATTTTACTACGCTGATAAAAATCTAACATCTGTAGCAAATGAGCTTGATAGTTTTGATGGAAGAGCTGAGCCTGAAAGATGCTCTAGACTTGTCGGAAAATTAAGACAAGGACAAGTGATGTGATATAATAAGGTTTTTTTTTCTTTATAATAATTTAAATTATTTTTAGGATCAGGTACTAGTTATAATTAATCAAATAATGGATGAATTACTAGGAGATGCTCGTGCTTGTCGAGCGTACCGAGCGAAATTTCCTGAAGAAGTTTTGCAAGAAAGCCTAGCTGGTCAATTATGGTAAATTTTTGGGTTCTCTTGTCACGGCTGTAAATACGTTTTCTTCTTTCTTAATTGTCATAGGTTTGGAGCAGAGTGCTTAGCTGCTGGTTCATCAATCATGAATCGTGAAGCAGAGAGTTTGACAATGAGACCTTTAGCTAAAGCAGTTTCCAAAAGTTTAGAAAGTATACGAAACCAATTGAGAGAGCAGTGCCTTCGAAACAACTCTTCAAGTGCTTCAAAAATTAATTTAGATGCTAATGATTCTGCGTCTGAAGTTTTATTAGAAAGCTTAAAAGTTTTTGATCGAATATTTGCTGAATTTGAACTGCTTTACGTGAGCGCGATGGTTCAAGTAAAATCAAAAGAAGAACTAGAAATGCAGGAGTTACTTTGTGTGCTCTTTTCCGAAACTTTACAAAGAGCCCTCTCCTTAGGACTATTGAAACAAGATCAAGTTGATTCATACGATCCTGCTTTAATGTTTTCGATTCCTCGACTAGCCATTGTGACAGGTTTAATATTTTACGATGATGGTCCACTTAATTTGCAAAGGTCTGTCGGTGAAATGTCTGATATGTTTAAACCGTTCAGAAAACTACTTTTCAAGTTACGAGAATTACTTTTGCGCTTAACTAGTGCCGAATTACATCAACTACAATTTCTACTCTGTACAAACGAGCGATCGGAGATGAATGGAAATATAACGCTATCTGAAAAAATTGAAAAGTCCTTTGAATACAGGCTAAACAAAAATCTCAACTTAAATTACTGTAATGATACAAATAGTGGCAGTGAAGTTCATATAACACAAAACATTGTGGTTTCAAACATGAATTTAGAAAACTTAAGCTTTCATACAAGCAGTATTACAAACGATATTAGCACGGAACACTTTGAATCTGGATATTCTACTGGTTATGCAAGTGTTGATCAAAGTCCAGAAAATGGTTCATTATATTGCTTACAAAATGATTCATTTTATGAAAACCGAGATGCTAATCAAAAGAGGTATGATAAAATTTTACTTTTTTCTTTATATTAAAATTTTTCTTGTCCCACTAAAATTTGAAACTAAAAGGGAACCTTATTTTTTTTTTTAGTTTTAATGAAACGCTTATTCATAGACTATTTGTATGCATTGCTGGCGTAGCAGATCAATTACAAACAAATTTTGCTGCAGATTTAAGACAAATACTACGTATTGTATTTACTATTAATACTGAACCTACAAATGATGTTGAAAAAAAACCAAATGGTGAGAACGAGTTTTCAGGTGAATTGCGCACAACGTATAATATACAAGATTTAACAGTTTCAAGTAGAAGTGAAGAACATTCAGAAAGTATTGTTCATGAAGAACATTTTTTAAACTTTCATGAGCCTGTTACATCGCAACCGCACTTTTTACAAAGACATTCTAGCACACCGGAAAATGATGGAAATTCTTCAGATTTATTAGTTTTGCAACCGCCTAGATGGATCCCTGATAATGATGCTCCATTATGTATGAACTGCGCAGTTCCATTTGGTTTATTTTTTAGACGTCGACATCATTGTAGAAATTGCGGCGGGGTATTTTGTAATGTTTGCTCTAGTTTATGTACACCTTTACCAAAATATGGTCTTTTTAAAGCAGTTCGCGTATGTAAAGATTGCTTTTTGAGTGAAACAAGGAATTGAATTTTATTTTTTTTTTATTATGCTATAAGTTTTGTTAACTCGATACCATTCAACTACTATTTTTTGATAAAACCTTTGCAGATTATAGAAAGTCGATATGTATTATAATTAAGAGAGTAAATGTAATAATAAGGTATGCAAAAAGCTTAATTTTTATCTGAGTTCAAAAACAAATATTTCTGTGTGAAAAATTGTTCGAACAGTCAATAATAATGATAATAAAAGATCTTTATTTCCAAAAATAATTACAAATTTGTACAACTTAAACACTATTTTCCTATCTTTTACTTAAACGTTCAAACGTTCATATCCAGTCTTTCCAAATTTGATTGTTGTATCATATGGTCTTGATTTTTCCGCTTGACTTGCTTTAACTAGAATAGTTTTATAATTTCTTTTAAAATTCTCATTAAAAAACATGTCCTGAAAGTGCTGACACAAACCTGAAATTATTTTTCCCGGGAGAAATCAAGAACCAAAGACACATACATTCTTGATCGTCGTTTACGAACATCATAAATTACGAATCCTGAATTTATGAATTTTTCTCAAATTCAATTACGAACAATGTTTAATCAGATTTCGAAAAAGGAAAAAAATAAATTTAAGAAAATCTCAATTAAGAATAATTAAAAAATAAATTTTATTCATCAATTTAACCCATATCACATGTTTAGTCTATTATTTCACTTTCTTAATTGGATTTTTTTGCAGTATCATGATCGAAAAATTAAAGTTCCAACTGCTTGAAATACCGAATCATAATTACGAAAATCTTGGATAATATTGTCAGACCCTGGAACGACTTCTGGAACACACTCTTCACCATCTTCGTAATAATCAGGTTCTTCATTTTTTTTGTTTAATCGAATAGTTCGGTCATTTTGTTATTCCATTAAATAACAAAGCTTAACAAAAAAAAGTCGATGTCGTTAGATAGAGAGCACCAAAGAAACATTTCACTTCCTGAAATTGAGTCTATAGCGCCCACAGAGTCTGCTCCAAATGAAGTAGAGTCTAAAAATATGGCTAAAAAAGTAGATAATCTGGAAATCGGACATTGCGGCGATCATTTTAGCCTGGGAAGAAAAGATGACATAAGCAGTTTCGATTTGCTTTACGTCATGAATGCCAAACCTGATACAAATGAAGCTACTATTATCAAGTATGTCCAACAAAATTTCAACTGTAAATCCGTTCGTTCCAAGATTTTAATACCGTACCATCTTATTAAAAGCAGTTTAAGGTATGTCAACTTTAAATTGCTTGTTCCAAAGGATGTGTCTACTAGCGAAGCAAATGGTCGATGGCCGGAGGGTATTTATATTAGAAAATGGAGTACTGGTGGTCAACGTATTGGAAATAAAATTGGAAGTGGTAACTATGAAAGAAATATGACTAAGTTTTTTTTATGAAAAAGAACTAGATAAATGTTTGAATATTTATTGCCATAATATGAGTGGTATGAGGTCGAGTTTAACTAATTTTAAGAATGACCTAAGTAACAGTGTTTATTATGTTGCTATGATAACTGAGACATGGTTCAGATCTCAACACCTTGACGGCGAGATATTGTGAATTTATTCAATTTTGAGACTTGCCGTATGTCAGAATTTGTTTACATCCACACGAGAGGAAGTGACAGTTCATAAAAAATAAATACTATCAACTCATTTAAGCATATTTGTGCATCAATTTTCCTAATAATTGGCAAAAATTAAAATTAAATTGAATTATTTTAAATTATTTTTTCAATTTATTTAAAATACTTCTTAACTTTTTATCATTTATATTAAATTTTCGTTACTTTACTTTACTTTATCATAGTATTGGTATTTGAGCTGTCACTTCCGCGTTTGCCTCAGCTGTCAAATCCGATTCTGTTAATTTTTTCTTGTCGCACGAACTAGCGGATTTATAATAATTCCTAATTGCAGAGAAAAGAGAGAAATGGGTGGGGGAGTCTTTATTGCTGTTAAGAATGATCCTAACACTCAAAATCAAGCAATACATAAAGCACATTCCTTTAAGAGATGAATGCAATGTGAATGAAAATTTTATGTTGTATGAAAAAATTTTTTCCTCTACAATTAAGATATAGGGTGTCTTAGGCAAAGTTGTTCAGAATTATGAGAAGAAAATTTTGGCATGAAAATTTCGGAATGTTCCACCTGGTCACCCTATTTTTTTGTATGGACACCCTATATTTTTTTGATCTATAAACACTCCCACGGTGAATACAAACATAAGTCTAGAACATATTTTAGGTCTCAGATGAACCGTTTGGGCGCTACGCGGTCTTCAAGAAAAAAAGCGACTGCAATATAAAACTTGTAATAAAAAAAGTTGTACATTTTGATGCAAGTTATATTTCTAGATAAAAACAAATAAACATCATAACAAGGCCGTTCGAATTTTTTAATACAGTTTTTTACTATTTTACGTTAAATTTCAAAAGATAACTATTTCCAATTACATTTTGTTTCGTTTTTATATTAGATTATCAACGACTTATATGAAAAGATGTATGATGTTTTTGATTGTTGTGTACCACGTAAGATTTTCAATAAATTAACATGTCGTAGTCACTTTGATAAGGCTTTGAGAATTCTGAGAAACAAACATAACAAGGCTTTTCGTATTATAAATCCGCTAGTTTTTCCGACAAGAAAAAATTAACAAAATCGGATTTGACAGCTGAGGCAAACGCGGAAGTGACAGCTCAAATACCAATACTATGATAAAGTAAAGTTATGCCATGTCTTAATTAGCCCGATATCTGCCAAAAAGTCGGATATGTCGATATCTGACAAATAACTACTCAGATATCCTATACAAAATGCATAGAACGATATCTCACTTTTTACACAGATATCAGATATGCTAGAAATGCTAGAATAATAAGAGAAGATTCAAGAAATAATGATTTTACTTTTAACGAGTCTATAACGAAATGTATAAGATTGTTTAATTTACATGCCGATATTTTTCAAAATAATATAAGTAGAGATACTTTTAAGGCTAGAACTAATAATACATTTAAGAATTTATGTACATGAACAATGTAACCAATTTTAATTGTTGTATAATAAAATTAATAAAAAAATAATACTGTTGAGAAATCCCGAAACACGTCAAAAAGATTTTTCAATCCTGATTATTTTCCTCTTTGAAATTTTAAAATTCACTGATTCGTGTTTGTTTTATGAAAAAATGAAAAAAACTTTATTTTTTTACATTCTTAGAACAAAATTTAACATCAATCGAATATTATGCGGGCTTATTATAATAACATTATTTTTTCTGTTAGCTCTTTTTGTCTTCTTTCCAACGATATAGATTACTTGACACTTTGGAATAAAATTCAGAAAAGTTTAAATTTTCAAATGTAATAATTTGAACTGGAAGAAAAAATGATTCTTTTACGTACAAATTTCATTGTTTCATACAACAAACACGAATCAGTGAATTTTAAAATTTCAAAGGAGAAAATAATCAGGATTGAAAAATGTTTTTGACGTGTTTCGGGGTTTCTCAACAGTATTACATAGACTTTTTTTTGTTCAGCTGTGTAATAAAGCTAACATTATCTTACAATTCTATTATATGAAAAATTTGTTTACATCAGTTTGACAGTTCGTAATCGATGGTAATCGACTACTACATAACGAGCATTTTTTCGATCAAGAGTGTATATTGTTTTTTTTTTTTAACTTTAAGTACTTTAAACATTTTTTATTTACAAAGAGAATTTTGACACGTGCATTTAATTAAAAGGTTAGAACTAGAGTGAGTATAAATGTCACATTGACAATAGAATGATATTAGATTGAATTTCCCTATCAACCTCAATTTACTTCTTATTTAACGAATGTTAGACTCGCAAGTGCCTAGGTCAAGATATCTACAGCTTTCTACGTTTTGTAGTTCTCGAGATATCACAAGCCATCCCCGCGCGCCATTCGCGAAATTTCGAACCACGATATCTAGAGAACGTGTGTACGAAAAAAAAATTTTTTGCAGGAATGCTTAGACTGACTTGAAGAACTATTGTACAAATTTATAGCAAAAAATAAAACCATCGGAAATTTTATTTATATTTCTCCCCAGATATTTATTAATTTTTGGATTAAACAGCTCTGCTTGTATTATTCTCAGTCAAAGCCGATACCTCATTAAAAGATCTTGCAATCCTACTAAAAGGTTCGTTAAAAGTGGAACTTGTAGGAGTCTTCGTCTTCTCAGATTTTGTGGAGGAGGTTGATTTTGAATGATTTTATTGCATAGCATGTCACATTTTATATTTTTATGCATCAGATCATAGCAAAACGTAATGCCAAATCTTCTTCGTCTTGCGAGAACATGAAAACACAAAAGTTTTAACCTTGCTTCATATGTTGGTAATACATAAGTGTCTTTCCTTCACCGAAGGTTTCGTAGGGAAATAACGGCGTAGGGCGTTTTTGTTCTGATTCAATTTTTGAGGAATTTAAAGTACCAACCATGTTCCAAACAACTGAAGCATATTCAAGTTTCGATCTCACCAAAGAACAGAATAGCAGTTTAGTTACATATGGGTCCTTGAATTCTCTGCAGCGGCGTTTTACAAATGCCAAAGTTTTAGGGCTGTCATATGTAATTTTATCAATATGGTTGTTAAAATTTAGTTTGGAATGCATTGTCACTCACACAAGTTAGAAAAAAATCAAATTAAGGGTTAATGAAGATCAATAAAGATCAATGAGGAATAATAAAGATAAATCAAGAGTTTACAGGACTGGGCAGGACTATAAAAGATGTACAACGTGTCATTGAAGATCAATAAAGAGTAATAAAAAGGACTAAAGAAGAGTCATAAAGAGCCACAAAGACTGATGTTAACTTTTAAAAACTCACTGTATTTCGTGCAAATGATTGCATTCGCTAGAAAATTGAACTTTATGGGCAGCATCAGGGGCGGATTGGCAATTATTTTCGGCCCTGGCATTGGTGATTCAGACGGCCCAAATATTTTCCCTGAAGAGATTTTTTTTCTATTATAATGCTGATCAAATATGTTGAGTTTGAAATGGAAAAAAGTCTCCTATTATGTTTTTCAATTTTCTCCAATTTTGAAATATAAATTTTTTTTTCTTATAAATTTTTGTGTTAATTTCATAAAAAACATTAGAAAACAGATACTGTTCATTTTGCAATATTACAGATATAAAACATTATGAGACTGATAAAGAATTTATTTTTTCAAACTTTAAATATTTTGTTCAAAATGCTTCGCAGCTCCGCTTTTAGATATAAAAGCTTGTGAAAAGCAAAGCGAAATATTAAAAGTTGCATTGAAACATCAAATTTTCAAATTGATGCCGCCCAATAACTTTATATGAAAAGTCAATCAATTTTGATGCCAATTAACTTATTTTTAAAAAAAATATTGAAAATCGTTGGATCAATATTCGATCATTTTTAAAAATTTTTTATTTTTCATGAAATAATAACATGCATGCCGACATGGGAAATTAAATGCATTTTTTATATAATTTCTTCAAAGGTTTTTATACAGAAATGCGGAGCTGCGAAGCAGCGGAGCATTTGCAATCAGAATAATTTTATCTCTCTATCCTTTTATACCTAAATGCGGAGCTACGAAGCAGCGGAGCATTTGTAATCAGAATGATTTTTTATCTCTCTATGCTTTTCATCATTTTTTTTCATCTCTCTATTAGAGATGGCCCAGCTCATTCCCGTTCCCGATTTCCCGTCTTTTCTGTTTTATTCCCGGGAACGGGAAAGAAAAATATAGCTTCTTTAATATACGAAGATTTATCTTTTAAAATACCGTTAAAAAAAATATAACTTTTAGCTCAAAGGCTGTTAATGAATTTCTGTGTATCCAATTTCTTCATCACTTTGTATGTTTCAAACCGATCGTATATTTAAGAGTCAGAAAGGATTTAACATCAATTATTAGCTCAATCCCATCGTTCGACTGTAAGTTATTTCGATTTTGCTTCATGTTGATTTCTGCCAATCTGGATCAGAGGACTCACTGTTCAATAGCTTAATATTCTCATGACAAAATCAGCTTTCTAGAAAATCTTTAATCATGTTTTTTTTGCTTTATATTCTCATACACAGAGAGCTAAAGCCTTAAAAAATAATTTGAATGAAGCACAGTCAAAATAATCTACAATCGAATAATGGAATCGCGAAAAACATTGATGTTGAAATCCGTATGACTTTTTAATATACGAACATAATCATAGTGATTATTAAGTTATCAGCAACTTTGATACATAGTGATTATTTTGATTTGTACAAGAATATGAAATTTTTGCGTCTACCCTTTCGTTTTTAACCCTTGAAATTCTTTGTTGCACAAACTAATACGCCCAGGAAAAAACTCAATTATTTCATTGATTGTATAGTTTTTGGTTTTCCCGTTTCCCGACCCGGGTTCCCGGAAAAAGCCTGATTCTCGTTCTCGTTTCCCGTTTTTTAAATTCCCGGGTTTTTAAATTCTGATTACAAATGCTCCGCTGCTTCGCAGCTCCCCATTTCTGTATGAAAAGCATAGAGAGATAAAAAATCATTCTGATTACAAATGTTTCGCATCAAATATTTTTTATCTCTCTATCCTTTTATACTTAAATGCAGAGTTGCTTTTATATCTTGCAATTTTTTCATACCTGAATTGATATCAGAATATTTGAAGATGTAAAAGCATAGAGAGATAAAAAAAACATTCTGATTACAAATGCTCCGCTGCTTCGCAGCTCCGCATTTCTGTATGAAAAGCATGGAGAGATAAAAAATCATTCTGATTACAAATGTTAAAAATAATTTTATAAAAATTATTTTTTATTTTTTTTTTATCAACCTCAATTTACTTCTTATTTAACGAATGTTAGACTCGCAAGTGCCTAGGTCAAGATATCTACAGCTTTCTACGTTTTGTAGTTCTCGAGATATCACAAGCCATCCCCGCGCGCCATTCGCGAAATTTCGAACCACGATATCTAGAGAACGTGTGTACGAAAAAAAAATTTTTTGCAGGAATGCTTAGACTGACTTGAAGAACTATTGTACAAATTTATAGCAAAAAATAAAACCATCGGAAATTTTATTTATATTTCTCCCCAGATATTTATTAATTTTTGGATTAAACAGCTCTGCTTGTATTATTCTCAGTCAAGGCCGATACCTCATTAAAAGATCTTGCAATCCTACTAAAAGGTTCGTTAAAAGTGGAACTTGTAGGAGTCTTCGTCTTCTCAGATTTTGTGGAGGAGGTTGATTTTGAATGATTTTATTGCATAGCATGTCACATTTTATATTTTTATGCATCAGATCATAGCAAAACGTAATGCCAAATCTTCTTCGTCTTGCGAGAACATGAAAACACAAAAGTTTTAACCTTGCTTCATATGTTGGTAATACATAAGTGTCTTTCCTTCACCGAAGGTTTCGTAGGGAAATAACGGCGTAGGGCGTTTTTGTTCTGATTCAATTTTTGAGGAATTTAAAGTGCCAACCATGTTCCAAACAACTGAAGCATATTCAAGTTTCGATCTCACCAAAGAACAGAATAGCAGTTTAGTTACATATGGGTCCTTGAATTCTCTGCAGCGGCGTTTTACAAATGCCAAAGTTTTAGGGCTGTCATATGTAATTTTATCAATATGGTTGTTAAAATTTAGTTTGGAATGCATTGTCACTCACACAAGTTAGAAAAAAATCAAATTAAGGGTTAATGAAGATCAATAAAGATCAATGAGGAATAATAAAGATAAATCAAGAGTTTACAGGACTGGGCAGGACTATAAAAGATGTACAACGTGTCATTGAAGATCAATAAAGAGTAATAAAAAGGACTAAAGAAGAGTCATAAAGAGCCACAAAGACTGATGTTAACTTTTAAAAACTCACTGTATTTCGTGCAAATGATTGCATTCGCTAGAAAATTGAACTTTATGGGCAGCATCTTCGTTTAACATCGTTACGACGAATTTCACATTGATTTTTGAGCGAAAATGGAAAATTTCATTCAATACTGTCTTGCGAAATTCTTGTAAAACATTATCTAAATAATTCTTAGGAATTTCCCTTAATTTGTATGAAATTTAAACACGGTAAATTCGTTAAAGAATTGAAGAAAATCGTAAGAAATCGTAGAAATTCGTAAAAGATTTAGAAAAAAACGCAAAAAGTCGTAAAAAATAGTAAAAAATCGCAATTAGAAATTTAATTTTTTGGTTATTAAAGAATCGTAGAGAATTGTAAGAAATATTAGAAAATCGTAACAAGTAGTCAGAAGTATTAGGAAATCGTACAAAATCGCAAGAAATATTAAAGAGTATTAGAGAGTCCTAGAAAGTCTAGATTAAAGGTCGAAAAGAAAAGTATGGGTGAACTTTAAATGAACGTACTGTATTTCCTTTTGCTTTAAAAATCATAAATGGCATTGTTTAAAAGTGAAAAAGTTAGTTTACCCTAATCTGAGTAACAATAAAAAACAACCAATATCTTTTATTGTGAAATTTTTTATATTGAACCCGTCCAACGGTATTATTTTAAACTAACAAAAGATATTTTTTTTGATTATATTGTATTGATTTCAGATATTTTCATATTAACAAATTGTAAAAAGAACAAAATAAACACTCGATTTCTTCTCAGTTTTTTTTCGTAAATAATACAAAAACTTTGAATATTGAAATTATTCACCTTCTTTTGTAGAACTTTAACACTAAATCTACCGAAGGCGGTCATTTTACCTTTTTTTCACATTCAACTATAACTAACCTTCTATTTACTTGATCTGGAAAATCATGTTATGTACTTTAATAGGTCCTAAAGACCCATTTAAAAGACATCTATTGTTTTCAAAGCTATTCTTTGAATTTTTTTCAAAACATGAATCATTTCATTTACATTGATTGAATTCTTGAAATGAAATAGTTTTTGAAATTAAAATTGAAATAAAGCATAATTTTAAAAAAAGTGTGAAGAGTTTGGTTTTGGGTGCATTTTAGGGTTGGTACTGATAGGCTTCCAAAAAACCTCTAAATCAAATCTTTTTGTTTAAAACAAGTTAAATCCACAAAATAGACGTATTAACTCAATTAAATGATATTGGTTGATAAAATTTAATTGCTATAAATGTTTTAACAAATGTTCTATATTGCCATTTTAAAATGAGATACAGTCAAAATTCCATAATTGATACGGGTAGACGATTCATAAATGTATCAATTAAAGATATTTAATTCCTTAATTGGTACAGTCAGATTTATGTAAACAAACGACAAAAAATTACTTTAAGCTGATTTTTAATGTAAAAAAATGCAATTAATCAATTAAAAAAAATAAAAAAAATCAAATTCAGCAATATTTAACCCTAATTTAACTGAACACCTAGTTTTTTTGTACAATAATTCTATTAAAAATTATTGCTTTGCTTATTTCAATATTAATTTCATAATTTATAGCAAAAAAAAACACTATAATTTCTTTGAATGAGCCTTTTTCTACGTTTTCTATAATTCTCAATTCAATTTATTTATTCATGAAAAGAAAGTTTTGACAATAGTTTGAGCTACATAAATTTTCTTTTTTTTCCGTATTTGATAAGTATTCTAATATGTCAAATAGGTTTTCTGAAGTTCTTAATTTAATTTTTAATTTGAGTTTCTATTTTTAAAATAATTTTTTTGACAATTTATCACAAAAATAGTGAAAAAGTAATATTTAACGATTATTTTTTTCAAAAACCAATTAAAGAAGTGTACCAATTATGATACTGTATCAATTAAGGAATTTTGACTGTATTTCAAGGATTAAATTAATCTGCCCATGTACTTCAAAACCGAACAAACGCCATTGATGTCAAATTGAGAAAAACGCATTTTTATGTTTTGCTATCTTATGATGTCGTAACTTTTAAACACTTTCTCGAGATTTTGTAAAATATAGTCAAAACTTTGATTTAATGAGATTTCCATGAATTATACATATACAATGATTAAAATCAATTTACTACAAACTGAGATATTTGCATTTTTTTTTGTATATTTGATCAGTTTCTGCTCTGTAGCTCAAGTTCTATATTATATTTTTAGAGATAAATGATGATAAATTAAAGATAGTCACATCGTTTAAATATTGTAAGAATTTATTTTTTGAGCCTTATAAGGCTTAAATTGAAAAAGTCGTTCTTGCATTTTTATATGTAAATTTTTGGACGTGTATGTTTATATTCATGTTCATGAATTTCTTTGTCTCAAATTCGCAATAGATAAGCGGGCTCTGAAGATTACACAGGGTAACAAATAAACCAGACCTCATACGCATGGGAAATCCTTTTAGGATCTTAAAGTACACACTTTGGCGTTTACAGAATGTCATTATCATCTTTAGTTTTTTTTTAATAATTTTTTTAAATCTAATGGTTGCTTTGATATTTCAGCAAGTGAATTGTGTTAAAAATATTCACTTTGAAGTGGAGTTTTGAATATTTTTTTCATGAAATATGGTAGTAAATTTGTGTTTTTTGATTTTGCCAAGAATCGACATTTTTGAGTATATTTTTGGAAAGCTTCACTTTAAAATTTTTAAATCAAAAATACACTAACCTCTAAAAAAAAGTCTAAATTTTTTTATTTTTAAAGAAAAAAAATGATATACAGTCAAAATTCCATAATTGATACGGGTAGACGATTCATAAATGTATCAATTAAAGATATTTAATTCCTTAATTGGTACAGTCAGATTTATGTAAACAAACGACAAAAAATTACTTTAAGCTGATTTTTAATGTAAAAAAATGCAATTAATCAATTAAAAAAAATAAAAAAAAATCAAATTCAGCAATATTTAACCCTAATTTAACTGAACACCTAGTTTTTTTGTACAATAATTCTATTAAAAATTATTGCTTTGCTTATTTCAATATTAATTTCATAATTTATAGCAAAAAAAAACACTATAATTTCTTTGAATGAGCCTTTTTCTACGTTTTCTATAATTCTCAATTCAATTTATTTATTCATGAAAAGAAAGTTTTGACAATAGTTTGAGCTACATAAATTTTCTTTTTTTTCCGTATTTGATAAGTATTCTAATATGTCAAATAGGTTTTCTGAAGTTCTTAATTTAATTTTTAATTTGAGTTTCTATTTTTAAAATAATTTTTTTGACAATTTATCACAAAAATAGTGAAAAAGTAATATTTAACGATTTTTTTTTTCAAAAACCAATTAAAGAAGTGTACCAATTATGATACTGTATCAATTAAGGAATTTTGACTGTATTGCGATTCCAAGGCCCTA
>LN483368.1:838325-864855 GCA_900002565.1 Culicoides sonorensis
TTTGCTTATTTCAATATTAATTTCATAATTTATAGCAAAAAAAAACACTATAATTTCTTTGAATGAGCCTTTTTCTACGTTTTCTATAATTCTCAATTCAATTTATTTATTCATGAAAAGAAAGTTTTGACAATAGTTTGAGCTACATAAATTTTCTTTTTTTTCCGTATTTGATAAGTATTCTAATATGTCAAATAGGTTTTCTGAAGTTCTTAATTTAATTTTTAATTTGAGTTTCTATTTTTAAAATAATTTTTTTGACAATTTATCACAAAAATAGTGAAAAAGTAATATTTAACGATTATTTTTTTCAAAAACCAATTAAAGAAGTGTACCAATTATGATACTGTATCAATTAAGGAATTTTGACTGTATTTCAAGGATTAAATTAATCTGCCCATGTACTTCAAAACCGAACAAACGCCATTGATGTCAAATTGAGAAAAACGCATTTTTATGTTTTGCTATCTTATGATGTCGTAACTTTTAAACACTTTCTCGAGATTTTGTAAAATATAGTCAAAACTTTGATTTAATGAGATTTCCATGAATTATACATATACAATGATTAAAATCAATTTACTACAAACTGAGATATTTGCATTTTTTTTTGTATATTTGATCAGTTTCTGCTCTGTAGCTCAAGTTCTATATTATATTTTTAGAGATAAATGATGATAAATTAAAGATAGTCACATCGTTTAAATATTGTAAGAATTTATTTTTTGAGCCTTATAAGGCTTAAATTGAAAAAGTCGTTCTTGCATTTTTATATGTAAATTTTTGGACGTGTATGTTTATATTCATGTTCATGAATTTCTTTGTCTCAAATTCGCAATAGATAAGCGGGCTCTGAAGATTACACAGGGTAACAAATAAACCAGACCTCATACGCATGGGAAATCCTTTTAGGATCTTAAAGTACACACTTTGGCGTTTACAGAATGTCATTATCATCTTTAGTTTTTTTTTAATAATTTTTTTTATTATTTTTCATACCCTATTGTTAAATTTCTCAAGAAGAAATGTCAAAATCTCATTTTTTAGCGTTCATACGACTATAGACTGTATGTATGGTTCATTTCTAGCATGCAAAATATTCTAAAGTTTTTATGGTATGCGCTATAGAGGTATGCGTGTCTACGAGGCTAAATAACATTTTTACTTTATTCGATCAATCAGTACCGATCGAGACTTTGATGGATGAGGATGTTTTTTTATTTTTTTTCTAGAGTTTTAATTTTTAAAATCCAAATTCGGTAAGAAATTTCACTATTTTATTTTAATTTTATCACAATTTCTCCTCTTAAACAGCAAAATAAGTGAAAAATAAAAAAAAAATAGTTATAAGTGAAAAATAAAAAAAAAATTAATTAAATGAAAAAAGTTAAATTACAAGTGTGAGAATATAAAGTATTGAAATTATTTTAATTTTGCCACTTCAAATTGAATATTTTTTTTTCTAAACTCTAAATAAAATTTAATTGTTTAGAATTTAAATATTAGGTTTTACTTTAAAATTAAAGAATTTATTTCACTTTATTTTGCTGTAAAAGACGAGAATTTGAAATAAAATTAAAATAATACTTGCCATAAAAATGAACCATAAATCAGTGTTCATTTTGATACTGAAAAACTTGGAATATTTTCAGCTGTTTTATCAATAAGATCTCCATAGTAGTCTCATTGAAAGCTCATTAAGCTTTCATTTGATTTCTCCTTGAGAAATTCTGCAGGGTATATAAAATGAATATTTTACTTCTCTCTCTTTAAAATTCCTCTTCCGCTTCTCTGAATTTTTATGCCTGAATACAGAGCTACCAAGCAGCGTTTGATATCAAAATATTTTAAGTTTGGTGAAGTGATGTTTAAAAATATATGATGTTTAGGACTATAATTACTTGTGATCATTAAATAAAGTTCGAATCTGTAAAAAAGCTGTCTGTAATCACGAAATTGAAAGAAATAAAAGAAGCAGAGAAAATGAAAGACATTAAAAAATTAATTTCATCAGCCTTGAAATATTTTGATATCAAAAGGTACAAAAAATTGAGAGAAGCGGTAAGAGGAATTTAAAAAAGAGAGAGATAGAATATTTATTTCAAAAAACATAATTTTAATTTAATTTTTTTGCTGCTTCAAATTTTGTGAGAGATGAAGAATTTTATTGTAACTTTCATCGATATTTTTCAGCCACTTTTTTAAGTCGATTTTTTCATGTATTTGCCTTTTTCAAAGTGCTCAACTTAATTTGCACAGTTTTTGGATGATTTCTCAATATTTTTGTATGAAATTATATATTAAACATTCAAAATTGAAAGAAAAACAACTTTAATTAGGATATTATAGTGAAAATAAACAAATTATGTTTGTAAAACATTTATTTTTTATTTAAATTTTAACATGATTTGAGAAAAAATAGAGAAAAATTCAAAAAATTATTTTAAAAAAAATAGCAACCTAAATGACTTTCTGTGAACGCCAAAAATGTTTATTTTTTATGTACTTTAAGACTGTAAAAGGATTTGCCAGTAGCCAGAGGTTTTTTTTTTGTTGTCCAGTGTAATTTTGCAAAATATTATTCATTTTACAAGTTTTATACTTTGAATGAAACCGTGGTAAAGAATGAATATTTTGAAGTTTCAAGTTAGTTGAGTTATAAAAAGTAAAATCTAAAACAACTTGTGACAAACGTCTATTTATGAATAAAAGTTATTTTTTTTTTATTGATAAACAATCATTTTCAATACTTTTTCTCATTAAATTAGACAAAGGTCATTTGACCTTGTTTGGTAGAATAAGTAGTATTTCGATCCTGGTAGATTTAGTGTTAATTACTTCCATACAAAAAGTTTGTATTTATATTTTTTTTTTCAGATTTTGCGGTTTTAAAATGTTTTATATTATATTAATTTACATATATTGCATATATTAATGTTTCTATGACCAGTAATATGAATATCTGCTCTTATTCCCTATGTTTAAATAAACTATAACACCAATTGAATTGAACACCCTTATAAATCATAATATTCTATAAATATAATTAAAAAAGTTGACTTTTAACCTCTTTTAACTTTTAAAGTAATCACTGTTATAATTAAAAATAAAAGTATCCAGAGTATTGATGAAATAAAGCCCATATAAACATCGAATTCATTAAACGACCATCCCCGAGTTAGGATAGACCTAAGTGAGGTTGTTGCCATAGTTAAAGGTAGACATTGCGATATATATCTAAAACAGTATTAAAATAAAATAAAAGGTTCAATATTAAATTACCACAAATTACCTTAAATATAATGGCATTCCTTCGATTGGCCATATTACTCCAGAAAGCAATAAAGTTGGATAAAATGATCCAAGCGCAAGTTGAATGGCATTCCTTTCAAGTTCACATATTGCTGATATTACAAAACCGAAACACATCCCACATAAGCCTTGCAATAATGTTAGAGCAATAACCAAGAATATTTCTCCATTGTTTGTCACTCCAAAGACAATAATCATAAAAATTAAAACCAAAGCTGTTTGTCCACACATCACAACAAATTGAGTTACTACATGTGAAAACAAAATTTCTGTTGGAGTTACTCCAGCTACCCATGAACGATCAAGTAAACCCTAAAAAGAATTCTATTAATACTTATGTTCATTTAAAAATTTTATTGAATCTTGAAATTCTGGCGTTTTTGTCATTTCCATAATTTAACTTCTTTTTGCTAAATCTTCAAAAGTAACATACACTGATCCCCTCTAAATGCAATCAATCCAAGTACATATTATTGCCAGTGCACATTTTTAAAGAAATTGACAACCTTTCAAGTGCATCAAATTTGCACAAAGAGAGGGTGTCAAAAAGGCAAAAAATTTTGCAAATTGTATTTCAAATCAATAAGTAATAATTAAATAATAAAACAAATTTATCGAAGTTTTTAATAGCAAGTTGCTATCAGCTTATATATTATTGGAAAAGACCTATTGCCAAAACGATAAAAATAATTTTTACAGAACAACATAGCGCAAAAACAAATGACGAATTCTTTCAATCCGAAAGATAAAGCTAAAAACTTTCGCGAACGACAACAAGGTGTTCCTGATAGATGACGAAATGTGTCATTTATATGGAAAACTTCAAAAATTCATATCTCATCTATTTAGCTTGATTTTGACAAACTGTAATTGATAATGACACAGGAATCCCGCCTTAATCCTTAAAAATAAAATCCTTAAGCCAAAAATCCTAAGACATTTTTACTAAAAACAAAAATCCGAAAGTGTAAAAAATCCTAAACTAAATAAACCTTTTAAAAAAAACTAAAACTGAAAATTCAGGCAAAGTTTTTTCGTGATTTAAAAACAGATTTTTAATTTTTCTCTTAAAGCATTTTTTTTAAATATTTGTAAAAATTGACAAAAAAATAGTCATTTTATGATGTAAAATCAAATTTAACTGTGCTGAATATTTTACCGTTGACGACCAATGGTACACATTTGTACCCAGCGATGTCACGTAAAGGTAAAGGAACCGGTAGCTAAAATTTTCCAAGAACTTTTCCCGAAAAATTCTGAAAATTTTTAGTAATTTGCAAGCAATTTAACTCAGCTATTTGAACGCCCTAGTAATAATTTATTTTTTTTTGCTTGCACACTCTTATATTTTCAACTTTGTTTTTCAACAGATAATGTGAACGCATCTACAGAAATTTTTAAATGAAATGTTTTAGGTCATGTAGGCATAAAAAATATGTGTACGTCTTGTCGATAGAAGAAGTATGGCTATAGATTTAAACGGATTAGCTTGAGGTAACAGAATGCTCAAACTTTTGTTTGAATATTTTAATATTTGAATTAAATCACCTCTGTGCGTTCTATTATAAGAGCTGATGACGTCAGTGCTACCGCCAAAAAAAATACAATACTGTAAATAATAAGATATATTACAATATTAATATAGATTTTTTTTAATATATAGCTTACGTCAGTATTTACACCGGGAGCAACAAAATCAGTAAATGAAGGGTCATTTGTTCCATAAATAGGTTCTTTGAACTGAATAGGTACATCACCTAATTTCGGATTATTATCACATTCTTTAAGTAATTCTTGTGCAAACTCTTTGTACGATACTTGAAGATCTCTATTTAACATGATTCCTATTTGTTGATTAGACATATCCAACCAAACTCTTATTTCAGACTGATCCAGTGTTTCATCATCTGCATCCCTTCCTATTAATTGAAAAATACCTCATGTAATTACAAGTGTTCTATAGTATTCGCTCCTTTTTCTTCCAGACCACGTAGCACCCCAACGGTTCATCTGAGACCTAAAGTATGTTCTAGACTTATGTTCGTATGCTGCATGGGAGTATTTATGGATCAAAAAAATATATGTGTCTACAAAAAAATAGAGTGATCAGGTGGAAAATTCCGAAATTTTCCAGAAAAATTAATTTTCTTCTCATGATTCTGAACGACTTTCCCTAAGACACCCCATATCTAACTCATACAGGAAAAAATTTTTTCATACAACATAAAATTTTCATTCTCATCACATGTATCTCTTAAAGGAATATACTTTATGTATTGCTTGATTATGAGTGTTAGGAATTTTACTTAACACTTAAAAAAAGTAAATAAAATTCATAGTCCAAAATCTAATGAAACTCTCTTTTCATCTGAAGTTTATCAACTTCAAAAATACAAGTTTTCGAAATGCGAACTCAAAAACATAAAACAAGCGAAAAAATTAAAATGTGAAACTTTTTGTACTTATCAAAAGAAAAATTTTCACTTTTTATTGACAGAGGTCTACTTATAGCAAATTGTACTGGTTTCACATTTTAATTTTTTCGCTTGTTTTATGTTTTTGAGTTCACATTTCGAAAACTATGGAGGATGGGGGTTTATATATTACTCTAAATATATTTTTCAAAATTTTTATTGTCAAAATATTATTTTTCTCTGGTAGGAGAAATACTTTGGCCTTTACATCATTTAAACGCTCCCTATATACAAAAAACAGCGGACTCAACATTGTGACTTTATATAACAGTATAATAATAGTCAGAACTTATTAAATTTTGGCATTATAAAATTATTAATTAATTTATAAATTATTAAAATTAAAAAAATATTTTAAAAATTGGGAAATTCTAACCACTGGGCGGTTTAGAAAAGTGCATTTCGATGGGACTCATTGATTATAATTAAGTTTAAATTTTAATAATTATTATTTGAAAATAACGACCATTTTGAAAATTTTCCGCCATTTTGAAAAACTTTCGCCATTTTGATAATTTTAAAAAAAATATTTGAAAAATCGGAAATTTTGAGCTTTTGTCCATTTTCAAGCTCTGGAGCCCAGCTTCTGAGCCCATTCCTGAGCCTTATCTCAGAGTCATTAAGTTAAAATTCATTTTAGTAAACTTCTCCACCCAAAAAAAAAACAAATTATAAATATTTTTAAAATTTTAACCGTTTTTAACCCTCGGTTCAGCGACAGGGTCTGGCCAGGCACATTTCATTTTTGATTAATTATTTTATTATGTTCTAATTGAGCTAGCGACTTCAAATTCAGAGTAGCTTCCTAAAATTTTGTTTTCTATCAATTTTTAAAATAATGAAAAAAAAAATTAAAATTGTTGCCGTATTGTTGCTGTACAACTTTTACATTTGCCGTGTATTATAGAGATAAAATATAGTAAAAAAAATTGCGTTTTCGCCTTAAATTTTTTCCCAGGGGGTATTAATTAAGCTTAATTTGTCTACAATCTTTTCATTCTCTTGCACTAGGCAATTGTTGAAATATTGTTATTTACTCCCTATACATTTGAGCATTAATTTTAATTTTCCCTGATTTCTTTTTCAGACCTTTGTTTTTTAATTGCATAAATAATCAAATGGCCAAATCTACAAAAAATTTCAAAATACCTACAAAAAACGTTTTCACCTGAACGAAAATACGTTCAACAAATTTAATTAATTGCGATTCTATACAAACATAGTTATTGAAAGTTGAAAAAAATTGTTGGAATCAATTTGCGTCAAATGTCAAAATTTAAACAGCCCTAATAAATATTTCAAATTCAACATATTCAACAGATCAGCGGCATTATAAGTTATTAACAACATTTTTTTTTTTATTTTTGGAAGTGGGAACTTTGTAAACTTATTTAATCCAGATAAGGCGGCATACTTTTCGACTTTTTATAAAAAACTTCAATTTTGTACTCCTCATGATTCTTTATGACTCCTCATGACAAGACGATTCAAAACATTTTTACAGATTTTGGTAACAAATATTAAATTTTCCCATAATTTTAAAACAAACATAACATATCAACTCTGTTAGGCTATTCTGTACACCGTTGTCGCACGCAAGTTTTACCTACAATTAACGAAAATATGAATATGAATATGGCTCAGAAACCGTTAAATTAGCTCAAATCTCTTTATTTTGCCATTTTTGGCCTTAATATGTACAATATGGACCTGGTCAGTTGAGTAAAAAAAGCCGAAAAATGAGCTCAAAATTGCGTATTATGCCATTTTTGGGCTCTAAATATATGAAATATTGACTTGGTCAGTTCAGCAAAGTTGTAGCTTGAAATATTCTCTATAACTTTGCTTCAAGTCATTTTAACCGAAAACTTACGAAAATTGATTTTTTGTCACTTTTGTACCGAAAAATTAGAACGAAATTACGTTTTTGCAATTTTTGAGATCTTAATACAACAAATGTAAACTTAGTTAGTTCAGCAAAGTTGTAGCTTAAAATATTCTCTACAACTTTTCTTAAGGTGACTTTTGTTTAAAACTAACAAAAACATGATTTTTTGACTTAAAATAGTTAGAAGCCTGGCCAGACCCCGTCGCTGAAAGTAAGGGTAAAAAATTATCGCTGAACCGAGGGTTAACGGTTTTTCAGGCTTCGGAGGCTTTGGAGCCCAATCTCAAAACTAATGTGTTTAAAATCATTCTTAAGACCTCCTCTGTCTAATAAAAAAAACCCGACCTCGCTCCGACGGACCATTCCGAAGTTATGAATGGATCGGACAGACTTACAGAGTGACGGCGCGCCGGACAAACCGCCTGTAATAGTGCATGTTTTCTTACGAAATGCACTAAATACAAATAGAAGTTGTATAATTTCAACTTTTTTTTTCCATTTCTACAAAAAAATCATGAAAAAACTCAACATTTTGACTAATACGTTTATAATACTAATCGTTTTTGAAAAAAAGGTCATAACTGTTGTTCTAAGAAAGCTACAGAAGCTGCTAAATACTCAAATAGCATTAGAAAATTCTCAACTTTTTGATTTTACTTAAAAAAATCTAGATGAGATTTTTATGATGCAAATTGATATAAAAGTCCAAAAAACTTGAAAAATAAACCGAAAATCGGCCAGTTTTTTTGTATGCAGACCCCCAAATTTTATTTTTTTATCGGATTAAGAAGCCAATTTTGCATCGGAAAATGATGTGATTTTTAGAATTCATTGTTAACTTCCAATATTTTGAAAATCTTGCCCTTCGGTACTAATAGATTAAATTTTTGTTTTCGTTTCTTTTGATCTTGATCTTTTTGAGTTATTTTACGTTATTTTTCATTAAAAACTGTTCAAAGATATAAAAAACATATTTTTTTTTGGAAACAGGTTTTTGAATGACTTAGCGATAATAGAGTGGTCAATTCCCACTAATATTAAATAATTTGAAAACATTTTTATTTTTTTCTTTAAATTAATAATTATTATAATTATACTTTTTTTAATTTTAAAACTCCCATATTTTCACTATACTTTGTTATGGTATACTATAGTATATAGTATATTTATTTATTACACGGGAAATGCAAAACTTGCACGGCAACATTTTTGAATTTTTTTTTCAAGTATCTCTCCCGCAAATGACTGAAAAAATTTTTATTTGAAAAAACTCAAAATTTTCAAAAAAGGCAAAAATTTCAAAAAACTTAAAAATTTTTAAAGAATCAAAATTTTCAAAAAAGTCAAATATTCCAAAAATTTCAAAAAAAAACTCAAAAATTTCAAAAAACCCAAAAATTCAAAATTTCAAAATCCCAAAATTTTAATTTTTTTGAAAACTATAACTTTTTTGAAATTTTTGAAAATTAGGAATTTTCTAAAAATTTTCAAAATAATGATTTTTTTAAAAAATTTGACTCTTTTAAAAATTTCAAAGTTTTTTGAAAATTTTAACTTTTTGGAAATTTTTGAGTTTTTTAAAATAATGAAAAAAAAAATTAAAATTGTTGCCGTATTGTTGCTGTACAACTTTTACATTTGCCGTGTATTATAGAGATAAAATATAGTAAAAAAAATTGCGTTTTCGCCTTAAATTTTTTCCCAGGGGGTATTAATTAAGCTTAATTTGTCTACAATCTTTTCATTCTCTTGCACTAGGCAATTGTTGAAATATTGTTATTTACTCCCTATACATTTGAGCATTAATTTTAATTTTCCCTGATTTCTTTTTCAGACCTTTGTTTTTTAATTGCATAAATAATCAAATGGCCAAATCTACAAAAAATTTCAAAATACCTACAAAAAACGTTTTCACCTGAACGAAAATACGTTCAACAAATTTAATTAATTGCGATTCTATACAAACATAGTTATTGAAAGTTGAAAAAAATTGTTGGAATCAATTTGCGTCAAATGTCAAAATTTAAACAGCCCTAATAAATATTTCAAATTCAACATATTCAACAGATCAGCGGCATTATAAGTTATTAACAACATTTTTTTTTTTATTTTTGGAAGTGGGAACTTTGTAAACTTATTTAATCCAGATAAGGCGGCATACTTTTCGACTTTTTATAAAAAACTTCAATTTTGTACTCCTCATGATTCTTTATGACTCCTCATGACTCTTTATGACGCTTCGTGACTCTTTATGACTCTTCATGACTCTTGATTGATCCAAAAAAATTTTTTAAATTTTTTTCAAAGAGTCAATAAGAGTAATGAATATCAATAATAATACGATCATTTATGATTTTTATTGAACTTTATTGATCTTCATTACTCTTTTTGACTCTTTGTAAAAAATTTAAAAAAAAAAATTAGGATCAATAAGTCATAAAGAGTCATGAACAGTCATGAGGAGTTATAAAGAGTCATGAGGAGTCTTGAATTTAAAAAAAAATCAAATTAAGGTTTAATGAAGATCAATGGGGAGTAATAAAGATAAATTATGAGTTAACTTGACTGGGTAGGACTATTAAAGAGGCAGAAAGAGTCATTGAGGTCAATGAAGAGTCATAAAAAAGACTAACGAACTGCCCATGTTTTTCAAAACCGAACAAACGCCAAATTGTCCAAAATTGAGTTATTGTTAACTCATAATCGAGTGTTAAATTCTGCACATTTTGAGTAAATTAGGTCGGTAAAATACTTTTCCATTTCCAAGAAAATCGCATTTTTTAAAACCGACACAAACGCCATTTCTACAATGAAATATTTTTCAAAACAGAACATGTACCAGAATCAGTGTAGTTCTTTGTACGTGAAAGTGTTTAAAAGTTACGACATCATTAGATAGCAAAACATAAAAATGCGTTTTTCTCAATTTGACATCAATGGCGTTTATTCGGTTTTGAAAAACATGGGCAGCGAAGAGTCATAAAGAGCAACAAAGACTGATGTTTACTTTTAAAAACTCACTGTATATGACCTACATTAAAGTTGTTCAGTTTTTTGAGCTGAAAATTTTGGTAAAGAAAATTTTTCAGTTTTTCCAGTCTTTTTGAGCGTGGGACCATCTACTTGAAAAATGATGAATATTTGCAGAAGCAATTTGGGGTCTATTTTGAACGACAACGGAGATATGGGCGTTACCGACAAACCTACGAAAAAATATGAAAAGTTACAACATATTAACTGTAATAAAAAAATTGCAACTAATAATAAAATTTGAGCAAATTCTTTTCATTTGATTCTGATTGCAGTCAAAAATTTAGAGGATAAAAAAGGAAAATTCCAGGAAAACTTTGGTATTTTCCACCTGGTCACCCTATTTTTTTGTATCGGCACCCTATATTCTTTTGGTTCATAAACACTTCTACACTGAATCCAAACATAAGTATAGAACATACTTTGGGTCTCAGGTGAACCGTTTGGGCCCTAGCCTCTGTCAAAAAATAGCGTAACTACTATAGAATACTTGTAATTAAGCTCGTTTTTGGGTGTCAAGTCACCCTTACGCTCTCCAAGTATTAATTCAGGTCATTTGTTACCTAATGCAATCCGAGCTACCAATGCATCAGTGAAATTTTCTGTGAAATACAGTGCACCCCATGCATTGCCACTTCTAACAGCTTCAAGTGCAGAATTCTGATCTTCATAGTATTCCTTTATGATGCTTGAATTCAAATGATTCAAATATCGACAAGAAAGATTAGTAAAACTACATCCAGGTTCAAATTCACATTCTGTATCGGTTCCATTCATTTCATGATTTACTACAGCAAGTTTCAAACCAGTAGGGTCTCTACCTATTGCCAAACAAAATAAAATAACTTGCATCACTGGTAAAGCAAATATAAAAAGCATAACTCCAACGTTTCTCCACATGCGTAAAAAGTTTTTTTGCAATAAAGCTCTTAATTTCCCTCTTGATGTTATCTATTTTTTTAGAAAATGATTAAAACAAGATTATATTGTTTTTTTTTATAAAATTAAAATTACATTCAAGCAACCATTACAATTACTGCATTCATCACAATGAACATTATTAATGCCGTTTGATTGATTGCTTTCAGGATCATTTATCTGCAATTAAAGAATAAAAAAGCAATGAGTGTCTAGGTTAAATATTTATATATAAAAGTTAAGCCATATAAACGATTCCGAACTTGCACACTTAAAGACGTTTTTAGCGCATTTCTTGTCGATTTGATTAGTTTTTTAATTAAATTATGAAAATTGCATATATTTGAATTATGAAATTGAGGTAGGTACTTGGAACCATTACACTGCTTAACAAAAACTAAAGACTATTTTACGATAATTAAGCGACAATTAAAATTTTAACATCAATTTTTCCCTCAATACCATTTTCGACCGTTGTTTCAAGTAAGGTCTATTCAAAAGTTGATTTCTGTCGATCTAGAGTAGATAAAAAATAATTATATAGCTTTATATTTTCCAGACAAAAAAAAAGCAAATTAAAACAATCCAGATAAGATTTTTAATTGGATTGTTTTGCTTTAGATTTTACATTCTAAAAGATTAACTTTTAAAAACCGATTTTTTGATCATTTTTATTAGTTTAAGCTTACTGTGTATAAGAGTACAACACTTCATGAAAATATTGACTGAAATCAATATTTGAATGGTCCAAACTTGTCGAACAATGATATTAGAAGTTGTTAAAATCTCATTTGAATCTTATATATCCCAAACTAGTCTTCGTTTTGTAAGTTGTTAACTAATGAGGAACTTTGATAAACAGAAATTTATTGATAAATATGAATGAAAATATGCGTTTTTTGCGTCATCGATTCGCATTTACTTTTTCATTAAAAAATATGTAAAAACTATCCAAAATCGGATAAATGGCTAAAACTCTCATCAAACATGACGATCCACCAGATCCAATTGGTTATACCCCTTGAAATTTTTTTTTGCAAAATTGGGCACAAACCTTTTACCTAAATTTATTTTTTTTTCATTAATCCATATCAATATTTTCTTACACTTCTTATTTCATTGGATCCAACATAGATAAGATGATAAAGTTTACTTGCTTTTTACTAAAAAAAAAATCGGAAATTCTAACCACTGGGCGGTTTAAAAAGTGCATTTCGATGGGACTCGTTTCATTAAATATAATTAAGTTTTATTTTTAATAATTATGAAAAAACAATAATTAATTATATAAATGGTTGAATGTTTCAAAAAATTTCAAAATGGCGGTTTTTTTAAAACTGATAGCAGCCAATTTGAAATAACCGCCTTTTGAAAATAACCGCAATTTTGAAAATAATCTCCTTTTTGAAAAAAACCGACATTTTGAAATTAGTTGCCATTTTGAAAATAACGGTTATTTTGAAAATAACGGTCATTTTGAAAATAACCGCCATTTTGAAAATTTCCGTCATTTTGAAAATTTTCGTCAGTTTGAAATTTTCCGCCATTTTGATAATTTTTGAAAGAAAAAGATTTGAAAAAATCGGACATTTTGGGCTTTTGACTGTTGTCAGGCTCTGGAGCTTAATCGCTTAGTCCAATCCCTAAGCCCAATTCTTGAGCCTAATCTCAGGGCTGATGAGTTAAAGTTCATTTTCGTAAACTTCTCCATCCAACAAAACAAGTTATAAATTTTTTAAAATTTTGAACCGTTTTTAACGGTTTTCAGGCTTTCGAGGCTCTGGAGCCCAATCTCAAAGCTAATGAGTTTAAAATCATCCTTATGACCTTCTCTATCTAATAAAAAAAGCCCGACCTCGCTACGATGTACCATTCCGGAGTTATGACCGAAACGGACTATCGGAGTGACGGCGGACAAACCGTCTGTAATAGTGCATTTTTTCTTACGAAATGCACTAAAAAAAAAATACATACTCCATAAACAGATCCATTCGTGTCAGTGACCAAAACTTCTTTGCTTTGATGAAAATTCAATCCAACAACTCCACTTTCTTGACTGACATAGACAGGATTGTCTTTTTTATTTCCAAAAGCAAGTGCCGACAAAGATATATTATTGCTGAAATAAAAGAATTATATTTTATCACTCTTAAACATCAATAAACAATGCAATACGTTATCTCTTTTGAATGGTAGGATGCCAGCTAAATGGAAAACAACTCATTCCGAATTCTTGTTATATTCGGAGGTCTTTAGAAGCGCGAAAATAGTAACTTAATAAATAATAATAATTCAAAAACTGAATATCTGTACAGTTTGTATAATAAGTCTTTTTACAAGTATTCTATAGTAGTTGCTCCTTTTCTTTGAGATCGCCTAGGACCCAAACGGTTCATCTGAGACCCATATAATATTCTAGACTTATGTTCGTATTCACCGTGAGAGTGTTTATGGATCAAAAAAATATAGGGTGTCCATACAAAAAAAAATAGGGTGACCAGGTGGAAAATTCCGAAATTTTCCGGGAAAATGGAAAATTTTCAAGCCAAAATTTTCTTCTCATAATTCTGAACAACTTTGCCTAAGACACCCCATATCTAAATTATACAGGAAAAAATTTTTTCATACAACATAAAATTTTCATTCACATCATATTCATCTCTTAAAGGAATGTGCTTTATGTATTGCTTGATTTTGAGTGTTAATCATAAATCAACACTCAAAACAATAAATAAAAATCACAGTCCAAAATCTAATGAGCTGAAGTAAGTGAAGTTTATCAACTTCAAAAACACAAGTTTTCAAAAAGTGAACTCAAAAACATAAAACAAGCGAAAAAATTAGAATCTGAAACTTGTACAATTTTTGTTCTAATCAATAGCAAACATTTTCCTTTATTTTTAACAAGACAGTCATTATTACAAATTGTACAAGTTTCAGATTCTAATTTTTTCGTTTGTTTTATGTTTTTCAGTTCACTTTTTGAAAACTTGTGTTTTTGAAGTTGATAAACTTCACTTACTTCAGCTCATTAGATTTTGGACTGTGATTTTTTACATCTTTTTTTCAACACTTCCAATGTTTCTTTAGTAGTCGCTCTTTTTCTTTGAGATCGCCTAGGGCCCAAACGGTTCATCTGAGACCCATATAATATTCTAGACTTATGTTCATATTCACTAGGTGGAAATTTACGAAATTTTCCGAAAAAATGAAAAAAATTTCATACCTAAAATTTATTCTCATAATTCTGAACAACTTTGCCTAAGAAGCCTCATATCTAAATTGTACAGGAAAAAATTTCTTTATACAACATAAAATTTCATTCACATCACATTCATCTCTTAATGGAATGTGTTTTATGTATTGCTTGATTTTGAGAGTTAGTTAATCAACACTCAAAAATAATAAATAAAAATCATAGTCCAAAATCAAATGAAAATTCTTTTTCTTCTGAAGTTAATTAACTTCAAAAATTACAAGTTTCCGAAAAGTGAACTCAAAAACGTAAAACAAGAAAAAAAATTAAAATCTGAAACTTGTACAATTTATTTTTTACTAATAATCCATGCTGTCATAGTGCAGGCATTAGTCAATTTTGGGAAAAAAAGTCAAAAAATTTTAAGTGTAATTTTAAAACTTTTATCGAGTTAATATTTTAGCTTATATTGAAGTATACGAGAAATACAGAAAAAAAATAAAAATATTTTTTAAATACACACTTAATTTAACTTTGAAACTTGTACAAAAATTTAAGCTAAAAACTGAATGAATTTTAATATTTTTGAGATAATTTTTTTTCTGTGTTTTGAAATTCCAAGAAAAAAAAGCTTTTGGACATAGACATCTTCAGAATAGATCTTCGGAAAAATACAAAGAAAAAAATAAATTTTGCTCTTGGAGCATTTTTTTTCAATGACGTAAATGTTGGATAATATATTGTGTGTATATCCAACGCTTAACCATAGTTTTACATCTGCTGGCGTTAATCCTTTACAAAAATCGTTGATATTTTATATTTTCCTCAAGATTTTATTCCTCAATAAAATTGCATTCAAGAAATTTTGATTTTGTTACAATTATATCAAAATAAACTAAATCGAATGTTGTGTATATCCAACACTATGCGTTGAATATTTATCAAAATTTTTTTTTTTTACATTTTGATCATATTTTTCGCTTTTATTTGAAAGGAAAAGTATCTGAACAGTTTCTTGATTTAATATTCTAAAGGAGCACCACTATAATTAAATATTATCGTACACAGTGGGCCTGATTGAACAGTTTTCGACCATTTATCAGCTATTTTATCAAAAATAGCTTTTTTGTGATCTATATCCAATGAAATGGGTAAATTACTAAATTTTGAGTAAATTTCAGTAAAATTATTTTCTTATACATAGCTTATTTTCATAAAACTCCATATTATATAATCTTGAACTCATATATAGTTCTGAATTTAAACAAATTAAGGTTTTTTAGGGTTTTTTAGGGGTTTTTATCCAAAATTAGATAAATTAATTTGAGCCATATCGTAGTCTTAACTAAGCCCTACTACTTTACCATATAACGTTTTAAGCATTTCAATACAAAAATTATTAATATCAAAATGTTGATAAATTTCATTAATTTAAACGAACAGTATATTTTTCATCATTGTATACTCAAACTGTGTACTTAAAAGTTTATTTTTTTTCCATTTTAAATATTTTTATAAAAATAATTTTATCAAAAAACTTTAAAAAATACATCGCAGAAAAAAATTGGAATTTTGTGTTATCAATGAAATTTCAAAATTAAAATCTCTAGTTTTTAAATATTAAAACTTTATCAGGTTTGAAAAATTTTGTAGTACTAGGTTTAATTTTAAAAAATAATTAAGCAGTTGAAATATAGCTTTGAAATTTTGTTTGATAAAATGACCAACGAAAATTGTGTATATCCAACACTTTTTAGCAAGACCTAAAATCCAATAGAATGTTTTTAAAACTTAATTTAGTTTTTTCTTAACTCTAAATCAATATTAAGGCTTGAGTTTTATAAAAAAAAAAATTAAAATTTCTAATTGGAAGAATAAGAAATATTAACTCAAATGTTAAAAATCTCGTAATTTCTGTGTATATCCAACAAACTAATGCCTGAGCACTTTCATAATTAAAAATTGTCAAAGTTTTAGATTTTAATGTTTTCGCTTGTTTTACGTTTTTGAATTCACTTTTCGGAAACTTGTAATTTTTGAAGTTAATTAACTTCAGAAGAAAAAGAATTTAGGAAAAGTCAAAAAAGACGAGGGGCAAAAAAAATAAATTTGTTTTTAAACCGGATTTGCAATGAAAAATTCATGTTTTTTAGAAAATTTTAACAATTTTTAAGTAAAATTACGTTACCGTGTTGAATTGGCCTGAAAATAACTAAACAAAAAAAAAATCCAATTGAAATTCCTTTTGAAAAAATTTTTAAATCAAAAATTTTTAACGGTCAAATTTTTTTAAATAAATTTTTCTAAAAAGACAAGAATTATAATTGAAAGTAAGTATTCGTAGTAGTAGTAGTGTTATTTGAAAGAAATTGCCCTAAAACATTATTTGCGAGTGGAATTTTTTTTTTGCCCCCCATTTAACATTTTATTGGATTAGGACAAAATGGATTTTCATTTGTCGCGGCCTTATTAATAATAATAATTTTTTACATATTTTTTTTTTGTTATTTCGTTTTAATTACAAGTCTTGGGTGATGAGTATATCTAGTGATTCACTACTAATTGTGTATTTCTCCATTTTTAGCCTCTAAATAAATGAAATATCGTCTCTAATAACTAGTCAATTTATAATTGATCATTAGATCTATCCCACAAATCCATTGATCCTGAATTAAATTGAAGTTTTGGTAATAGTTGATACTTTACACAACATACAATCAAACGGTACATCGAATTTCACTCAAATTCGTTTTGGAATTCATTGAAAAATTTACCTTATATTTAGCTCTGAAGGGGTTACTGATTGTCCTTGTTTTCTTGATAATTTGAGAAAAACATCTTCTAAATTCTGACAACGATACATTGAAAGTAGAACTTGAGGTGATTCTTCAGCTAATAATCTTCCAGATCGCATCAAACCAATCTGTAATTATTAATAAAATATTGAGATTGACTAAATTTTTTAAACAGTTAACAAGCTTACTGTATGTGCTTGACGCGCTTCTTCAATGTAATGTGTTGTAATTATAACGGTTTTTTGACCAGTTTTAGTGATATGTACTAAATGATTCCAAATACTTTGACGAAGGAGGGGGTCCACACCAACAGTAGGTTCATCAAGTATTAATAATTCTGGATCATGCATCAGTGCTACAGCAAATGATACTCTTCTCTGCTGTCCACCACTGAAAATGAAATATATATATTATAATAAAAAGAAATAAGTTTTATTTTTTTGATATATTCAAATAATAATTGGTTCTATTTTGGTTCTTTAACAATAAAAAAAAGAGGTTTTTAAAGTTTCAAAATTTTTTATTAGGGGCCCTCGAATTTTTTTTTTGATTAAAGAGGACTTTTTTGATTAAGGAAAATTAAAAAAAAAATTTTCAGAAGAAATTTTTTTCTTAATAAAAACTTCAAATTCATAAAAAAATGTGATGACGAGGATTGATTAAAAAAATGAGAAATTCTAACCAATGGGCGCGCTTTTGAACTAACAGTTCAATTTAATTGAAATTTTGAACACAAGTTCAAAATATATCGCTCTTTAAAAAAAAATTGGGAAATTTAACTAAAATAAGTCTTGTGAGTCAAAATGATTGAAGGCTTATGGGAGTAAATAAGCAAAGAAATAAATAATTTGTATGAAAATAAAAACATTTTTTTGCAGGAATGCTTAGAATAACATAAAAAAAACCAGTATACAAAATTATAGCAAAAAATAAGGGGATCGAAAATATTATTTATATTTCTCCCCATGTGGGCATAAGTCAATTTTGGGAAAAAAAATCTGAAGTGTCATTTTAAAACTTTTATAAAGTTAATATTTTACTATATTATATTTTTATTTTAGCTTATACTTCAAAATAACGGGAAATACAGAAAAAAAGAAAAATATTTTTAAATATACACTTAATGTTAGTTTCATACTTGTACAGAACTTTGAGCTAAAAATTGAATGAACTTTGAAATTCATGAGATAAATTTTTTTTTGGTGTTTTGATATTCCAAGAAAAAAAAACCTTTTAGAATCTTTTAGATCCAACGGTTAACCATGTTTCTACACCTGATGGCGTTAATCCTTTACAAAAATCGTTGGTGTTTTATATTTTCCTCATGATTTTATTCCTTAATAAAACTGCATTCAAGATATTTTGAATTTTTTACAGTTATATAAAAATAAATTAAATTGAATGTTGTGTATATACACTATGCGTTGAATATTTTTTTAAATTTTATTTTCACATTTTGACTGTTTTTTTCGCCTTAATTTGAAGGGAAAATTATCTGAACAGTTTCTTTACTATTCTAACGGTGTAGGATGGTGTAGTGGGTTAGCGCGAATGAGTGTTCTAATGCGAATTTTTTATTAAATCTATAATTTTATAAGATTTTAAAGTTTTATATATATTTTTTTGGTGTTTATAAATAAATATAAACAAAAGGAATAATTTTATAACTTTAATTCACTTTTATATTGATCCCATTATTATAAATATGAAGAAAAAATTGCATGCACTTTTTCAGTTGTGTTTCTTGAAAAATGGCGGAAGAGGTATGATTTTTTTCATCATTTTAAAAATGCAAAATAAATATATTATATATAAAAATTAAAGAAATTTATTGAATACACCACGTAATATATGTTTTTTTTTGTTTTATTTAAAGGACATAAAAAATTAAAATATTTAAAAATAATAATAATAAAGTCATTCGCAGTAGATAGATACAAATCACGCTAGAACAAGAATATTCGCGTTAAATCAAAAAAACATGATTTTCAAAATAAATGCAATATTGTGTTGATAATTGCTATTTAATTTATTAAACTATTTGATTTTCACGTAATTTAGACTTTGTTCTTTTGATGAACACGAACATTTTAACAAATAGAATTAAATTTCATTCATATTTTTGCCGATGAAAATTTTAATATTCTTAACTTCGCACTAGACCACACCATCCTAAATCAATGAATAAAATTTATCGTACACAGTGGGCCTGATAGAACAGTTTTCGACCATTTATCAGCTATTTTATCAAAAATAGCTTTTTTGTGACATATATTCGACTGTATTCAATAAAAATTTTATGAAGAAATAATAATAAGTTTATTTTATTTTCTTTTGTTTTCTGTACATTTTGATTGTATATACATTTTGTTTTTCTGTGAGAGACCTAGCTTATTTAATGCTATCACAACTTCTAAATTTATATTTAATAATTTTTAATAATAATAAGGAGAATTTTCAATTGATGTCTATTGAATCATCATAGTACTTTAAATTTAATCTCTATTACACAGCTTAACAAAAAAAAATCGATGTGCTTGCTTTAAGAAATATCGAAACACCCCAAAGAGATTTTTCAATCTTGATTATTTTGCACTTTGAAATTTTAAAATTCACTGATTCGTGTTTGTTTTATGAATTAATGAAATTTGTATGGAAAAGAGTCATTTCCCCTTTAAGTTGAAATTATTAAATATAAAAGTTTTAACTTTTCTGAGGTTAATTTTGTTCCAAAGTGTCAAGTAATTTATATTTTTAGAAAGAGGACAAAAAGAGCTAACAGAAAATATAAATTTTATCACAATAAGCCCACATCATATTCAATTTATATTAAATTTTGTTCTAAAAATACAAAAAAAATGAGTTTTTTCTTTTTTTTTGTATATGTTACCTGAAAAAGCCCAATATAATTGAACAAACTATATTAAAATTTATATTTTCTGTTAGCTCTTTTTGTCCTCTTTCTAAAAATATAAATTACTTGACAATTTGGAACAAAATTAACTTCAGAAAAGTTTAAACTTTGATATTTAATAATTTGAACTTAAAGGGAAAATGGCTCTTTTCCATACAAATTTCATTATTTCATAAAACAAACACGAATCAGTGAATTTTAAAATTTCAAAGTGGAAAATAATCAGGATTGAAAAATCTTATTGACGTGTTTCGGGATTTTTTTAAGCAAGCACATCGATTTTATTTTGTTAAGCTGTGTTATTCTAATTTGGGTTCTAAATAATTATTTAACTCTTAACCTAAGATTGATCAGTGATCGTTATTGAATTTTTGAGTAAGTTTGTTCATGAATGTTGAGATCATTTCCATATTAGTATCTTCATGGATTTTTGACGTTGAAGTTCGCCAATGAACATTCAGGATCATTTTGATAATTTTATTTTGGATAATTTGTAGTTGTTGTTTATTGGTTTTTGACATTATGTTTATTACAGGTGAAGCATAAGTAATTATAGGTCTGATGGCTATCTTATATAATAATAATTTGCTGTGGAGGTTCAGTTTAGATTTTCTATTAAGCATACTGTACAGTGTTTTGACAGCGAGGTTTGATTTTTTTATGACATACTGCAAATGGTCTCGAAATGTTAATCTATTGTCCATATATATTCCAAGATATTTTATTGGTGTAGTTTTTGATTCCCATTCTACTTCTGCATTGAATATATTAAGCTTACGATATGGTAATTGACGTGTTAATCTATTTGTGAAGAATTTTGATTGTGTTTTAGATGAGTTTATGAATATTTTCCATCGTTTGAAGTATTTGAAAAGTTTCTTGCTGTAATTTTCTAGTGAATTGATTATTGAATTAGCTCTTCTGGATGCTACAAAAAAAGCGGTATCATCCGCGAATTGTGCGAGTGTGCACGAGTCATCGGTTGGAATATCATAGGTATATACGTTATAAAGTACCGGAGATAGTACCGCCCCCTGTGGAACGCCATAGAAAATTTTATGTGTTGTTGATTGTTTATTTTGGACGTGAACTGTTAAGGATCGGTCTGTCAGGAAAGATTTGATGATTTTTGTTATGTAATGTGGTGTATTTATTTTGATTAATTTATACAGTAATCCATTTATCCATACTTTGTCAAATGCCTTTTCAATGTCACATAGAACTATTCCTGTAGAAAGTTTGTTTTGAAGGTTGCTTTTGATGGTATTTACTATTCGATGGAGTTGAGTTGTTGTTGAGTATTTTGATCTAAACCCGTGTTGGTGGCTTGGAATCGTGTCTGATATGTCAAGATGATTTCTTAATCGAGTTAAGATTACACGTTCTAGAATTTTGCTAATTGCACTTAACAGACTTATTGGTCGATAGCTAAGTGGTTGTGATGCGGGTTTTCCAGGCTTCAAAATACTGATAACTTTTGCATTTTTCCATAATAATGGAAAGTAAGAAAGTGCGAGACAACAATTGACGATGAATACTAAATAAGAGTACCCAGCATGAGGGAGTTTTTTCAGGAGATTATTATGGATTCTGTCTTTACCTGGAGCTTTGGAATTTTTTAATTTTGTTATGATGGATTCAATTTCAGGTTTGTCTGTCAGTTCTACGTTATTACTATCAATTCTACTGTGTTTCATGAATCTATTTACGGTATTTTTTACGTATCTAGTGTGTGTAATATCTTCATTTTCTAGTGAATTTTGATGATTTAAAGCAAATTGGTTTGCTAATGCATTACTCTTTTCTTCTGAAGTTATTAATTTTTGTCCATTTACAACAAGAGGAGGAATGTTTTTGTTTCTATTTTTGAGGAACTTTTTGGTTTTCCAGAGCTTGCAATTGTTATCTGAATTATCAATTTCAGAGAGAAGATGACTGAAATTCATATTGACAATATTTTTTATTTCGAGATCTATTTCATTTTGTAGTTGATTTATTTCAGGACGAAGAAAAATACTGTATTGTGGGTATCGTTGAGCTGTTCTTCGTAAATTGTTTTTTTGCCGTATTTTTGATTTAATAGAAGGTGTCAATGTCACTGCATAAGAAGATCTTTTTACTAATGGTACAGACACTTTTTGAGCTTCAAGGAGAGTATTTGAAAACTCATCTATCATGTTGTCTATATCAGTTGTGGTGACTTGTTCGATGTTTGGAAATGAGGTGTTTGAAAGTTTAGTTTGAATAAAATTTTGATACTTATCCCAATTTGCTTTTCGGAACAGTGGTACTAGAGTTGGATCGTTTTTAAGTGGGTTTTCGTTCAATAAGATATCATAAACTATCATGACGTGATCAGAATTTGATGTGAATGTTTCCATTTCAGTAGTATCGTGTAAGCCATTTGTAAGTAATAGATCAATAGTTGATGGTAAAGTGGTCGAATTTGATGGAAATCGTGTTGGGCTATCAGGAAATCTGACGAAAAAGTGTCTAATTGATTGTAAATTATAAAGAATATTCCCAGCTGCGTTTGCTCGCACGCAATTCCACATGCGATGTTTAGAGTTGAAATCACCATTTATAAAATAACTACATCTTCTATTAGTTAATAATTTTATATCATGTTGATAATGCTGTCGAATGTCATCGTTAGAAGTTTTACTTGGAAGGTAAATAGACCACACTTGAATACTTGAGTTATTGGAGATTTTAATTTCAATTCCTATTGCTTCAATAATTTTAAGGTTTAAAGCTGGTAAAAGTTCATGTTTTAATGTTCGAAGTACTTTGATAGCAACACCACCAGATGATCTTTCTTCATTCATGTTAATTCTATCATTACGGTAAATAATATAATTATGATTGGAAGGTAAAATAATTTCATCGTTAAGCATTGTCTCTTGTATGCAAGCTACATCTATGAAGTTTTCGTTAAGAAATGTGTTGAATTCAAAAATTTTATTTCTAATGCCATTGGCATTCCAATTGAGAACTTTCAAGGTTTCTTTATGGTTGTTTACCATAGACATATTTGATAACTAATTCGCCTAAGACGGTTACTTGATCTTTCGCGGTTTGGCACTTTTCTAATTTTTCAATCAGTTCATGGAACACTTCAATGAGTTCTTTTGAATTAAACTTGTTGCTATTTTTGTTGTTGTTCAAGTTATTTGTATTACGATTTTCCCAGTAATTTGGAGGTGGATGTGGTGTACTTGGAACGTTCACAGATTTTCTGACAGAGTCATTATTATAATGAGGAAAGTTAGAGGTGTCTGGTTGTGGCGATGATTTTTGTTGGAATTTAGAATTTTTACGGGAATTTTCTTTCATTCTTTGTTGAAGATTGACATAATTATATCTTTTAGCACATCCTGTGAAACTTGCAGTGTGGTTTTTCCCACAATTTGCACACTTTACTAAGTTGGGCGGAATTTTATGGTCATCATCTTTTTCGTGAGGGCAATCAGAAGATCTATGAGGACCTGCACAGCGACTACACTTTGGATATGTATAGCAATACCTTGCACCATGTCCCCATTCTTGACAGTTTGTACACCTTGTTGGAAAATTGAATTTAGATTTAAAATATTCCCAACGAACTATTGTGTGACATAAAGCTTTCACTTGTCTTAATTTCGACACATTCACATGATCTTCTTGAAAAAATGTTATTTTATAAATGCACTGATCTTTATATTTTCGTTCATAAATTGGTATTTCTTCAATGAGTCTAGGAAATACTCCAACACTTTTTAATTCTTCATTTAGTTCTTCAAAGTTCATTCGATGTAAACCATATAGGCAAAATTTCACTTTCCTCTCTTGTTTTTTTGTATGAGTATGGAATAAAACACTTTTATCATCAATTATTCTGTCTAAGAGAGCATCATAGTCACTCATTTTTGTCATTTGAATTTTAATACCTTCAGCTGTAATGCGTATGGTTAAATGTTTCATGTCTATGCACTCAACTTCTTTCAAAATGTTCTTAACGGCATCTATAGTTGTATCTTTAAAAGTAATAGGTGGAGGTTTATAATCTTTTGCATTTTTTTGATTTGAATGTGTATTACTGTTATCATTGTTTTTATCAATAATTGTTTGATTTTTAGATTTCTCACTCGCTTCACTTTGCTTTTTATTTTTATCACTGTTTTGATTATTTATGTGTGTATCACTGTTATTATTTATTTGCATGAGTTCGTTTTCTTCTACGTTATCTTCGAGATCATTATATACATTATTTGATTTTGCAGACCGCATGGTCTTTGTACTGTGAATGCTTGAAATTGATCCAGCTCTTTTTCTGATCAAATTTGAGGGTATTTGAACCCTGGGAGGCCACGGAGGCTCCATATTAGTGTTTAAATTGTTCACTTCAATAGAGATTTTTAGTTAGTTCGACAATAAGAATATTTTTAATTAAGTTTTATCACCGTATATAGAACCGGTGTGTAATCGAAAGATATCGAATTTAAATGTGTAGCGATTTTGAAATACGTCTACTCTCACCAACAATATATAACTGATTTTTTTTTTTTTTTTTTATGAAGAAACTTTAAAATACATCGAAGAAAAAAAATGGAATTTTGTATATTTCCAACACCTCATTTTTGAAGATTTTATCAATGAAATAACAAAATTAAAATTTCTAGATTTTAAATGGTGTGGTACATTCGAATTTTAACTTCTATTTATGTGACATTAGTTTATAGTGAAAATTTGCTTAGTGTGACATTTTTTTACGTTTCCTTGATTGTTCATATAAAATACTTCTTTTTAAGAGGACATTTGCTTATTATGACTCTGCTTTCTGTGGGATCGTAAATCGTATGGAAACGTCATTTTTATAATGATATTTATGTAAACAATTAAAATATTAATTAAAAAAATGTGCGATTTAATTAATTTTGATGTCTGCCAAATAGACAATCAAATGCATTTATGCGTCAAATTACTTTTTTTACTTTTTATTTATTATTGTATTTTAGTTGGTAATGAATTTTAGTAATATTTATATTTTTGATGTAATTTTATTAGTAATCTATCATTATTTATTGATTAGACAGCCTAAAACCCAAACCTCATTTCACCTCATTGGTGAAAAACAAAATAAACAAAAAAATAAAACATAAAATGGAAGATTTATTCAATTCTTTCACTTATAAGGACAATTTACTTCCTCTATAATGACTTCAGTTATTATAACATCTGCTTAGCATGACTGTCTTTTCCAATGTCATAAAAAAAGAAGTGGGCTGTATTATTAAAAATAGTTGAATCCGCAAAAGAAAATAAATGTGGACGAGATATAATTTGTAAATTATCTAAAATGTTTGTGTTTTCAAGCTTGAAATATCGAAATGGATGTGTCATCGACACTCAACGGGGTATAACTCACCATTTTTTAAGCCATCAAACCTCATAATTTATGTTAAATATGATGAAATGTGGATTAAATCACTGGTTTTGAATAACAAAAAAATATTCAGAAAAAAAATGTTCCATATATTTATATGGATGAATGTGCCCCACTTTTGAATGAGTGAATGTACCCCATCACATATTTCACAAATCAACACTAATTATAACTTAAAAATCTCCATGGATAACTTTACATTTTTAACTACCTTTAAAGCATTAAATTATATAAATTCATCACAGGCATTAGTCAATTTTGGGAAAAAAAATCAAAAAATTTTAAGTGTAATTTTAAAACTTTTATCGAGTTAATATTTTAGCTTATCCTTCAAAATAACGGGAAACACAAAAAAATAGAAGTTATTTTTTTTTAAATACACACTTAATTTAAGTTTGGTACTTGTACAAAAATTTAAACTAAAAACTGAATAAATTTTAAAATTTTTGAGATGATTGTTTTTCTGTGTTTTGATATTCCAAGAAAAAAAAGTTTTTGGATAAAGACATGTTTAAAATAGATCTTCGAAAAAATACAAAGAAAAACATAAATTTTGCTCTTGGAGCATTTTTTTTTCA
>LN483368.1:864955-918780 GCA_900002565.1 Culicoides sonorensis
GATGGAGAAATTTACTAAAATGTACTTCAACTTATTAGCTCTGAGAATAGGCTCATTAATTGGGCTCAGGAGTTGGGCTCAGGGATTAGGCTCCAAAGCCTGAAAATTATCAAAAGCCCAAAATGTCCGATTTTTTCAAATTTTGTTTCATAAAATTTCAGAATAGCGGATTTTTCAAAAAATTTGAAAATGGCGGAATATTTCAAAGTTTTTGATAGTTTCAATAATCCTCCATTTTGAATATTTTTGAATATAAAATAAAACTTAATTTTATTCAATGAAACGAGTCCGATCGAAATGCACTTTTCTTAACCGCCCAGTGGTTAAAATTTCTCATTTTTATTTCTCTCTCTTCGATTTCTGGCTAGTACGCTATCATAACATTTCTTTCTCTATAGATACACATACGGAAACCTCAAAATTTTGTATGTGAAATTAGCAAGTGTCAAAATGAATTCTGGCTTATTGACTTTGGTGGTTACGAACGATGAAAGTAAAATATTAAAATGCTTGAAAATTCCTTTGTAAAATTAGCAAATTATTCAATGTTTATTAAAATTTCAAAGAAAATACACATTTACTATGATTTCTTAAAAAAAAATAAACTTAAAAAAGCTTATAAGCTTAAAAATATAAACTTTTGTTTTTAGATTTCGTGAGCGTAAATTTTTACGCTCACCATACAAAATTTTACGCTCACTTTACGCTCTTTACGCTCTTTAGGCGACTCTGTGAAGGATAATATTTTATGTGTATATCAAACGCTTAACCATAATTTTACATCTGCTGGCGTTAATCCTTTACAAAAATCGTTGAAATTTTATATTTTCCTCAAGATTTTATTCCTCAATATAACTGCATTCAAGAAATTTTTAATTTGTTACAATTATATAAAAATAAACTAATTCAATTGTTGTGTATATCCAACACTATGCGTTGAAAATTTTTAATATATTTTTTTTTGCATTTTGATTGTATTTTTCGCTTTTATTTGAAAGGAAAAGTATCTGAACAGTTGCTTGATTTAATATTCTGAAGGAGCAACATTATAATTAAAAATTATCGTACACACTGGGCCTGATAGAACAGTTTTCGACCAATTATCAGCTATTTTATCAAAAATAACTTTTTTGTGATCTATATCCAATTAGAATTGAATTTGAATTTTTTTTTTTGAATAAATAATATAAATTTTTTTCTTATACATTCCTTATGTTAATAAAATTCCATATTATATGATCTTGAACTCATAAAGATTTCTGAATTTAAACAAATTAAGGTTTTTTAACTCATTCGCGTCATCCGTTGCGTCAACGCAACACCTACTTTGAGGTCACTTTTCACGTTCAAATCAAAAAATTTCTTTGTCAATCCATTTTAGAGTCTTAATTTAAGATATTTTATAGCAAACAGTTGAATCGTTTTTGAATTTAAATCAAAAACTAAACTTTTAAGAAAAATCAGGTTTTTTTCATTCTCGTACAAGATTTCTGTATATATTTGTGTATCACTTATACGTATTTTGTTTTGGCTCTCCTGAAAAATTTTTATATGAAACCTGAAATTTTCATCGAAGAGAAAAGTATTCACTCTTACCTAAAGAATAAATCATAGAAGAACTTTTTGTTCAAAACTCAATATTTCTAGAAGCGGCGTCGAATGAGTTAAGGGTTTTTATTCAAAATTGGATAATTTGATTTGAGCCATATTGAAGTCTTTACTAAGCCCTACAACTTTACTATATAACGTTTTAAGCATTCCAATACAAAAATTAATCGAAAGAATCAAAATGTTGATAAATTTCATTAATTTAAAAGAAAAGTATATTTTTCATCATTGTATACTCAAACTGTTTACTTAAAAGTTTATTTTTTTTTCATTTTAAAACATTTTATAAAATAATTTTATCAAAAAACTTTAAAATACATCGCAGAAAAAAATTGGAATTTTGTGTATATCAAACATGTGTACATCCAATACCTCATTTTTAAAGATTTTATTAATGAAATCTCAAAATTAAAATTTCTAGTTTTTAAATGTTTAAGCTTTATCAGGTTTGAAACATTTTGTAGTGCTAGGTTTAATTCAAACAAATAATTAAGCAGTTGAAATATAGCTTTGAAATTTTGTTTGATAAAATGACCAACGAAAATTGTGTATATATTCTTGGCAAGATCTAAAATACAATAAAATGTTTTTAAAAATTAATTTAGTTTTTTCTAAACTCCAGATCAATATTAAGGCTTGAGTTTTATGAAAAAAATAAAAATTTGGAAGAATAAGAAATATTAACTCAAATGTTAAAAATCCCGTAATTTCTGTGTATATCCAACAAACTAATGCCTGATCACAGATAAAAAATAAAAAATTTAATTCGACGAAATTTTATTTGCACCCATTTTGACGATTTGGCAAAAGGGCAGCAAAAGTTTGTTCTACCACTAATGCAAATTTTTTATAAATTGATATTCTAAAAAAATTTGTTGTTACTATATTTAAAGTTCTGAAAATAAACAATTTGAGAAAAATTATAGGGAGCTAATATACAAAAAAATACCTTATCGATGTCCCAGGCTGAATATTTTTTTGAGTATAAATGTTTGGTGTGATAATTCATTTCAAACATGTAAAACATCATTTAATGTATTCATTTGCATTAATATTATTAGTAAATTATAATTAATTGCCAAATTAACAGAATTAAATTTTTTTGCAGAATTATTTGTATGGACATCAACATGTATTTTAAAAATTATTCAGAAATGCCTGCACAGGATACGTGAGTATCTATGAAACTTTAATATAAACGTACATTAGTTTCAACAATGTGATTCTCTGGCACTAATACTAACACAACAAAATTAAAAAATTCTTGTGTCATTAGGGCTGCGCACATTAAAATGTTATTTCAAATATTATGAGAAGAAAATACCGTTGCGTTTTGAAATAAAAAAAAAATAAATTTTAAATAAAAAATGAATAAATGTAATTATAAAAAAATGTAAGCGCGTTTTCAAACAAACATTTCGTATTTGTTATCGCTAATTAACTACTTTTTTACTTTTTAGTTTTATTCAATGTTATTTTTTATAACAATGCTGAATTTCAGGTCGATGTGTTCACATTCTGTTAAAAAATTACTGTGTATGTAAAAAAATTTTTTTTTTCATGTTCGTGTTAGGTCTTTTGTGTCTTTGGCAAAGTTGTAGCTTAGGTGTAGAAAATTCTGAAAATATAATATTTTTTTCCAATTTTCCGGAAAATTCGTGGAACTTTTTTAATTTTCACTAAAAGTTGAATGGCAACCCTATTTTTTATATGGACATCCTAATTTTTTTTTGCGAGAGCACCTCGACCGATAAAAATAAGATTAAGTTTCAGAAGAAACTATCGGTCTGGAAAGCCCCAGAAAGGTTGTAGCGGCGTTTTCATTGACAGACACATTTTGATTTGATTAAATATAAAAGTATTATAAAAAAAATAAAAATTACTTATTGGAAGAAAAAGAAATATAACTCAAAAGTTTAAAGTCCCGTAATTTCTATGTGCTTGTTTTTTTTTATAAAATAGTAGGATTTTTTTAATGTAGAATAGACTTAAAAGCAAAAGTAACGATACACGTTCCCAAACTATAGTTAGCCTTAGTGCCTTTTAATATACTTAAATATTTTTATGTGCCCATGGGTTGTACATTTTTTTATTATCTTATATTTATTATAGGATTCATAGTACTGAAACCTTTAAAACGTACCTTAAGTTTTTCACTAATCTTGTTTCAGATGGTAAATCTAAAAAGTTAAGTAAAAAATGTAAGCGTTCAATAATCTCAGACGTTTGCATTCCAAAAATCCATCCAAAGTACGTCATCGTTTCTTTTATAGAAAATTCACCATATAATGCAATTTCCTGTGGCATGTAACCTACTCTTTTACCAGGAACACCAGAACCTGTTCATATATTTTATATTGTTACAATTACACTGCTTAACATTTTCAAAAAATTGTCTCCGAACGCAAATTCCTTTTGGGGGCCCATTTTATATATAAAAAAAATAAGTTTGGCGTTTCCCGTTTTTCATTTGGACCTCGTTTTGATTTTTTTAAGTGGATTGATGTTTTAGAGCAATTTTCCAAAGAGATTCAAAAATAGGGCATCATTTTTATGGATCTGTGGCTCTACTATGCGTCCAAAACACCAAATATATAATATTTTTGGAAAGCTTGAACAATTTTCTTTCATATTTGCAACTTTTTTGAATCCATCTCTAACCTCAATAGGGGTGTTCAAAGTGAAAAAATATTTTGATGAAGGGAAAAAAGTTAAAAAGTTGATTAATGTTATAAATTAATTTATTGAAATTTGTACATGAATAGTAAAATTATTTGTTTTTATTTATATAAAAGTATGTGGTCTTTCTATCGTAAAGAGTTTGTTAAGTCTTTTTCGTTTTTTCACTTTGAACACCCCTATTGAGGTTAGAGATGGATTCAAAAAAGTTGCAAATATGAAAGAAAATTGTTCAAGCTTTCCAAAAATATTATATATTTGGTGTTTTGGACGCATAGTAGAGCCACAGATCCATAAAAATGATGCCCTATTTTTGAATCTCTTTGGAAAATTGCTCTAAAACATCAATCCACTTAAAAAAATCAAAACGAGGTCCAAATGAAAAACGGGAAACGCCAAACTTATTTTTTTTATATATAAAATGGGCCCCCAAAAGGAATTTGCGTTCGGAGACAATTTTTTCAAAATGTTAAGCAGTGTTATTGTATAATTATCCTTTTTTTTAAACTATACTTACCTTTTGTACCAGGTTTTCCTCCAAGGACCCAAATTTCTCCTGAATTGAGCCTACGCCTCCCTACAATGCAAGACAAAAGTGTAGTTTTTCCACACCCTGAAGCTCCAAGAAGACCGTATCTGAATGAAAATTTTTTTAGTAAGTGAACTTTTTATTTGTTTTATATAATTTACATGGTTCCTTTAGCAACGGTCATGTTTAGGTTTGATAATACTTGGTTTCGTTTTGATTTTCCTCCATATGATTTGAATGCGTGTCGGACTGATACAGCGTTTTGTTGACGACTCCATGTCGTTCCACCATCTTCAAAATTTGTGCTATTTTGTTCACCGTTGTTCCTATAAAGAATATGACAAAATTACTCCTAAATTCTGTTTTGCAAAATGTAAATTCAAATAACTTTACAGCAATTGAGTTACGTGATAGTTCTTAATTAAAAAAAAATCAAAAACCAAACATTTTTAGCGAATTTGAAAAAAATAATCATATTAACCAAATTTGTAATTTAACGTGATTCCCGTCCCAATCGACCGTTTTTTGCAGAATTAAAGAATTATTTAAAAAGCAGAATTACCTCTAATAGTTGTTATTCCAACATATTTTGCAAATTGAGATGTGTAAAAATTAAATTAAGAAAAATAACCAAAAGTGAATCAGAATATGAATAAAATGTTTTGAATGTTGTATGGAAATCATAGTTTCCGATTCTTCAGATACAGAAACCTAATTATACTCGTAATTAGCTCGACGAGACCTACAACTTGTAGAAGAGCATTTTTTCCACTTTAGTGGAAAATGTCGGAAAATCGGGAGAATAAGTTTTTAATCGGGAATTAATGGGTTTACCCGGTCTTCGCCCGCTAGACAACGGTATAATAAAAAAACAGTAATAAAACGATGTTTATATAGTCTTTTCGGGTCTATCTTTTGACTGTTTTTTCATCATTATTTGTCTATATTTTGATATACAAAAAATAACAAAATAATAGTGTTTTTTGTTTCAACATTTTCGATACAATACAGAGTTGCGTATGGGTATTGTTGTGATTCACCAACAGTATATTTAAAAAAAAAATTGTAATAAGCATCATATTGCATTATGACGTAATAGTTTACATAATCTGTTGCGAAATTTTTTATGCATAAAATTTAAGAAACTAATAATTTTAAGCACTATAGATATATTTTTGTACGGTAAATTTGAGAAATTTAGAGATATTTGTAACAAAAACATCATTCTTAACCCTTGGAGGTCCCTAAGAAAAAGTAACGTACGTGTCTCTAGAGTGACATATCACCCAGAATGTTCATCTAATTTGCATTTACTTTTAGCTTTAAAACTTAACTTTTTATGATTCTAATTTTATAACTGGATGTAAATATTGTGTGAAGAAATATGATTCAATCAATATTAGGTCTTGAAGACTCACTTTAACGAGACAATTATATAACTAAATAAAGCAAGCGCAGAAAGAACCGTTTATGAAACATAGATTCTTTTTTGGAAAATATGTACTCCTTTGTACCCCTAAATGTATTTTAGAATATTCATACTATCTTCAAAAACATTATTTTTTGAAGACAATCCGCAATTATGAAATTTTTTGAAAAAAACATTTGAAAAAATCCAACAAAACAAATTATCAATAATTTTTCAACCGTTTTTTAACGCTTTTTCAGGCTCTGGAGGCTCTTGATCCTAAACCTTGAGCTGAATCTCAAAACTAATGAGCTATAATTAATCCTCATGAGCTCCTCTACCCTACTGAAAGCACTCGACCACGCTCCGATGAACCGTCCCGGAGTTATAGAGTTAACTGTGGGTCAGAGTGTCCGAGTGAAAGCGGTCAGAGTGTCAGATTGATGGCGGACAAACCGTCTGTAAAAGTGCATTTTTTCTTACAAAAAGAACTAAAAATGTAAAATTACATTGATAAATGAAATATTATTACAAAAATAATAAAGACAAATGGGGAGAAATATTAATAAAATTTCCGATGCCTTTATTTTTTGCTATAAATTTGTACACTGGTTCTTCATGTCATTCTAAGCATCAATGCAAAAAATTCCGTACACACGTTCTCGAGATATCGCGCTTTGAAATTTCGCGAATGGCGTGCGGGGCCATTTTTTGTCTTGTGATATCTCGAGAACTACAAAACGTAGAAAAAATTCTAAATATGTTTTGGAAAGATCTGAAGGATATCTTTTTTAATTATTTATATTATATTTAAAAAAAAGTATTAAATTCATAAATAAATTTCAATTTAAAACACTGTTTTGCCATTTCTAGTATTGGGACGGGTTCGATTTTTTATTTTTTTACATGATTTTGTAGCTTTTATATTCAGCAATAGATTTATTTTGGTTTTGGTTAGTGCAACCTAGAGTTTTTAAAGATTCATAGTCTAAAAGAGCGATTTAATTACATTTTTATTAAATAAAATTTTTTAAAAGTTGAATTTTCAGTATTAAAGAAACATCGTGGTCCTAAATCTTCTTTGGAATGTTTCTAGCTTTAGCACTTGATTTAAGGTTCTTGTAATTGAAATATTTGCTCAAACTCTTCGATCTGAAAATTCAACTTTTAAAAAAAATGTTGTTAAAAACATTTAATTTTTCTCAAAACCATCTTGTTCTTTCCTTTTTAGTTAGCTTCCTACCTTTTTATAAAAGTTTATTCTTTATATAATATTAGTTTATAATATCTTCCTAAGGACAAATTCCACTTTTTCATATATTTTTTGCCATTTTTTGTCTATTCTGCATTTGTAGAATACATTTAAATACAATTAAAACACTATTCTAAAAATATTAAAATTGTATATTTTTAAATGTCCGTTTTGTGATTTATAATGCCGAATGGGTATCGCCCGTTGAAGAAAATATGCAATTATAATACAATTAGAATAGTATTTTAATACTATTTAAATTGTATTCTTAAATGCAGGATAGACAAAAAATGGTGTTATTTCTATTGCAAAATAATGAGTATACAGATCGATAGAGAATCAAAAAATTCAGTGTCTTGAATCTGGGTTTTGCAATTGCACCCTCCAGAGAGTTCTGAATTGGCTTTTTGTGAAATTAACCTTTTCAGTCCCGAATTAAAACAAAGGAAGCTAGAATTTTTTTGATTATATATTCTTACTATTGATGCTTAAAAGAGCTCAAATTAATTTTTTCAGAATTTTTTGACCCTTCCTTGACCTTGAAATTAACTTTCCCTTATAAGGGACCACGGGACTGAACGAAAGTAATTAGTGTCCCTTATAAGGGACCAGGGGACTCAACAATTGCAAATTAGAATTTTGTAAGAGCTTATCACTCAAAAAATGTTCCTTTGAGTCCCGTTGTCCCTTATAAGGGACAGAAGCAAACATCTTAAAAACTAATTTTCCTGTTGTTGTTTCATAAATCCAATTATTTTAATTTAAAATACATAAAGGATGTTTAAAAAAAATTCACGACTTTTTTTAATGTGTTTTTCTATTATTTTTGTCGATCAAAACTTTTACAAGTCATAAAAATGTGTGAAAATTTTTCCAAAGGAAAAATCGTTTATAAGAATAAAAATCGATAGAGAATCAAAAAACTCAGCGTCTCGGATCTGGTATTTTCGGTTGGACCTTTCCGAGGACCCTGAGAGGGCTCTTTGTGAAATTCAGGCCTCTTCTTAGGCTTTCCTGAAAATTTTTCTATAGGAAAAGTCGATAGAGGATCAAAAATTACAGTGATTTGTTTCTGGGTTTTTCGATATAACCCACCAGAGGGTCATGAGAGGGCTTTTGTGAAATGAAGGTCAATGTTTAGACTTTCCTGAAAAAAATCCTTTACCAATTTGTATACTCATCAACGACTTTTCATTTGAAAAAATGTTCAAGAAATTCTAAAAATTGGCTTTCATTTCACAAAATCCCTCTCAGGACTCTCTGGAGGGTTATATCGGAAACCCCAGATACAAGTTACTGTATCTTTGATTCTCTATCGATTACCAACGACTTTTCCTTTGGAAAAATTTTCACAAAAGTCTTAAAACCGATCTTTATTTCACAAAATGCCCTCTCAGCGGCCTCTGATGGGTCGAATCGAGAAACCCTAAGTGGAAATAATTTTCTTCTACAAGTTGTAGGTCTTCTCAAGCTCTCAAGATTTGGGTATAATTACGTTTCTGTATCTGAATAAATAAAGGAAGAAATATCAGGGTTTGAGGCTAAAACCTAAAATATGTCTTAATGCGTTAACCCAGGGGAAAAGTATTTAAACCATGGTATTTTTGTGATGGAGCCCAATAGGGCTTTCTACTATGAGCGTATAAATAAAATCGGGAACTATGATTTCCACACTCGGCTTCATTTATATGAATCCATTAAAAATTTATTAAAAGTTAAAAAAAAATTTTTATACTTAAATTGTTTTCGTTTTTAATTCGTATGTGTTTTTTTTTATCTGATAAAAGTTTTTCAAAACCGATTAAATTTCATGATATTAATATTAAAAAACATTTATTCAAAATAATAATTATCATTTAGTATTCAAATGTAATTGTATAAAAAGTTTGATTATTTTTCGACATCAAGTGAGTGTAAAATGAAAAATTTATTACATCTTTGTTCTTTCCGTGTACTTATAGAGGTCTACAGTAGTGACCAAGTACTGTATACCTCTATAAAGGTGCATTCAATCACATGTTGTTTTTTAGTTTAGTGGTTTAGGAACTTTGTACTCAGTTAAAAACTAATATTGTCATATAAAAACAACAGAAAATTTTCAACAAGACTCCTATACAACATTTAATGATCTGTAAAAAATTGAATTTTAGAGCGAAAACTGTAATTTTTCATACAAATTATAAAAAAACTGATGCAAACCAAACAATATGGTTGGATACTCATGCTTTTACTGATTCATGTAGGTGCCTTGCATTACTTAATTGATTGGTATGCATTAAATTTTGTTGTTTTTTTATGAAAGTCTCAAAATAACGCGGTCTCTCTAAAACTCTAAAATATTGATTTTCACAATTTGTTGTTTAGAAGATGAAAACTGACTTAAATTGAATATAAAAGCTAACAAATAAAAAAATAACCAAATATTAAGCAGTTCAAAATCTTTTCACTAACGAAATTTAAAGATATTTGTAATAAAAATATAAATAAAATTTTTGATAACTTTATTAATTTTATAAATTGATTTCAATTCATTGAAAATATAATAACTATTTTGAATTGATAGTGTTTAAAAATCTTAAAAACTCCACCACACACAAAAATACTGAAAAAATCTTTGTATTTAAATACTTAAGAACACAAAGTTATTTTTAAGTGCGCCAAGACATTAAAATTTACTAAGGTCATTAAAAATCAAAAGAAAGACATACCTAATTACGACAATAAAAATCATATGTGCTTATTAAATATTTTATGTTTTAGATAAAAATATCATTTGGATCTCAATTTATATTACATAGATTTATCTAATCCAAAAAATTATTGTAAATGAATAAATCACAAGAATGCTTATTATATTAGAATAAGAAAATTAATTACATATTTTTCAAGTTCGTTTCTTGTTAACATTTAGTTCTTTGGTTATGTTTTCGTTATGGTTATAAAATATAAGTTTTCGACATGTTTGTAAAAAACCAAAACTTATTTAGCATGATATTTCAAAAAGTATGGACATGTTAATGTGTGTATGTTTATAGTAAGCAAACACAAATATTAAACTTGTTCAAAAAATATTATACTATATTATAATGACGTCACAAAAAAAAAAACACTATTAATGAATATATAATTAAACCAGTTTTGGTTAGTTAAATAATTTTAAATATTACTTATTATTTAATCATCCCTGTATTGCCCTCAAACAAATAAAATTAAAATTAAGATAGTTAATAGATTTTAATTTTATAAATAAATACTTACAATTGTGGCTCTACCCAACTAAACATTTTTTTCAGACGATTACCTTCATTATTAGTTGTATCCATTATAAAATGTAAGTGGTATATGTAATTTGATCTAAAATATGATATAATTTAAATTAAAATCAACCTTATATCAATATCTTATTAAAACATATTAGCATAGCTAACGGTCGATATTAAGATATATATTTCGGATTTGTTAGAATCACTTACGAAAGTTATAACTTTTACAGAACTTAAATAACTATAGAACTGAATAAAAATAAACTACTTCACATTAAATGTTGAAGGTAACTGAAAACAACTACGTAATTGAAATGAAAATATGTTATATATACATTTTAGAATTAGCGTTACATTCATCATTACAAGGGTGTTTAAATATGATAACTTAAGCCAACAATTATATTCTTATTTAAATGCTTTAAGCGCTTATTTAATGGCTTTATGATCACTGAATATGCTTTTACACTACAAATGTGATCAAAAAATGATTTAATTTTTTTTTTTCATTATAATGAAAATAAAATACTGTTAAGTTTACAGGATGAAATTTTTAACACTATATAGTAAATATTCAAATACAAATCTGGTTATCACCACCACAATATCTTAATATAAATATACTGCGTACGCTACCAGATATATCCCGAGTAGCAACATAAAATCTGGTAAAATTGACAGTATTCCATGTATCGCTTACTAAATAATATGAGAGAAGCGTCTACAACCAGATTATACTGTATTATTTGCAAGATCATTAAAAAAAAATTAAAAAAAAACACCAAATTTGTATTGGTAACAGAGAGTTTTCAAACTCTAAAAATTACCCAGTTAAACCAAAACGCACTAAAAAGGAGGAAATAAGGTTTAAGAGGAAAATCTAATGAGAAATCAAAGTTTAACTCTTAACTGGCCTATTTTTAGTTCTAAGTCACATCAAATAAGCCTTATAAAATGCTGTATAAATATTACAATTTGCAATCACAATAATTCGTATCAATAATAACATTAAAATTTATGTTAATTTTTCTTTTTTGTTTAAAAATTGAGAAGTTTATTGAATAAAGTAAATAAATGAAATATCAATAACGTTTAGTGCCTATTTCCAAGGAATTTGTTTGAAATCATAAAAAAATAGTCAGAAATCACCCTCTAAAGCCAACTTATTCTTTTTGTCATCATGATTTTTTATATAAAACTATCAAAAGCGATTAATTTGTTATTAAAATGTATTAATTTGATGTGTTCTTAGTAGTCCAATCAATTTTGCGACACGAATGTGTAAATGAATACATTGTGATTCAGTTAAAATATTGAAAGGTGCAAGAAAATGTGAAAATTAAAAGAATAAATCATCATAATTTCAAAAGAAAAATTGGCATCCATATGACTTTTAGAGTATTTTAGATTGATAAGTTTTATATATTTGAAATGGGTGAGGGTTTTATTCCGGGCTAAGAATATTTTAAACTAAAAATTGGCCAGTTAAGAGTTAAACTTTGATTTCTCATTAGATTTTCCTTTTAAACCTTATTTCCTCCTTTTTAGTGCGTTTTGGTTTAATTGGGTAATTTTTAGAGTTTGAAAACTCTCTGTTACCAATACAAATTTGATGTTTTTTTTAATTTTTTTTTATATTTTATAACTTTTAGTTTTAGGTTTGTAAAGTTCATTTTTTATTTATTTTGTAATACACCAAACACAGCTCGGAAATAATTCGATAATACAAATTATGTCCATGTTTAAGTTATTTAAAATCAAGATTCATACATGTTACGATGATTTCTGATAGTTGGTAATTTTGATAAATGCAAAAATTATTAATTATGTTACAAGAATTGGATAAGAGATATCATTTCATGTTCAAAATTCATGTATATGACCTACATTAAAGTTGTTCAGTTTTTCAAGCTGAAAATTTTGTAGAAGAAAATTTTTCCGTACAGCTCCATACGTCTATAGGGTTGTACGGTAGGTTCATTTTTTTGTATGGGGACTCCAATTTTTTTTGAGTGTGGGACCATCTACGTCCAAAATGATGAATATTTGCAGAAGAAACTAGGGGTCTATTTTAAACGACAACGGAGATATGGGCGTTACCGACTATCTTACGAAGAAATATGAAAGGTTACAACATATTAACTGTTATAATAAGAGATATCATTTCATGTTCAAAATTCATGTATATGACCTACATTAAAGTTGTTCAGTTTTTCGAGCTGAAAATTTTGGTGTAGAAAATTTTTACGTACAGCTCCATACGTCTATAGGGTTGTACGGTAGGTCCATTTTTTTGTATGGGGACCCCAATTTTTTTTGAGTGTGGGACCATCAGGGTCAAAAATGATGAATATTTGCAGAAGAAACTAGGGGTCTATTTTGAACGACAACGGAGATATGGGCGTTACCGACTATCTTACGAAGAAATATGAAAGGTTACAACATATTAACTGTTATAATAAGAGATATCATTTCATGTTCAAAATTCATGTATATGACCTACATTAAAGTTGTTCAGTTTTTCAAGCTGAAAATTTTGTAGAAGAAAATTTTTCCGTACAGCTCCATACGTCTATAGGGTTGTACGGTAGGTTCATTTTTTTGTATGGGGACTCCAATTTTTTTTGAGTGTGGGACCATCTACGTCCAAAATGATGAATATTTGCAGAAGAAACTAGGGGTCTATTTTAAACGACAACGGAGATATGGGCGTTACCGACTATCTTACGAAGAAATATGAAAGGTTACAACATATTAACTGTTATAATAAGAGATATCATTTCATGTTCAAAATTCATGTATATGACCTACATTAAAGTTGTTCAGTTTTTCAAGCTGAAAATTTTGTAGAAGAAAATTTTTCCGTACAGCTCCATACGTCTATAGGGTTGTACGGTAGGTTCATTTTTTTGTATGGGGACTCCAATTTTTTTTGAGTGTGGGACCATCTACGTCCAAAATGATGAATATTTGCAGAAGAAACTAGGGATCTATTTTGAACGACAACGGAGATATGGGCGTTACCGACTATCTTACGAAGAAATATGAAAGGTCACAACATATTAACTGTTATAATAAGAGATATCATTATCAAGCACTACAACAAATAATACAGCATTTAGAATATACTTTGTTACAGCAACTAGATATAATATTATTTTTACAGTATATCTGGTAAAATTGACCAGATTTGTAGTGTATGAAATAGTAATATATCCTATAATATCTACCATATATCTTGTAGCATGAGGGCAGAGAAATACTGTAGATTACACTAGATTTCTTCAAATCTGGCAAATATAACAAGATATACTGTAGCTCACGCCTGTCTTTTTGTTCGGTATACATATTACATAGCGTAAAATATATTGAAGTGGAACTCAAACTGATTTATATGAAATAATTGCATAGAAATTACATCAAAATATAAGAATATATATTTTTATTTTATTTTTTTTATTTGAATACTTCTATATGATATATATAAATATATATTTAACAGACTCCGAAGCCAACTTAAACACCCATACTGAAGTACAAACTCGGCGGACGCAGCATATTCCCACAAGGCAAACCCAGCAGAAACAGCAGACGAACGGCAGAATCAGCAGACAAACTTCATTGGTCCAGTGGTTAAAGCATCCTCTTTGCAACTGGATGGCTTGGGTTTCGATACTCAGAGCGGACAATCAGCAGCGCTATATACTGTTGTTTTCTCTATCCTGAATTTATATAGTGCGATAACAAGCAAAATAACACACCATGCAACTTGATCACAGCTGGCACCGATCTGTATAGTACAGAATAAATTTGATTGTACCGCACGGTAACAAGATAGTCGACTATTTGTACGCAGCAAAAAGTAGATATCTTTAGGATAAGTCGATTAAGTAGATTTTAGATATAATTTGCATTATATAGATTAATAGATTTAAGTTACATGAAGATGAAAGACATGCCTTCAAGGACCCACCCTGTTGCGCGTAAATGCCTAAAATTTAGGCACTCAATTCCTAAAAAAAAGCATCCGATGCATAAAAAATAGGCATCCATATAAAACCTATAGAATGTGTAGCACGATGCCTAAAAATTAGGCATCCATTTCAAAATAAAGTATATTTAAATTTAAACGGCAGATCCAGTATACAAATGACAGTTCTATAAAGGCACCACTTAATAAAAATTTGTCTCTTCAATAAATTGCGTTTAAATTATTAAATAGAATCACTTCTCAAATGTTCTAAAATGTCACGATTTTTCAGAAAAAATTTAAACGGTATAAACCGAAAAAAGGTGAATTGCGAAAATTGTGCATCGAAATAAGGCAACGCTCTAAAATACAAATAAAAGTAAATATATTTGGCCGATCTGATTTCTTTACGAATGAGTTGAAACTTTGTATGAGACAGTTTTTCTGGTAGATAAAACGATCTGCAAACCCAGGCAGCAAATCTGCAAATTAAATAAAACTTATTAAAATAACGAAATGTTTAGTAATATGCAGAAATAAAAATAATTATAACCTATATGTAACCTAAATTATAACCACTTTATGTATATGTGTTGTACGTTTATTGTTAAGGGGAAAGACCTATCCATTTTCAAGAAAATTCATAATTTATTCAAAAATACTATTTTTTTTTCTTAAAATTTTTAACTCATTCGACGCCGCTCCTAATAATGAGTTTTGTACAAAAAATTCTTCTACGATCTACTCTTTTGGTAAAAGTGAATACTTTTCTCTTCGATGAAAATTTCAGGTTTCATATAAAATCATCATCAAAATAAAATACGTATGTGCTACACAAATACATACAGAATTCTTGTACCAGAATGAAAAAACGCGACTTTCCATAAAAGTTTAGCTCATAATTTTTTAGTTTTTGGTTTAAAGTCAAAAACGATTTAACTGTTTGATATAAAATATCTTGAATTAAGACTCTAAAAAAGATTGATAAAGAAATTTTTTAATTTGAACGTTAAAAGTGACCTCAAAGTAGGTATTGTGTTGATGTAACGGATGATGAAAAATGATGATGATGCTCAAAATGATGAAAATGGTGAACGCTTACTTGACTGGGCCACTAATAACTCCCTTTGTTTGGTATTTGATTCAAAAGATAATCCAACATTCTTTTCACAAGCCCATCAAAGTGGATCCAATCATGACTTATGTTTCGTTAGCTGTGATGACGAAGGTAATCCATTACCAATTAGCAGGAAAGTTTTATCTCCATTTCCCAATAGTCAGCATAGACCCATTTTATATGATATTGGCATTAGCATTCCAATAATTCAATCCATACAACGCCCTCGTTGGAATTTTAATAAAGCTCAATGGGATAATTTTAAACAACATCTTGATGACGTCATAAGATTCATTAAACCAACTTGTGAAAATTACAATCGTTTTGTTAATTTAATCATCAGTATAGCAAAAAAACATATTCCAAGAGGCTATAGAAAAGAATATATTCCATGCTGGAATGAAGACACAGACAGATTATTTGAAGAATTTAAACAAAATGAAAGTTCTGAAACTGCCAAAGAGTTACTCAAATCACTTAATGATGCTAGAAAATCAAAATGGCTACAAACTGTTGAATCTCTTGATTTTCGTAGATCTAGTAGAAAACCGTGGTCACTTCTAAGAAAATTAGGTGGAGCCACAAAACCTAAAGCACTTAAACCTACAATAAATGTAAATCTAATTGCACAACGAATTGTCAATTCATCAAAATCACCTTCAGATAAAGAATTTTCAAGAAAAATTCATGAAAAATATCGTAAATTAAGAAAAAGCACTAGAAGGGACAGCAATGTATCTCGTGCTTTTGATGTAGAAGAAATAAATGAAGCACATAAAGTAATGAAGAAAGGTAAAGCAGCTGGTTTTGATTCAATTTACCCTGAATTTTTGATAAACAGTGGTATTAAAGTTAAAGAATGGCTTGCAAAGTTTTACACACATTTGCTGATGAACAATCGTTTACCACCAATTTTCAAAAAAACAAAAATAATAGCCTTACTGAAACCTAATAAACCTTCTGATCAACCTGAAAGTTATCGCCCAATTGCTTTATTATCTGTTTGCTTAAAACTCATGGAAAGACTCATCTTAAATAGTATTTCAGACAAAATATCAACTGTCATACCTAAAGAACAAGCTGGGTTCATGAAGGGCAGAAGTTGTTCAGAACAAGTTCTTACTTTAACAAATTTCATAGAAAATGGGTTCCAAAAACGTTACAAAACAGGTGTTGTATACATAGATCTCACTGCAGCATATGATACAATTTGGAAAAAAGGCCTCATGTACAAATTAATTAAAGTTATACCTTATCGTAGACTATGTGACTTTATTATGAATATGTTAAGTGACAGAAGATTCCAAGTTTATCTTAACGATTCCTGCAGTAACATCCGGCAACTTAACAATGGTCTTCCACAAGGCTCTGTCTTGTCATGTACTCTTTTTAATCTTTACATACATGACTTGCCAAAATCCAAATCTCGAAAGTTCTTATATGCAGATGACATGGCATATGCTATACAAAATAGAAAATTTGAACGCATCGAAAAACTCTTAACAGAAGATCTTGTTTCATTTGTGAGTTTTTGCAAAAAATGACGTCTAATTCCAAGTTCCTCCAAGACTGTTGTTTCGTGTTATCATTTGAATAATCGAGATGCATCACGAGCTCTAAAAGTGTACATGAACAATTCATTACTAAAGCATGATTTCGAACCAGTATATCTAGGTGTTACTCTTGATCGTACTTTAACGTATAGCAAACACCTTTCCAATCTAGCTGCAAAATTAAGAACTCAAAATAATTTATTACAAAAATTAGCAAACACCTCATGGGGAGCACAAGCATATTGTCTAAGAATTTCTTCACTAGCGCTGGTGTATTCCACAGCAGAGTATTGTTCATCAACTTGGCTAAATAGTTGTCATGTCAAGAAGATTGATACTCAAATAAACACTACAATGCGAATAATAAGTGGTACAGTATCATCAACCCCAACTATATGGTTACCTGCGTTGTGCAATTTACTTCCTCCTGATTTACGCAGAAAAAAGAATTTATTGAATGAATACAATAAAATTTTAAACAATTCTCACATTCCAATTTATCAAGACATTCAACTTCAAATTCCTGCAAGATTAAAATCAAGGTCAACTGCAATATCACTAGCATTTCGATTAAAACAATCAAATTTTGATCCCAATACAACATGGACAAATCAATGGTATGACTCAAATTATCTAAGTCCCTTGTTTGATTTTGAAAAAGACAGATCAGCAGAATTTTTGCTGTCAAGAAAAACATGGTGCAATCTGAATAGATTACGTACTGGTCATGGTCGCTGTAATTTTATGATGCACAAATGGAAATTCAATGATAGCCCAAATTGTGTTTGTGGTACAGAACAACAAACAATGATGCATATCCTCAATGATTGTCCACAATTATCATTCAATGGTGATGTTAATTCAATAAAAGAACTTCATCCAATTGCCTTACAATGGCTCAAAAATCTTAACTTATAATACTTAATAATTTTATGTTGAATTCATACGCTAAATAAATAACGGATGACGCGAATGAGTTAATAATTTTTGTTTATTTTAATTACGAAAAATATTATAAACTTGTTATGAAATTTTTGAAAATCGTTTTTAATTTGTCAAAAAACTTTAGAGAGATAATTCATTTTTTATAATACTTTTATATTTATTCAGATCTACAAAGTGTATGTCCAAGAAAGTGTCGCCACAGCCTTCCTGAGACGTCCAGGACCCATAGTTTCTTCTGAAACTATACCTTATTTTCGTTGGCCGAGGTGCTCGCGTAAAAAAAAAATTAGGGTGTCAATATAAAAAATTAGGGTCGCCATACAACTTTTAGTGAAAATTAAAAAAATTTCCACGAATTTTCCGGAAAATTGGAGAAAATATATATTTTCAGAATCCCCTTAACCTAAACTACAACTTTGCCGAAGACACCAAAGACCTAACACGAACTTGAAAAAAAATTTGTTTTTTTCAATGCACATGAATTCTCTATTGTTAAAACAGAATGTGAACACATCGACTTGAAATTCAGTATTGTTATGAAAAAAGTTAACATTGAATAAAACTAAAAAGTAAAAAATAAAAAAAAAATAAAAAAAAAATTCAATTGAAAACAAAGTTCTGGCCATCATTTAGGAAGTTTTTAACTTCTAAAATAAACTTTTATAAAAGGTAGATGGCTAACTAAAAAGTGAAAAACAAGAAACTTTCAAGCAAAATAAGGTATTTGAGATTAAACACAAATTTGTTAAAAGTTGAATTTTGAGAACTGGAAACTATTTTTTTTAAGAATATCAACTTTGGTCCAAGCACTCACAAAATTGATATTTGGTTGAGTTTTTATTTAACTTCAACTTTCAACAAATTTGTGTTTAATCTCAAATACCTTATTTTGCTTGAAAGTTTCTTGTTTTTCACTTTTTAGTTAGCCATCTACCTTTTAAAAACTTCCTAAATGATGGCCAGAACTTTCATTTTCATTTCATTTCATTTATTTGGCAACAACAGGCAAAACCCTAGGCTACAGAGATTTAACATTTACTACTTAATTCTATTCTTAAATTCTAATCTACTAATACTAAAATCAAATTTATCACAGGCTGAATTTAATTCCCTCATCACTCTACTCATGGGTTGGTAGAAGGTGTAATTTTTCCTGCTAGCTTTGACTTCAAACAAGCGGGGATGTCTTGTGGTTACAACTGGACAAAACAGGCTCAGAGAAGATAAAAGCTCTGAACAGTTTTCAATTGAATTTCAAATTATAGAAAAAACATCGTTGTGACAAATTTTTTTTAAACTTACTTGTTAATGGTCCGAGAGCCTTTGAATTGTTAAAGATACAAAGAGCGTCATTAACATTTTTAATTAAGAACAAGACAAGATAATAGACTGGATTATTAAAAGTTTTAACTCGTTTTTTTCTATAATTGTATAGTATTACTATTAGTAAATTTAATTAAAAAACTAAGAGGCAAATAAATAATTGACCTTTGTTTAATACCTTTAGAATTATCAAATCCACAATCTTCGTCAAATGCATCGTTAGTTTTAATAAGAAATCTGTACACAACATTAAAACAAAAAGATTTAAATCGAAAGACTCATCTTTCAAGTAGCGATTTTGGTCCAAAAGTCCATAGTTTGGTTTTGAGTGGTTCATTTCTACTTCGAATTTAATGCCGATGAGATATTGTTTGAATTCTCTTGAAAAAAAAAATTGTTAGGTAAAAAGTTATATTTTTAATGATTAATTTTAAAAACTTTATAGAGTAAAATCTCCAGAATTGGTAATGTACTCAATATGCATAACTTTTGAATTTAATTTAACCCTTTGGGTCCTTTGTCCAACATATTTGACATATTTTAAAGAATTTTTTAAAAACATTTCCTTAACCTGTTGTAATTTTCCTTTTTGTTTCCCGTCTCCTCCTACTTCTTTATTTCACATAATTTTCAAAATTTGCAAAAAGTTTTGATTATTTGAAAATGAGAATCCAAAACTTAGTTAATTTGCTTGATTTAATTTTTTCAATATATATTTATTTCAATATACATTTAACCCTTGGAGATCCCTAAGAAAAAGTTACGTTCGGGTCCCTAGGGTGACATGTCACCCAGAATATATGTTTATCTAATTTGCATTTACTTTTAGCTTTAAAACTTAACTTTTTATTATTCTAATTTAATAACTGGATGTAAATATTGTGTGAAGAAATATGATTCAATCAATATTAGGTCTTGAAGACTCACTTTAACGAGGCAATTATATAACTAAATAAAGGAAGCGCAAAGGGAACCGTTTATGAAGCATAGATTCTTTTTGTTAAAAAATTTTGGAAAATTTGTACTTCTTTGTACCCCTAAAAGTATTTTAGAAAAATCATAATATCTTCAAAAACATTATTTTTTGAAGACAATCCGCCATTTTGAAAATTTTAGGAAAAAAAATCAAAAAAATTTGAAAAAATCAAACATTTTGAGCTTTTGACCGTTTTTAGGCTCTGGACCCTAATCCCTGAGCCCAATCATTGAGCCCAAACCCTGAGCCTCACTTGCGAGCTAATGACTTAAAGTTCATGGGTAAACTTCTCCATCCAACAAAAGAAATCATCAATATTTTAAAATTTTCAGGTTTTGGAGGCTCTTGAGCCTAAGCCTTGAGCTCAATCTCAAAACATTTACATCTTACAAAAGGAACTAAAATTGTAAAATTACATTGATAAATGAAATATTATTACAAAAATAGTAATGACAAATGTAAAAATATTACCTGGGTGACATGTCACCCTAGGGACCTATGTGTTACTTTTTTTTTACGACCCTTTCCAAAACCCAAATTTCATTTTTTTCTATTGCTAAATTATCTTTTTATGACTCCTGACAAAGTCATAAAGTTTCAATAATATTGAAATCAAAATAAAAAAAATAGAACATAATTAAGTTAACCCTAAGGATCTCCAAGTGTTAAAGTATTTTTGATAAATGAAAAAATTTTTTTGATGACATTTATTTAAATAATTTTTCTTTCACCATTATTAAATTACAAAAGACGTGTAGTGAAATAAATGACTTACCTACTAGTACACGGCTCCATAAACTGTTATCTAAATCTCATACAAATAAATTAAATATGTTAAGCCAAATGGCAGTTTTTGCGTAAATGCAAAGGAAGCTATAAGGGAGTAAACGAATGCTCACTTACCAAATTCCATATTAACAACAGAGGGTTATGAATCACAGCAAGTCAGCGCTACAGAATATCAAACTTCAGCAGACATATTTTCTATAAAACCAGATGTGCTATAAACTCATTCATACCTTTTAAATCGGAAGGCTGTGACGAAATTTTCCCGGCTCTGCTTCAAAAAGGTTTGGAGCTTCTATTGCTTCACATTAGACAACTGTTCATAAAAAGTCATATGTATGGATATATTCCCAAAATTTGGAGAAAAGTTAAAGTGGTCTACATTCCAAAACCAGGAAAATTATCTTATGATTCACCCAGTTCCTTCAGACCAATTAGCATGACTCCCTTCTTATTGAAAACAATGGAGAAAATTATTGATAGATATATTGAAGATACCACGTTGATAGAATACCCTTTTCAGGTGAAACAATTCGGTTATCAGGAAGGTAAATCAACTATTTCAGCGCTTAATTTTTTTGTTTTATAGAATCGAGAATACAATAGAACACAAAAAATGCAACTAAGCAGCTTAATAGACATTGAAGAAGCTTTTAATATGATTCCATACGAAGTGATTGAAGAAGAATTGAATGGAAGAAACGTTGATATAGGTACTGTACAGTGGATCATATTCTAATTAAAAGTAGAATTATGTTCATAACTCTCAATGAAAATATTGGACTCTTTTTAGCTAGTAGAGTTTTGTCTCCACTTTTATGGATTCTTCCATCAGATGAATTTATTAAGCCACTGGTTGAAGAACTCTTTCATGCCGAAGGATTTGCAGATGATTTAGTAAAAAGACAAAAACTTTTTGCTGGAAAAAAACCTATATATAGCTAAAAATTTTGTAGCAAGAATAATCACATTTCGGTATTATTTTTTACTACAAATTTTGTAGTTATTTTTATTACAAATTTTGTATTAATTAAGAATCCACACAACTGACAATTTATTCAGCTAATATTAAGGAAAAAGCAAACTTGATATTTTAACATTAGTTTAACAAATAAAGAAAATTCTAAAATTTATACCGACATTAAAAAAAAAATAATAATTAAATTTTTATAGGATAGATTAGCCACTTACCAAGAATTTAAGAAAAATTGAATTTTAAAGCTTTATAACTTTTTTATTTGGCAAAAAAATTAAATAATCGTTTATGAAATGAAAAATATTGATCTTCTTCTGTCATTTTACGATGAAAAATCATTAAAAAATATGAAAAATACATATAAAAAATCAAGTTTTCGAAAATAATGCATTTTTGCCACTTACCGATAATGTCATGACTTACCGATAATGGCATAGCCACTTACCGGTAATATTAAATATTTTTAGATTATTTTTAGTTTTTTTCTTTACTTTAAGTATATTAGACGCAAGAACAAACATTAATTGATCAGTTAAACATAATTTTAACATAAATAAGTCAATTATTGATGATTAAAATCAAACAAATTAATTTGTTGTAATTAACCTTTGAATTACAATATGGCGGACCTTAATGTAATGACATGAAAACCAATATTTTTTGTTGGCATGATTTATTTATTGAATTTTCCCAATTAAAACTCATGGAAAGTGTTAAATTTTTTATCAATTTCAACAAAAAATAATTAAAAGTTTAATTTAAAACCATAAAATTATAATTTTTTGACGAAAAAAACATTAAATATGTAAAAAAAATACGAAATTATCGGTAAGTGGGTACTTTTGGTAAGTCATTGATCGACCCTACTCAAATGCTTCAAAAACCTGATCAAAGGTCATTTTTTTCAAAAACCAAAAGAAAATAAAAATAAATTTTTCAATTTTAATTATAAAATATTGTAATTTGAAACTTAAACATGGATTAATGTTTTATCATACCAGGTTCAGACAAATTCCTACTAAATTAATTAATATTCATATTTATTAAATTAGTTTTTCATACTAAATAATAATCTTTTCACACTAAATAATTTCAAAAATCATACTAAATAAATTGTAAATTCATACTAAAATTGACAATACGATAAACGAATTATATACATAGAAATCGTTCGTGTATATAATTCACGATCACGTTTTAATTTTTTTTTACATTTCTCACCCTTGAATAATAGATATTCGCGTCATCCGTTGCGTCAACGCAACACCTACTTTGTGGTCACTTTTCTCGTTCAAATCAAAAAATTTCTTTGTCAATCTTTTTAAGAGTCTTAATTTAAGATGTTTTGTATCAAACAGTTGAATCGTTTTTGAATTTAAACCATAAATTAAAAAATTATGAGTAAAACTTTTAAGAAAAATCGCGTTTTTTTCATTCACGTACAAAATTTCTGTATGTATTTGTGTAGCACTTATACGTATTTTATTTCGGCTCTCCTGTAAAATTTTTATATGAAATCTGAAATTTTCAACGAAGAGAAAAGTATTTACTTTTGCCTAAAGAATAAAACATAGAAGAACTTTTTGTTCAAAACTCAATATTTCTAGGAGCGGCGTCGAATGAGTTAAAATAACATGCATTCTTCAAGGTTTGTTTACATTGTCAAAATTTAATCTGACAATCAATCTATTTCAGCGATTTAATTTTAAACCGGAAAAAAAAGTTTTAATTGAATTTATCGGCTTGATTAAAATTTAAAAGTCTATACATATGTCTCTACATACAAAACAATTGTCAAATTTAATTTAATCTATTTCAGCTATTTAAACTGAATGATGAAAATGCCTAATGTAAATGAAAAATGTAATTAAAAATAAAAACAATTCGTTCTACAATTCGTACGTAAATTTTCAATACAAACGTTTTTAATAAAAAAAAATCAATCGGGTTGGACAACATTTTGACACAATGTTCTATACATAGAAAAATATACGAAATAAACCCTTAGTTTCGACGCTGTCGCTCAAAACTATAGATATGACAGTTAAACTAGGTCTGCAGGTAAAAGTTTGACAATTTATTTGGACAGTCCAGCGTCGGTATTCGAAAAACAATTCATTTCATATTAAAATTTATTGTTTTTGGCTGTTTTTTCATCCCGTTCATCAATTTATTAAAATTTTAATAAGTTATAAGTTAATTTAACTTTTCTTACAATTATGTATGTTTTTAAATTAATTCATTTTCTTGTCAAAAATGAATTGTCAAACAGCAGTTAACTTCTACATGCTTATCCCGTAATTTTATTTACAGAATGCGAGGTGGGAATAAGAAATGTAAACAAAGTTATATTTTTAATTTTGTAAAAATTCAATCGTTTTCCAGATATTTTAATTGATTTGAAAGCTGTTAGGAATCAATAAAATTAAAAAAATGGACACTTATAAAAAAAATGTGTCATGGAAACATGCTATTGAACAAAATTATTGGTAAGCTCTGAAATATACTTATCTGAATAATTCTTAACTGAACTTTAAAAAATCAAGTGAAACTCTGGAGTGGAATAGAGTCTGTAACGATTTTATAATGAGACTATACAATGAAAAAGATCGTAGCATAATTAAAATGTCAATAAACGAAGTATTATCAGTTTTAATAATCAAATGCAGCAATGATAATTTAAGGTAAATGGGTTTTCGCATATTTTACTTTTATATATATCCTTATATTTTCTAGTTTTCGCTCTGCAGCTGAAGAAACAATAGGTAAAATATTTCATTTTTGTGTGAAGTATAAATTGATAAATTATCTATCAAGTATTACTTTAATCCAAATTAAGGAGAAAGAACTTTTACCTAGGTAAATAATTTTTATTCTTATTTTATTTATTTTTTTTTTTAAGTATGATTATTTTTATTCATGAACAGGTCTTTGAAAGTATGTTTGGTTTTATTATCAAATTGCGTCGATTCAATAAAATGTACTAGTGTCCAAAATTTTGTTGATAATGTTTTTTGTAACATCATACAAAAATTTGACAATATGATTCACAGTATCTGTATCGAATCTTTTGTAGAATTTTTTAAAGCATTCCTAACAAATCTTGGATTTTTATTGGAACAAAGTTATACAGAGGAATGTTTAGAGGTAATTCATTAAAATTTTATGGTTAAACTGGTTATAACTTAAAGTGAAAAAAATAAAACTTTTAATTACATAGCATGTGTATACAATGATAAAAAAATATTCTTTTCTTTTATATTCATGAAATTTATGAACATAATATTTTGATTCTTTCGAATAATTTTAGTATTGAAATACATAAATTGTTATATGGCTTAGTTAAGAATACGACATGGTCCAATTCAATTTATATAATTTCACAGCTTAACAAAAAAAAATCGATGTCATACTATTGAGAAATCCCGAAACACCCCAAAAAGATTTTTAAATCCTGATTATTTTCCACTTTGAAATTTTGAAATTCAGTGATTAGTTTTTTTTTTTTAAATTATAAAAATTGTATGGAAAAGAGTCATTTTCCCTTAAGGTTGAAATTATTAAATATCAAAGTTTAAACTTTTCTGAAGTTAATTTTGTTCCAAAGTGCCAAGTAATTAATATTTTTAGAAAGGGGACAAAAAGAGCTAACAGAAAATATAAATTTTATCATAATAAGCCCGCATAATATTTAATTTATATTAAATTTTGTTTTAAAAATATAAAAAATGAAGTTTTTTTAATTTTTTTTTTTAATTTTTAGCCTGACAAAGCTCAATATAATTGAACAAACTCTATTAAAATTTATATTTTCTGTTAGCTCTTTTTGTCCTCTTTCTAAAAATATTAAATACTTGACACTTTGGAACAAAATAAACCTCAGAAAAGTTTAAACTTTGATATTTAGCATTTTCAATATACAGGGAAAATGACTCTTTTCCATACAAACTTCATTATTTCATAAAAGAAAAACGAATCAGTGGATTTTAAAATTTTAAAGAGGAAAATAATCAGGATTTAAAAATCTTTTTGGGGTGTTTCGGGATTTTTCAATATTGATACTATTTAGTATGACATCAATTTTTTTTGTTAAGCTGTGTTATGTAACTACATTGAGTTATTTAATTATTTTGTAAAATCCTACTACCATAGTAAATATTTTCATTAATTTCATATTAATTGAAAGCTTTTTATTTGTGCTCAATTCATCAATTCCATATCATACGCTTTTAGTAATAACTTTGTTAAAACTAAAGATAATTAACCCTTGGAGGTCCCTAACAAAAAGTTACGTACGAGTCCCAACATTATTTTTTGAAGACAATGTTAGATTCCAATAAAAAGCCTTTTATTCGGATTAGTTAGATTTATTTAAACATTAAATTATTAAAACACGTCTATTCACTTCAACTGACTACACGAGACTAAATAATAAATCCATACACTATATACACTGTCCCTATATAATACATTGCAATTGTTCACTAATACTAACACTCCTCCTCAATTGCAATTATCTAAAAATGCCTTACATCTTAAAAACTTTAGTCTCTGTGCTCCAAGTGGTTTTGTAAGCATATCAGCTATATTATGCTCTGTTTCACAATATACAAGTTTAATCTCTGAATCTTCTACTAGATCTCTGATATAATGGTACCTGACTCTTATATGTTTTGTACGATTGCTCTGAGTACCATTTTGTATCATTTTGATGCAACTCTGATTGTCTTCATATATAACAGTGGTTCTTTCATTAACAATACCGAAATCTTCACAAAGTCTTTTTATCCATACTAGCTCTTTTGAAGTGTCACATAGAGCTATGTATTCAGCTTCTGTGGTTGATAATGCTACTAACTGCTGTTTACGACACATCCAATCAAGTGCTCCACCATTGATACCAGTAAACATACCACTGTTTGATTTTCCATGGGTTTGATCCTCAGCGAAATTCGCATCTGAGTATGCATACAACTGCTTAGTTCCATGTTCTGTGCTCAAACTTAAATTTAAATCACTTGTTGATTTCAAATATCTTATAATCCTTTTTACTTCGTTCAAATCATACTTATTAGGCTTTGACATCTTTTGACTAAGTATACTAACACTAGCGGCTATATCTGGTCTTGTGTTACATGATACATAAAGTAACATTCCAATCAATTTCCTATAAAACTCATTTGAGTCCAACAATTCATTATCTACATTTTTGAAATATCCAGTATCCAATGGATATGTAGACGGTTTCGCTTCTTGTAATCCTGACTCTTTGATAATTCTTTCAATGTAATGAGTTTGATTGATTGAAAAATGTCTTTTTTCATTCCTTGTAACATTCATTCCGAGGTACTGTTTAACATCTCCCATATTCTTCATTTCAAAATCTTGTGATAAGTGTTTAAATACATCTTCTATTAATACTGTACTAGATGATGATACAAGCAAATCATCTACATGAATAAGTATATAGCAAATATCATCATTTTCTTTAAGTATATATAAACATTTGTCATTCTTGCTTTGACAACACCCACGTTTTATCAACGTCCTGTGCAAAGCTTGATTCCAAATGCGTGCGGCTTGCTTTAAACCGTATATACTTTTGTTCAACTTATACACTCCATTTCCGATGTTAAACCCAGGTGGTTGCTTCATGTATACTTCCTCTTGCAAAACACCATTTAAAAAGGCAGACTTTACATCAAAATGCTTACTATAACCCTTAATGCCGGAGACAGACAAAAGTAACCTAAATGATGTTGAATTGGCTACAGGTGCAAATACCTCATCATAGTCTTGACCATATTTTTGTGAGAAACCTTGTTCGACTAAACGAGCTTTGTATTGTGACACACAACCTTTCTCATCAAACTTCAGCTTGAAAACCCACTTACAACCAATAGCTTTACGTCCTATTGGCAATTCTGTAAAAGTCCATGTATCATTTGATTCTATTGAATTCAATTCTTGTATCATAGCTTCATGCCATTTTTCTTTATCCGAACAGTTCATGGCAGCTTCATAAGTAGAGGGTTCAAAATGTTTACTTGTTTCACATACAGGTACAGTCTTATACACATGATAGTCATCATATCTTGCAGGCAATTTTCCAATGTTTGACCTTGAAGATCGTCTAATGTTTGGAACTGGAGTGGATTGATGTGTAATCACATTTTGAAACTGATTTGACAAATCTACGTCCTCAAGTTGATTATGATCATCGTTATCGACTTGTGACACAATTGACTGTGACGTAGTTAGATTTTGCTCCTCCTGAATTCCTGACTCATCAACATTTAACGAATGAGAATTTTCTAAATCCCTTATCTCCTCCTGAAAATTATCATTCACATTGTTAACCCTTTGAGTTCAAAATCTAAACAAAGTAATGAAAAAAATATTTGAATGGGTATCATTATTAAGTATCCTAATTATAAGTAATTGAGACAAAAAAAAATTTTCAGCTATGTATAATTAGGCTTTTTTAGCTATGTCCCGTATATGGGACAAAAGCGCTAAAAGCAAAATAAAATATAGAAACGTAAAATAAATTTAAGTAATAAAATAGTAAAAACATACGCAAAAAAAATTGTCCCATATATGGGACAAAAGCGCTATAAGCCAAAAAAAATTGTCCCATATATGGGACAATTTTGAATTTGTAACTTTGAGCGCTTTTGTCCCATATACGGGACAATATTTGAGGGTCTGTATCGGAGCTATGGGAAGAGTTACAACTTTTTCTTTTGTGCAGCTAATTTAGTAGTAACTAGAAGATAAAAGAACGGAAATAAAAAAAATTTTCAATTGACTTCTTTATTATTTAATTCACATTGAAAGAAGTCAACCTCCACATTTTACATTTTTTTCATTTTTTCAAACTTCAAAATTCAGGCTCGCAGTTATATCGCTCCTGAATTTTAAATCGTTTGTTGTTCTTGTAACTTACATCCCTTCTTAACTTTTTTGCATCATGAAAAAAATTTTAGGATCGATTGAAGTCTATTTTTCAAGCGATTCAAAATTGTCCCATATATGGGACAATTCGCCCAAAGGGTTAAATGAATTATTATTACGAACCTGAATATTATTTTCATTGATTTCAAACAATTCCATTTCCATGTCACATGGATTATCATAATTATCAACATTATTGTCGAAATCATCACAAAATCTTACTTCCCGACTGACTTTAACAATATTTCGATTTACATCGGCTACACGATATCCTTTTGAGTGTTCATCAATCCCAACAAATCTAATTTTTTCACTTTTACGATCCAATTTACCTCTTTTAACATCAGGAATCCAAACATAAACTGTAACACCAAATTTATGCATATTATCAAATGATGGTTTCTTTTCATAAAATTACTCAAATGGTGTTTTTTGAGTTTCCTTTTTTAAAATTCTGTTAAAAACATAATTACTATATTGAACAGCTTCAGCCCAATAACATTTTGGCATTTTTGAATCAAACAATAGAGTTCGAGCTGCTTCCATTTTGTTCTGGAGCATAACCAACAGTACACTCAAATTTAATTCCTTCCGTGGCTAAATAATCTTGAAGTTCATTATTAAGGTATTCTCCACCTCTGTCTGACCTTAAAACTTTTGGTTTTATTCCTTTTAAATTTTTCATTCTTTCAATGAAATATTTAACATATTTTGTAGTCTCATTTTTCCGTTTCATAAAATAAACAGTACAAAACTTACTGTGCATGTCTGTAAATGTTATAAAATAACGACAATGACCAATAGTTTCAATTGACAACGGACCACATACGTCTGTAACTACACAATCTAAAACATTTTCATAAGGTGTACTAAATTTTGGAAAAGGCTGTTTTGACATTTTTCCAAATAAACAAGGTTCACATAAATCACTGCAATTGCATTCTTTAACACACAGTCCATGGCCCTTCATTGCAAGAATGTCCGCCAGATTTCTATGTGCCAATTTAGAATGCCATTCGTGAATACAGAACTTTGCTTTCAAACATTTCTCATTTCCAAATCTTGCATTATCAACTTCAACCTTGTACAATCCATTTTGATATTTTGCAACAATCTCTCTTTCATTGTTATCAATAATCACACAATTATTATTATTAAATGTCACACCCAAACCTTTATTTGTTAATTGTTGAACTGATATTAAATTGCACTCTAAACCTGGTACATGTAAAACGTCAGTCAACAATACATTTAAAGATTTCCTGTGTGCCAATTTAATTTTTAATTGTACATTTCCTACACCTTTACTCTCCAAAAGTTCACCATTAGCCACTTCAACAATGCCACATTGTTTATTATCCATTGAACTAAACACTGAAAAATCACAACACATGTGCTTAGAACATCCTGAGTCAATTAATCACTCTAATTCACTTTTATTAATAAATGAAAGACAATTATACCATTGATTAATTCGGTCTTCTTTAGCCGATACTTTATTTGAATAATTATCAGATTCATTTGACTTCATTTTTAACACTCCTAAACGAATTGGACAGTTACGTTTAAAATGTTCTTCCGATCCACAATAGTAACACGCATTTCCATATTTCCTCTTTGGATTAGTTTTAAATGCTACATTTTCCAAATTTTCTGAGCTTGCATGTTCCTTTTTCTTAGCATATTCTTCTAATAATCTTGCTGTTGCTAACTTGAGTTTGTCTTCATTCCAGGACTCCATTGACGTAACCAAAGCACTATATTAAACTTGCAAATATGATTGCAATAGACTGAACCTCTGTTAATATCATACTACGATTCCGTAAATCCATTATCAAAGTGAAAATTGTATTCAAGTGCTCTTCCATGTTACCTCCAATTGGAAGCTGCATTTTGATCAATCTTTTCAAAAATCGCACTTGAAACGATATTGTTGACTGTTGGTGATGTTCTTTTAAAATATTCCAAACAGACCTGGCAGATTCTTCACCTTGAATGAGTATAACCTGTTCATCTTCAACCATAAGCGCAATTCTTGACAGAGCCTTTTTACTTTTGTCTAAATATTGTCTTAAATCCTCATCATTTCCACTTTCTCTTTCAGGTTTCACTTGATCAATTACCGACCACAAGTCCTCCTTCATCAAATACATTTTCATCTTATAAGACCAAACTCCGTAATTTCCGCTATTCAGTTTAGCAAATCCGCATAAACTCTGTCCAGCCATTTTACATAAAACCACGTTGTAACTACGTTTCTAATAAAAACTTTACGTCAATTTTCTACTCTTAACTAGTCTCGTGTTTAAAATATTTTCACGAAAAATTCAATTATACACGACAAATAAACTTTTGAAAATGCACAGGAGGCCCATAACCTGTTAGATTCCAATAAAAAGCCTTTTATTCGGATTAGTTAGATTTATTTAAACATTAAATTATTAAAACACGTCTATTCACTTCAACTGACTACACGAGACTAAATAATAAATCTATACACTATATACATTGTCCCTATATACTACATTGCAATTGTTCATTAATACTAACAGACAATCCGCCATTTTGAAATTTAAAAAAAAAATTTTTTTAAAAATCAGACATTTTGAGCTTTTGATCGTTTTTAGGCTCTGGAGCCCAATCATTGAGCCCAATCTCTGAGCCTCGCTTCGGAGCTAATGAGTTGAAGTTCATTTGAGTTAACTTCTCCATCCAATAAAACCAATCATCATCCGTTTTTTAACTGTTTTTCAGGCTCTTGAGGATCTTGAGCCTAAACCTTGAGCTCAATCTCAGAACTAATGAGCTATAAATGATCCTCATGAGCTCCTCTATCCTACTGAAAGCACTCGACCACGCTCCGATGAACCGTCCAGGAGTTATAGAGTTAACTGTGGGTCAGAGTGTCCGAGTGAAAGAGTTCAGAGTGTCAGATTCATGGCAGACAAACCGTCTGTAATACTGCATTTTTTCTTACAAAATGAACTAAAAATGCAAAATTACATTGATAAATGAAATATTATTACAAAAATAATAAAGACAAATGTAAAAATATTACCTGGGTGACATGTCACAATAGGGACTCGTGTGTTACTTTTTTTTAGAGACCCTTTCCAAAATCCAGATTTAAGTTTTTTCGTTTGCTAAATTATCTTTTTATGACTCCTGACAAAGTCATGAAGTTTCAATAATATTAGAATCAAAATAAAAAAAATAGAACAAAATTTAGTTTGTTTTTGGGTGACAAGTCACACTAAGGATCTCCAAGTGTTATGTTATTTTAGCTTGTTAAAAAGATAACACTGTAATCTTGAAATATGTAAGAAAAAAAATTAGGTTCCTTACATATTTGCATTTTAATAACTCGATTCAAAAATGGGGTTATTTTCATTTTGATACGGTGCAAGTTGATACAAGTATTTTTATGTTTACCGAAAATATTAATTTTATAGGAATAACATTATTATCTATTAGAACAACACCAGGACAGTTGTATTTCAAGAAATAACTTGTAGCTTCAGCACTTTTAAACAAAACCAGGACTTTTTTCACGATCTACGACTTTTTTCAGAACACGAAAACCTAAAGGAATCCTGAAATTACACTTACACATATTTTTTCCTATTTTGTCCTTTCATGTATGTGCTTTGGTAAAATCATAAACTGATTATTTTTATTGTCGCATAACATAAAGTTCTTAGTTTTTACGCGCGCTTTATTTATTTTACACTTCTAGACCTTCTAGAAAATATAACTTTTGTTGGATAATTTTCAAGAATTCGCAGAAAAATCGATATTTCGTATTGAAAAAAATCAGTTTAAGCCATTTTGTATTCAGTAGTAACGAACGATTTGTCTAATAAATGACATTTAAATGATAAAAAATAAAAGTGTTAGTGTTTTATCACATAGAAAACCTATTCTAGTTTGGTTTCTAATAATTTATTTAAAAAAAAAAAAAAATTAGTTTCAATGAGTTTTTTAAACAAGTAAGTCTTTTTTTTGTATTCAGCGTAACGGTGGAATCTTCCTAGGGTTCAATAAAAATCATAGAAATCAATGAGGAGCAATGAAGATTAATCAGGCATTAACAAATTGAATTAAAAAAAATTAAGATCAATGAAGAGTCATCGAGAGACATCAAGAGCCATGAATTTAAAAAAAATCTCAAATTAAAGTTCAATAAAGATCAATGAGGAGTAATAAAGATAAATCAGGAGTTAACAGAACTATAAAAGATGTACAAAGTGTCATTGAAGATCAATAAAAATTAATAAAAAGAACTAACGAAGAGTTATAAAGAGCAACAAAGACTGATGTTAACTATAGTACTGATTATTGTGCGGTCTGAGTTTCGAACTCAAGCCATCCATTTTGCAAAGCAGATGATTTTATTTACTGGCCATAGAATTATTTTTTTTTTGTTTTTCTTGTTATTTTGAAGATTTTTTGCGTGAATCTCGTAGATACTAATTTTTTTCGATTTTGAATATTATAGATCTCAAAAATCAATTTTTATGGTAATCTGGTTCAAATAAATCACAAAGTAACTGCTCATAATTTAAGCTCTAATGTTTTCTTGGGCTACTTTTTGAATTTTCATACAAAAATATGGAGAAATCATCCAAAATTTGTTCAAATTAAATTGAGAATGGCTTAATCGAATTACCCCATATTATTGCTTATTTTGTCGAAAAAAAATTTACAGATTCTACACACTCTCACTAAACGACGCATGTAACTATAAAAGTCCATCATAGGAAAATTGCTTCATTTTTGAAATATTTTCAGTTATCAAACACTTATCCTTGGTTTGTCAAACATTAATCAATAGAAAATATTTCATCTTATTTTTTAGATATTCATCCTTAATTTATTGAATGAGACTGTATTGGTAAGGCATAGTATAACACAATGCATTCATTATCTGATCCAACACTGTCCAAATCAACAAGAAAAATTAGCAAAAAAAATTGTAGACAGAATTTTAGGTAATTTCAAAGTTATAATTGATATTTGAATCTCTGATTAATATACATTAATGCCGTTATCTGGTAGCACGTATATGATAGAGAAAAAATAACGCCAAACTAACTTTACGGCAATTAAATGAACTAACACACATTTTTGCATTATTTTAATAATTAGTTTCGAAAATGACCACGTAAAGCGCCAATCTAACATTTTATACTGATTTCTTCGCGCGTATAGGATGTCATATACGTGCTGGTAGTTTCCATTTTATGGGTGTGAAGGAAACATGTGCTCATTTTTGATAAAACAATTTTTGGTTACTCCGTTTTCCCCGTTAATATCAGTTGATAAGACTGAAGTTTTTCAATGACTTTATCAAGAACTTTGCAGTATCGGTCGTTAACCACTTTTACTTAGATGATGATTTTCTATTTTTATAATACTTTTATACACATTCAAATCTAAAGGTGTTTGTAAATGAAAACGGCGCTGGAACCTTTCTGGGGCTTTCCAGACCGATAGTTTCTTCTGAAAAATAAAAATATAAAAATATTCAGTTATTCAAAAATAAATGATCCGATTGAAACAAAAATCGTTGAAGAATGATATCAAAACTTAATTCATTTGTAAGTCATAATACAAGGGATTTCTGGGAACTTCCAGAAACCTCCTAGATAGAATCTCACTTTGTTGTCATTATGGACAATTAAAAATCCATTTATTTTTACTATCGTAAGAGTCAAGCTTACCAGAATTTCCCTCTTATTCGAAGGACGCGGTCTTCTCATTTGGAAAGACAGTAATTCGTTTCAAGTGTAAGGACGATTATACAAGCGTTTTTTAACTTTGTGGATTAACGTTGCAAAAAAAATATAATAATTTATATTTAAATATTATAAATACTAATATTGATTTTATATTTAATTATGTTTTTTCATATTATAAGAGTTCCCGTTCCGACTTCCTGGTTCTGCTAGGTGATCTGACTAAATATAACTAGGCATATTTGGTGCTTTTGATGAAAATCAGGAATAGGGCAAAATTAATCCAGGATTTGATACCATAAAATGAGACAGTTAAAAACTGACCCAAATGGAGTTTCTATTAAATGTTCGAAATGCTTCGAGTCTTAAATCAGGGAAAGTTCGAAATATTTTTTATATTCGATTAAGGCCGCGACAAATGAATTTCAAAAGTTTTGTCCGATGCCCCTTTTGAAAAGTCAAAAAAGACGTGGGGCAAAAAATTTTTTTTTTGAACCAAATTTTTAATTGAAAAATCATGTTTTTCTAGAAAATTTAAACAATTTTTAAGTAATAATTACGTTATCCCTTTCGGTCCTTTGAACTTTGAAGAATTTTTTAAAAATATTTCCTTGTTTTTTAAAAAAAACTTTCCGATGCCAATATTTCACTTAACATCTTGTCTCCTCAAAAAAAAATTGGCTCTCGAAATAACGGTGCCTATCAGAATGTAAATAAGCAATCTTATCAGTCATTTCCGTAAAAATTGAAGTAACGTAAATTTATGGGTGAAAAAAAATATTAAAAACCAATAATATTTAAGTGTGGATTTTTTTGGACATTCATTTAACCTTAGATTTTAAGAGTCAATCAACAATTAAATGAAAATCATTCAGTAAACAAAAATAAAAGTGAAAATATGTTTGTCCAATATATTGGACATCAGGACTCAAAGGTTGTGATTGTTTGTCATCGTTTGTTGGACATCGGGTCTCAAAGATTGCAACTGTCGAGTCATATTCCGAAATAAAAAAATGTTTTTCGATAAAAAGATGTAAATTAATATCCACATATTAAAATAGAATAAATTTTATAAGCTTTTTCATTGAATTTATAAACCAAAATCTGTTGAATACTGAATTTCAATATTTTGAACAACAACCTTTGAGTCCTAATGTCCAATATAAACAATTGCAACCTTTGAGACCTGATGTCCAATATATTGGACAATCTGTTTAAGGATGAAGGATCACTACAAAAAATCTGTAAAAAATAATTTAACACCTTCTAACCCATATAAGTAAGAATTTATATTCAAAAAAAATCCAGGTCTTTTGGTTTAGGCTCAGGTCTGAAAGGGTTATTGTGTCGAATTAGCTTAAAAAAACCTAAATGAACAAAAAAATCCCATTGAAATTCCTTTTGAAAAATTTTTAAATCGAAAATTTTTAACAGTCAAATTTTTTTAAAATAGATTTTATTAATATCTGAGTGTGACTTAAATCAGAATTGTTCGATTTGATGATTTCTTTGTAAAATGTTGCTAATAACATTCTCAAAAGGCAATTAATTAGAAATGAAAGCAATTATACGTCTGTTATTAGTCTGATAATTCAAAGAAATTGCCTTAAAAACATAATCTGCGAGTGGAACTTTTTTTTTTGGCCCCCCCTATCTAACATTTTATTGGATTAGAACAAAACTTTCGATTTTAATTTGTCGCGGCCTAAAGTTTTTTTGGTGTTTTTATTGTAAAACTACTTTCAGCTTGGAAAAGGTTTGCATTTTTAAAGTGCTCGAAAAACAATCGAATATATCAAATCCCGTTTATCTATCATGATAAATTTGGATCGAGTTGGTCCTGCGCCATTTAATTAAATATTTTTTTTTTGTTTTCAATAAAATATAATCAAAATCATGTATTCCATGACATAAGATTAGCTTATGCTAGTTCGTCACATAGTATTTTATTCGAAAATTTGGTTATTTAGTATTGCTTCTTGAATATTCAAAGAAAATTACAATTTTTTTTAAATTTTCATACGTAAATTTTTGATGGGGCTTCAGACATTTAATTGAAATCCGTAAAGTCCGTAATTATTTTGTATGGAGAAATATTTACGAACTTTACATATCAAATTTGATCAGTAAAGTCTGTAAATAATCTGTAAACATTTCTGAAATTAGTTTTTTCGCACTAAAGTAGTAAAAAACAACAGATTTTGAAAGAAATAAGTAATTATCGAAACATCTAAAGTTTTTAAGTATTTTTATCGTATTAAATTGCAATAAATATGAATTTTGTGTGTTTACGGAAAATAACTTTACGGAATATTTACCGATGGACAAACGCGTCAAGCATCTGTAAATCGATTTACGAAGTTTACAATTCCAGACTCTACAGACTGACGCGTTTTCCCTTAATATTAATAATTTTTTAAATTTTCTTCAACACATTTTAATAAAGTTTTATGATCTGCTACTTGGTGTCATCCCCCTGGGCAATAATTTAAGACGAAAACGCATCATTTTATTTCTATAATGATAAATAAATATATTATAAAAAAAGTACAGTGAAAATATGAGGGTTGTAAAATAAAAAAAAAAAATTAAAAATAGTATGAATATATGTTTGCAAATTTCAAATTTAGATCTCATTTGTGAAGATGGCAAACTATTTTTCCCTGAAAATCAGATCAAATGAGGATGGAGGGAAAATAAAAAATTCCATATGCCTAGAAGAAAACTTTAGAGAAAATTAATTAACCTTTAACAAGCCAGATGCCTACAAATGTAGGCACTTGGACTTTCAACTTGATTTTTTTCAAACTTCTATCAAAGCTGTGGGTCTGATACTCCTTGACATCTCTAAATATTGTTTAAGCTTGTTTTCCATAAAAAAAAATTGAATTATCAATGTGAAATTTGTGAAAATATAAAGTATGTACGTTGTTGGTCGGATGGGTACAAAGTTGCCTAATACAATTTAAGTAGTAAACATATACTTTTTAACTATATATTGTGAATTTTATTCAAACCTTTATGCCGAATTAGCAACCCGACTGCTGTGTATCTATACACATATTCGGTCGGTGTTTTTCAGTCGGCGGAGTTATTGTGAATCGGTATTTTTATGGAGGGATTTTACAATAAAAGGTTACAAATATTAAATATTTAAATATAATGAATGAATATTTTAGTCAAGATTTTTTTCATAGAACTTTTGAATACTTAAATTATTATCAAAACACCGAAATTCGATGGTAATCTCGCTGAACCAGGCTTTGGACGTACAATATTGCATCTTTGTGTTTAAGACCTATTGAACGGTTTGTCTTTCCAAACGGTTTCGTCTTTTAAAGTAGACGTAAGAGTTCTTGTTCTCTATATTTTCTTGAGAGTCGTATTCTGTTTCGATTTTTAAAGAATCCTCAGAAAAATGTTTGACTTTCTTTGAGCAACATCATATTCCGAATCATTATCGGAATTAATGGAGTCAAAGGAGTCTTTATTTTCAACATACTGAACAGACATACTTACACTATTTTTTCCAACTAAATAAAAACTTAAATAAATTTCAATTTATATCTTCCGATGAGCTCTATAATGTCTCGATGATGTTGCTCGAGTGTTATTGGAACTTTTCTCAGATATTTATTACCTATAGTACTGTAAAATTTCACAAAAAATAAACAGTTTGAAAAATCTTTTCACTTTAAAAGTACGGTACTTTTAATTAATCGTCTTCGAAGCATTAAAGGTTGTTCAGAATGATTCTTAACTTAACAGTTTAGTCAGTCCCTTATAGATTTTTATTTCTTAAATATTCTTGTTTCCGCTTATATATTTATTTTACCGATTATTGAATCATTTTTAGAATCTTAAGGTTAAGCTTCTCAAACCCGACAGAAAAAGGCAAACTCGCTCCGATAAAACATTCTTGAGTTATGGATTTTAACGGTTTTTTGATAGTTTTCAGCTCAAATCCTGAGTTCCATTTCAAGACTTCTGAGTTCAAACAAACCCTTATGAGCTCCTTTAACCGCTCGCTCCGATGGACAATTTCTGTAGTATTGAATTGATTGAGTGTCATAGTAATGACAGATAAAACATCAAAAAAGTGCATTGAGTCTTATGAAATGCACTTAAAAATTATGTTAAATAATCTTTAAACATTGTAAAGATTTGTTTGTGAATAAGAAAACATTTGTTTTTAACAGTCATTTGATAAATAAAGGATAATTATTATGATAATACCATAAAAATGCATTCAAATCATATGGTGGCAATTTTGTATCCATCCGACCAACAACGTATAAACATTCAGCTTTTAAAGGTTAATATTTAGAAGAAGAATAATAAGAAGAAGGGTGTTTTTAAAACCCAATTTCGCTCTTTATCAAACATTTTTTTTATTTTATTTACAAGAGCATAAAAGAGCATGAAAGTGTATAAAAGAACATAAAAAGGTATAAAGGGTCTTGGTGTAAAAAAATGTAAAAAAGGGTAAAAAAGAGCGAAAATCAGGAGCAACAAAGTGTATAAAAGTGTAAAAAAGAGCGAAATTGGGGTCTAAAAACACCCTGTATATAAGGTCCGTTTGTGCTAGAAAAAATGCAATGTTTGTTGGTGCTTTAAACTTTTCATTGTTGGTTTAATTTCCATTGGTGCTTAAATTTCCATTGCTGTTAACCTCACACAACAAAGGATCAAAAGTAGAAATTTTAAAAGCATTAACACTCCAATTCTGTTATTTTCATGCAGAAAAGTTGTTAAATTGTTACATGAAAAAAGCGAAAAATTAATGAGAATCGTCATTTAACGACATTTAAATTTTCAAATTTGCAAACAAAAGTATACTATATTTATACTTTTTTATACCACCATATTTTCACTATACTTTTTTAAGGTATTCCCGTTCGGCATTGTAAAACACAAAACGGACATTTAAAAATGAAGAAAAATATACAATTATAATACAATTTTAATATATTTAGAATAGTGTTTTAATAGTATTTAAATGTATTCTACAAATGCAGAATAGACAAAAAATGGCAAAATGATAGTGTAATATCTAGTGTAAAATTTTTGTTGTAATTCATCTTAGAAAAAATCTAAAATATGTTTTGGAAACAACAGAAATATATCTTCAAGAATCTTATACAACATTTTAATATTTGTAAAAAAATTTGAATTTCAGAGAGAAAATTGTAATTTTTTCATACAAATAATATGAAATTGATGTAAACCAAAAAATGTGCTGATTCATACAGGTGCCTTGCATTACTCAAATGTTTGGTATGCGTTAAATTTTATTTTTTTATGAAAGTTTAAAAATGACGCGCACCTTAACTCTAAAATTTTAATTTTTATAATTTACTTATTTAAATTTTAAAAATTAAAGCTACAGTATACAAAATTTTCCATGTTGTCAGTCATGGGCACGCTTGTAGAAGAAAAAATTATTTATTGGTAAATATTAAGGTTAAAAATTAATTATTTTAAATAATTTTAAATTCAAATCTTATAAAAAAAAATCAGTATTGAATAAAAAATTATGAGATACAATAAAATATTCCTTAATAAATACAAAATATACGATTTAAATAAGGATGCTGATGAGGGTTCACAGTAATGTACCTCACGATGAACACAATTTTTTTGCGGTTTATATGATAATTGAAATAATAAATCAAAAAAATTCAAATTATTCTGTTAAAATAATAAAATGATTTTTTTGACGCCAAAACTGCGATTTTGAACATATTTTTTGGCTTGAAACATCGGTTTAGCAAAGTATGTCTCAAAAAAATGTAAATTTAAAAATAAATTCCATTTAAACTTGATTATAATCGTTTTTGCTTTTAAAAATATAGTGTCTATTTATTTTCATTGATTATTGAGTAATTAATGGTATATTATCAGAAGAAATTATTAAAGTTTTATTAAATAGATTAATTTTATTGAACAGAAATGAAAATCTCTCGTTGCGACATATTAGCAAATGTCAAAAAAAAAAAATAGTCGTCTTTAATGATGAAAATCAAGGACAAAAATTATATTTCTCTTAAATTGTTATAATTTTATAAAATTGAGACTTCCAGAGAAAAACTGTAAAGCCAATTTTGTTATTTAATGAAATATACAATTCAAAATAAGAATTTAAGAATTATATTTATATTACAAATATCTTTAAATTTCTTAAATTAACCTTACAAATATATAATAGTGCTTAAAATAATTATTTTCTTAAATTTTATGCTTGCAAAATTTCGCAACAGATTATTTAAACTATTGTTTGCATTACGTCATAATGCAATATGATGCTTATTACAAGTTTTTTAAAAAAATATTCTGTTGATGAATCACAACAATACCCATACGCAACTCTGTATTGTATCGAAAATGTTGAAACAAAAAACACTATTATTTTGCTATTTTTTGTATATCAAAATATAGACAAATAATGATGAAAAAACAGTGAAAAGATAGACACAAAAAGACTATACTAACACCGTTTTTTTACTGTTTTTTTACTATACCGCTGCCTAGCGGATTCATTATGTCGTCCGAGTTCTCGACCAAAGTCACATCCCGGTTTTAGCAAATTTTCAGGAGAGCTTTTTTTTAGTTTATTTGAGATTTTTCCTCTATAGTGTTCCATATTATTAGAGTTTTTAACTCTAAAAGGACGTACTTCAGCATTTCCAAGTGGAGTTTAAAACTTTTTTTTTTGTTTTACAGTTGAAAAATAGGTTTGAATTTTTTATGTTCTATACAAAAGTCACATGTCATATACATTTTTTTTCGATAATTTTTTTTCTTGATATTTTGACTTTTTTTCAAAATTTCAATGCACAAGCAAAATATAAAGTTTGTTAACTTGGAAAAAGTTGCAAATCTTTGAAATTATGGAGCAAGATGAAGAGAATTCAGAAGATGCTAGAAAAATACCAAATCTTCAAAAACTTATTTTGATTTACTTTTCCGTCTATTAATCGAGAAGAGAGTGGTCTACATTTAGTATGAATGATAAAGCTCACTGTTTTAACGATTTAGCCCCAGAGGGTCAATTTAACAGTTTTATCAATGTATGGCTTGTGGGGTATCAAAATAAATGAAATTACTTGAAGACCTCAATAAAAATTTCAAAACTGTATCTTTTGATGCGTTATTTATTATTAGGGGTGACCAAAATGAGCATTATCTTAAAAATTGAATACTTCAATATTTTATGTACAAAGGCATAAAAAATTTGTTTTTCTTAGTGGGACACTTTTGAAATATATACTTGATATGCTTTATTGAGGTCTTCAAACAATTTCATTTGATTAGATACCCCATAAGCCATATATTGATAAAACTGTTAAATTGACCCTCCAGGGCTTAAAGCTTAATAAAGGTGACTTCCGAACATCTAATGCATGTTTTTCTCTTTATCATCTTTATTGAGACTTAGTGTAGACTGCTCTTTCTAAAGCAGAAAAAATAGACCGAAAATGAGTTTTTAAGTGTACTGGCCCCTTCCTGTAAGACCCTGAGAGCTTTTTTAAAATGGGGTTAAAATCTGTAGTACTCCCCTTCAATATGCAATTCAAAATTTTTCAATCGGTGAATCAATATTAGTTTTTCGTCAAGATTCAAAGTAGCGGGTTTTTAAAAGTGCTTTTGGGCTCTAGAAGCCTCAGGGCTAAAAATATTTTTTCAAACTGAATCTTAAAATTATCTTCTTAAGAAGCCTAATGAAATTACATATTAAAAAAATTAAAATTTTTGCATAATTATGTCAAAATATGAAAAGATCGTATCAAGCTAAGTGACATTTGTATTGATACAATTAAAAATTTTAGCGGTCACATAATAATTTTTTTTTTCTAAAATCGTAACCAAATGGAGTTGAGGTCTAAAAATTTGTATAAAGATGCACTATTACATGGCAAATTAGAAAATCAAATCGTCGACAAAAGTCACAAGGCATGCAAGAACTCGGACGAAGATGAACTTAGCAATATTTAGAAATAAATTGACTGTATACGTGAAAAGTAACTTCTAATTAAAGAAAAACATAAAAGAAAAAAAAAATTAAAATGAAAAAAGAGTCAACCAAAAAAACCTGTCCTTTAATATCATACATACAATATCATCGAAAGATGGAAGAAAGTACAGCAACAATACAATAATAAAAAAATATTCTTTTCGTTTAAATTAATGAAATTTATCAACATTTTGATATAAATTTTAACATACTTTAGACCAATTTTAAAGCGAATTTTCTTCGAAAACATTGAAAAATCATAAAGTTTCCAATGTTTTCTAAATAAACCATTAACAAAATTATTATATTGTTATAAAAATGTCAAACTTTATTTTTTTTAACTATTTATTTGTTAAAAGTTATAAACTAAATAAATTTAATATCATTTTAAGTCACATATTGCATAATATTCAACAAAAATATTCAAATCAATGAAAATTATTTATCATCATTTAATACAACTAAGAAAAATTACATAGTAAATATAAGAGAAAATCTTCAAAATTTAAAAAAAATATTAAAAAAAACTATGTGTGCTAGCGCCAAACTGTAAACGGGAAAGTTTAAGGTTTATGAAGTACTATCAGACCTCAAAAGGATTTCCCATCAGATTGATATGACCTTCGCCGTGTTTGACAGTGTTATTAACATAAGCAATATATAAGCAAAAAAATTTACTGAAATGTATTCAAAATTTAGTAATTTAGCCATTTCATTGAAAATAGGTCAGAAAAAAAGCAATTTTTGATAAAAAAAATAGCTGATAAATGGTCGAAAACTGTTCTGGGCTGAGTACTATAATTTTTAATTATAGTGCTGCTCCTTTATAATATTAAATCATGAAACTGTTCAGATATTTTTCCTTTCAAATAAAAGCGAAAAATATAATCAAAATGTAAAAAAAATATTTTAAAAATATTCAACTCATAGTGTTGGATATACACAACATTCGATTTAGTTTATTTTTATGTAATTGTAACAAAATCAAAATTTCTTGAATGCAGTTTTATTGAGGAATAAAATCTTGAGGAAAATATAAAATATCAACGATTTTTGTAAAGGATTAACGCCAGCAGACGAAAACTATGGTTAAGCGTAGGATATACACACAAAATATTATCCAACATTTACGTCATTGAAAAAAAAGCTTCAAGAGCAAAATTTATTTTTTTCTTTGTTTTTTCCGAATATCTATTCTGAAGATGTTTATGCCCAAAAGCTTTTTTGCTTTGAATATCAAAACACAGAAAAAAATCATCTCAAAAATATTAAAATTCATTCAGTTTTTAGCTTAAATTTTTGTACAAGTATCAAAATTAAATTAAGTGTGTATTTAAAAAATATCTTCTATTTTTTTTGTATTTCTCGTTATTTTGAAGCTAAAATATAAACTCTATATAAAATTAGTTTTAAACTTACGCTTAACATTTTTTGATTTTTTTTCCCAAAATTGACTAATGCCTGTATGCATAGTTGTGTTGATATTATTTTCTAATATATCTTCAAAATAATGCAAAGAGTGTGAACTATTAGGTGAATGATATACAAAAAAAAACAACTTCCTCTTGATCTTGAGCAAAACAAGTCTAAAAGTAATACATCCTAAATAAAAATTAGCAACAATTTTATAAATTTATAAACTTCAGATGAATTTCTTTTTTATTTTAGTAACATTAAAAACCTCAATGAATGACAGTAAAATTATTGGAATGGCGGAGTTATTGAAAGAAACAAGTTTTATTATAACTCAGTTTGAAGAATATCATTCAAAATTAATTGAAATCATTATTCTGGGTATCAAATGTTGTGATAAAAATGTCGGAGTTATAAATGCCTATATAGAAATGAATATTGCTTTATTTAAGACGAATAATAATCTTTTTCACAACAGTCTAAGCTCTTACCACTTGGACAGTCAAAATATACCATTAAGTAATTTTATTATATCAAACTTATGCTCAAAGTTTTTGTATAATACTGTTGATGGAACAATAAGAGAAAATGTTAAAATATCAATGCAATGTAACATTCTTGAATTTGTTGGAGTTTGCTGTAATATATCGAATCAGTATATTCTGAATAATACCCTGCTGATACAAACTATAATTAAATTATCCGACCACTCAGATTTTATAGTGAGAGAAAAAATTGTCATAATTTTAACGGAATTAATACATAATAATGATGATAATATACAAAATTTGCAGTTTTGTTCAATTTTAGCTTCGGTAAGTATGTCTTATAATACCAATTTTTCCTAATGATTCAGGCAACTGCTCATAAAAATTAGAGTTTTTTATATAAAGTTTAACAAAACTTAACCGTTATTCTAACTCAACGGACCTAAAACACTTCCTTGAGGTACACCCGAGCTCATTCTGACCTTATCAAATGTACAATTTTGGAAATTAACAATCTGATATCTGTCATTCAGATATGAACTAAACCATTTCAAGAGAGAACCACCGAAGCCATATCTCTGAAGCTTAAAGAGTAAAAGCTTATGATCAACTTTATCAAATGCCTTAAAAAAGCCGGTGTAAATAGCATCAACTTGCTTACCTTTGTTAAACCAGATTCAAACCCATGTTGGCTGTGGTCTTGATATGGCTACTAAATTAAGTGATATTGCTAGTCAAGGGGTAGTAAAAGTGTGACACGAATGAACACAAGAACACGAGAAGGTGAGAACACAAGAACACGAAACAAAATTTTCTACTCCATGGGGATTGAGAATGAATGACAATCGAGCCTCTATACAGTGACAAATTTATGAAATTTCATGTTCACTATTTAGAGAACTTATTCTATATAGTGACATATAACAAAATTGTCAACAAAAGACATGAAAAAGCATTGATTTAAAAAATATACATTTAAAAATGAAAAAAATTAACAAATTAAACTTATTTCAAGTTCGATATATTTAGTCTTTACTGTACTTACCAATTAAACTTTTTCGTTAAATTTAAAAAAAAAAAAAAACTCATGACGCACAATAAAAACAAAATTAATTGAACAAATCTTTCAATTTAATGTAAGAAAAATAGCTTTTCTTAACTTTAAACAGTGCAATTTATGTTCGTTAAGATGGAAAATTGGAGTACGCAGAATTATCCTGAATATTGTAAGTATAATTAAAGAAAATTTTTTCTTGTGAACTTATTCGTCATTTATTTTTACAGACATTGAATCGGATGTAAATAATGATTTCACCCAAAATCCCATTGTTTTGCATAATCTTATGCGACAAAAAGAAAATATTGATCCAAATTCCTTTCAAGTGGTTGAATATTCTAATGGTTCAGAATTTGTAGAATATGAAGAAATCAAGAATAATCCAAACAAAACAAAAGAGAAAGGAAAATCTAGTAGAACACCAATATCTAGCGGCAACCAATGAAAATTTTGATTTAAATTGTATTCAAGTGATTGAGGATGTTGCTGGTTTAGGTTTTGATACACACGACCAAGGAATAAATAGCGTAACTAACAATTCCAAGAGAGATGAATCTGGTCAAATGTCATTAGTCCGTTACATGCCACATCCATTGACTGTAAATGTAGATCCAAATAGCTTTCAGGTTATTGAGTACGCTGATTATGAAGAGGAAAATGGTGTAAATATCAACGAGCCTGCAAACGATGATATTGAGTTTGCTGATTATGAAGAGAGACATGATGAGAAAATCAACAAGCTTTCAAACAATAATAAAACAAGTAGCAAAGGACCTGAAAATGAAAACTTAATTTTGAAACCCGTTCACAGGATCCACATTTCTTATGAAAATAAGCAAAAAGTATTACGCCTTAAAGATGAGGGCAAATCTGTTGACCAGACTAAAAAAAACCGGTGTAAAAAGAGGTAAAGTTAAAATAGGACATATCTTTTATTTAAATGAGTGTGAAGTTACGACTGGTGTAAACTAAAAAAACAAATGTAAGTGCTAATCATAAACTTTGGTATGTATTTTAGTTGAAACTTCACAATCACAAAATGTTTAAATTTATTACATCATTTTATATTTTTTTAATTTTAGGTTAAATTTACAACATCATCAAAAAACGAAAAAATATTGAAAAAGCAGTTCAAAATTTAAGTACGTAAATTTTTCCCTAAAGCGAATCTATAACGAAACTACTGTATAACAAACTCCCCGATAACGAACAAAAAATTCATCACATAGCGAATTAGAACAAAAATGACCAAAAAAACTATTTAATTTAAGCATATTATCCTGACCTAGATAAGGCCTTATATCTTTGGATAATACAACAACGTAAGAAACATAGTATTGTACAGTCGAAATTAATTATCGAACAAGGGAAATTATTTCACAATGATTCTCGTTTGTGTCAAAATAAAGACTTTAATTTCAATTTCTCCATCGGGTGGTTTGATAAGTTTAAAAAAAGATATGGGCTCAAGTACCGATCGATTTCTGGAAAAAAACTTTCAGCGCAGATTGAATTGATACCTCTTTTCAGAGAATATTTAATGAAAATTATCCGCGAAGACAATTATAAACTTGATCAGATTTATAATTGCGATGAGTCTGCTCTATACTATAAATTAATGCCAAACAAAACATTTGCGCTGGACGAAGAAAAAGATATTCCTGGAAGGAAAGCAATCAAGAAAAGAGTGACATTCATGCCGTGTATGAATGTAATCGCCACACATAAACTAAAATTGCAAATTATAGGGAAATCGGCAAATCCCCGTTGTTTTAACAGAAAAAATCCAGATATTGTTGTATATATGTCATCAACAAAATAAATATAGAGCTCTTTTTTTAAGAAAAATTTTACTACAACCAGAGAAAATTGAAGAAGTTTTAAAAAAATTCACAATTCTCGATGCAATTAATTTGTTAAAAGAATCTTGGGATTTAACTGAATTAACTTCTACTGTTATATTCAAATCGTGGAAATCGTTGTTGGAATAATTAGATGATTCAAAATCATGTTGATGAGAATGATCAAAATTTACTTTTTTAAATCAACAAAATCCAAAAAAGAAACGGCCAGCCTCTTTTAAATGAGGAAGACATTTCTCAATGGATTACCGAACAAGGAGATCTGAGCCGCTCAGAAGCGGACTGGGCCACCGGGCATCCGGGCAAATTCCCGGTGGGCCGCTCTGATATTTATTAATAAAATGGACAATTTTTATAAATTTACTAATTTAAATATAAAATAAAGGCCGTTTGTAGATGTGGAACATGGTCTCCATCTGGAAAAAATGTCTGGTGGGCCGCTCTGATATTTAATAAAATGGACAATTTTCACAATTTTTATAAATTTACTAATTGCTAATAGGCCGCTTGAATTATAATCACATTAAATTTATAATTTCATCAAGTTTTTTTTTATTATCTCTTATTATTTTTGTTCAAAAGTTGACCGACACCCATTCATTATTACTCTAAACCATTTCAAAGTTTATTAATCATTTTATTAACATTCTAATACCATTTACTCTCTTATTATTGTTTCTCTGAACATCTTCGTGGAAATCTTAGTTTTTCTGTTTAAAGTTTGATAAATAGAATCTCTCTTTTCCAATTCTTCTTTCTGTTGCTTCCAACTTCATCATGTCTGAAGCTTCGAAGTATTTTATTTCAAAATTCTTTAAGTTCACGCTAAGTTGAAAACGCCTCGCAAATATCCCCACAGTTCTTGGCGATTGCCCCGCGGTGTGATTTGTGGGGTGTTTATGGGGTTAGTTTTAAATTTTTAAATGTTATTATTTTTATTAGTACTTAGACTGGAAATTTAATAATTGTATTATTTATCGCGATATTTTGTTGAAAGAAATTTTTTTTGTTATAAAATTACAAGTAATTCAATTTATTTTAGTTTTTCAACAGTTTTCAAGAAAAAAATCAACATTTTAAATAAAAAATAACATTTGAAAGATAAAAACTAACTTTAAAAAAAAATTAAAATTAATCACACAATCGCCCCGAACACAACTCCGCTTGCGGGGTAATCGCCAAGCATTTGCGGGTCGTTTCCAATTTAGAGTATTTGATAAAATTAATTTTTTATCTCTCTCTCTCTCTCTCTCTCACTATCTTTTATACCTAAATGCGGAGCTGTGAAGCATTTATATCAAAATATTTGAACTTTGATAATATGAATTTGTTATCTCTCTCTTTCACAATCTTTTATATCTAAATGAGGGGCTCCGAAGCATTTATAGCAAAATTTTTGAAGTTTGATAAAATGAATTTTGTCTTTCTCTCTCTCACACTATCTTTTCTACCTAAATGAGGAGCTGCGATTGTGAGAGATAGACATGCGGGCGAAGCATTTATATCAAAATATATGAACTTTGATAATATGAATTTTTTATCTCTCTCTTTCATAATCTTTTATATCTAAATGAGGGGCTCCGAAGCATTTATACCAAAATTTTTGAAGTTTGATGAATTTTGTCTCTCTCTCACTATCTTTTCTACCTAAATGAGGAATTTTATCAAAAATTTAGAAATAAATGCTTTGCAGCTTAGCATTTAGATATAAAAAATAGTGAGAGATAAAAAATTCATTTTATTAAAGTTCACATATTTTGATATAAAAGATTGTGAAGGAGAGAGAGATGATTATGATATCAAACTTCATATATAAAAGTGATAAATACATATTTTTTTTTTTTGAATTGAAATTTGAAATCAGATTTTTTGGTTATTAAAAAAATCTTAAAGAATCTTAGAAAATCGTAACAAATATTAAGGAGTATTAAGAAATCGTAGAAAGTTGTTAAAGGTCGTAAAGAAAAGTATGGGTAAACTTTAAATGAACGCACTGTATATAAAACAAAAATATTTTGTTAAGTTTTTGACTAAAATAAATTTCCATTCTTGGGCCGCTGTCACAGAAAAATGCCCGGTGACTTTTGACGGACCAGTCCGCCCCTGTCTGAGCCCTACAGCTGTCCTAGACAATGAAGAAATAATTAATCAGGCAGTAAATAATGCACCCATTCAAATCACAAGTGATCCTGAAGAAGATAATAATAATAATTTAGAAGCATCTCTAGATTATCAATCAGTTGTCAATGAAAAACCAATAGAATTATTGGCTTAATTGACAATTTAATAGAAGAATTAGATGAAAATGATAAAGTAAAAATCATTTATTTAAGCTCTTGGAAGAAAGAATTGGAAGATTCATACATAAATTCAATTTAATTTAAAAAATTAAAGTCAAAAATAAATAAGTTTCATGTTAAATTATTCCATGTTTTTCATTTTTTACTATTTAGAATAAGTTTGTTTATTATTTGGAATTTCACTTTATAGAGTTGTCACTATTTAGAATTGTCACTCTTTAGAGACTCGATTGTATACTGAATCACGTACATTGTGTGCAGTGCCCAGCCCTGTTAACTCCTGATTCATCTTCATTAATCCTCATTGATCTTTATTGAACTTTAATTTGAAATTTTTTTAAACTTCGTGCATACCCGTCTTACTTCAATATAAATGCATTGTAGTATACGGCGCAAGCATTTGTAATTTTGGAACTACATACACGAAAACTTATATTAAAGAATCGTATTTAGCATAAAAAAATGATTATTTTTTAGTATGAAAGTCAGAATTATTTAGTATGAATTTTGTCAATTTTAGTATGCATTTACAATTTATTTAGTATGATTTTTGAAATTATTTAGTATGAAAAGATTATTATTTTGTATGAAAAACTAATTTAATAAGTATGAATATTAATTAATTTAGTAGGAATTTGTCTGAACCTGGTATGAAAAAACATTTATCCAAGTTAAAATTCAATAAAGATCCATGCATATCAATGAGAAGTGATGAAGATAAATCAGGATTTAACACGGCTGAGTCATTGAAGATCAATAAAGTTTAATAAAAAGGACTAATGAAGTGTCATAAACAGCATAAAGAATGATATTAACTTTTAAAAATTAACTGTTGGTCTATTTCAAACCGCTTAGGACCTAGGGCTCCAGAATCAATTTTTCAAAAACAAATAAAGAACTTGTAAGCAGTTGACAATATTTAACGATTTTGTCAATACGTGAGGCATAACTTCAACGTTTAAAAATGTTTGTTTATCAATTTGTACGAGAGAGAATCATTGAATTTCAAAAGAGTAAATTTGTATATTAAACTTGGGCATTTTCATATTAATTTATATTATTTCAATATTAACTTTGAGAAAATTAACCACACAACGTCAATTTTTTCATATTTATTTAAATATACACTAAAAAATTATTGAAATAATAATATTACTTATATTATTTATTTTAGCAATTCGATGACTCAGCTTTTACCGTTGTTAGTACCTTAATTTGTCAGCTTGGAAAATATTTTAATAAAGTGCTTCAACTATATAATAAACCACATTTGAATTTGAATAATATGTCTTTTGTAGTTATCACTATGAACAAAATCATGTCATACTTAGATGGACATCATTGGTCAGTTGTTTGTAGAATATGTGATTTTATTGTCACAATGGATTTTGTTGAAATGCGAAAACACTTTGATTATATTACAACAAAATATTATCAAGTAATAAAATAAAAATATTTGTTTTACTTATTTATAAATTATCATTCATTATTATAATATAATAATAGGACTCATTTTACTCAAAATTAATCAAACTGGTGAGCTCAAGTGATGCAAGAATACAAAAAAAAGCAGTAACATGTCTGGTTAAAATTTTAAGGAATATGAGCACTGAAAACAATATCTACTTTTGTAAGACTGATTTTGAAAATTTCATTACTGACAGATATTTGAATGGTCAAACGATTGCCATCAAACATAATTTCGAAAATCTTAGACAAAAAAGCTACATTCTTTGTGAATTAATCAACTTACTCGCAACAGTTAATAACCAGAATTTGACTGGAGTTATTTCTTGTATTGCTTTATGTGTAAATGAAATACCGCAATTGTGCCAATTTTTCGTTGAATATGATTTATTATCCATCATATTAGCTCTAATGATTGAAAATCATTGCACCGCGATCGATATACATTGTCAAAAAGATATGTTTATCATACTGAAAAACATTATACCAGGTACAGAGAAAATAAATTTAAACATTTACTCAATAGAAACACTTTTATCTTTCAGGTTATTTTCGTAATAAATCGTACATTGATGTTAATCTCAGGCTTTTAACGGATCATATATTTGAAATTTTAAAAATACACCTTCAAGTTTTTTATTTTGAAATTAAAGAAAAACCAAATGATGCAAATATCTATAAACAAGCTATGAGTTATACTACAATTTATTCAAAACTTTATGAGAGTATTAAGAGTACATTCGTCTGCAATCAGGTAATTATGAATAGTGAATAACACTGTCTAACATATAAAAAGTATTTAGACTCGATTATAATTCTTATTGCTGAAAAGATGAAAAATAAATGGCATTTACCTTTGGCATCAGCCTTTCGGAGCCAAAATCGGTAAAATTAAAATGGAATGAGTCATCTGAATGAATTTTTTTTTCGCCATTTTGAATTATCCGTAATTTTTTGAAAAAATAAGTCATTTTGTACATATCGTCTATTTTGGGAAAATTATAGATATCAGGCTTTGCTCTGCTCTTCACTTTTGTGAAATAACGAGGAATCAAAAAGGGAAATTGGAATCAGCCTGAGTCGGATATTGGTTTTTTTCGTAGATAATATCTAATTATAATTTCTGACCAACTCATTAAGTTCAGTAAAATTATAATTCAAATACAAAGGTAAGGCCAGTTTAACTTTTAACATGTTTTGGATCCAAAATAAAGAATACAGAAGTGTTTATTCAGAATCGACTCGAAACTATTGTGATTCTCGACTGGACCCGTGTCAAGATTGCACCGGTGCAATTTTTTTTTCGAAAATCAATTTTCGAAAATTCGAAATTAGGTTTTTTCTACTTAAATACACTGCGGAGCCACTTTGCTGCTAAAGAAAAATGATTTGTAATGGGTTTGTTCATACAAAACATCGAAAATATTGAGAAATTTTGAAAAACGGTGCAAAATCGACCTTTGATGCATTGTAGCTCCCTGGTGTTACTTCGGAGCAACTTTGCTTCCAAAGAAAAGTTGTCACACATAATCTAATCTACTAGGCAAAATGATTTACAATGGGTTTGTTCATACAAAACATCGAAAATATTGAGAAATTTTGAAAAACGGTGCAAAATCGACCTTTGATGCATTGTAGCTCCCTGGTGTTACTTCGGAGCAACTTTGCTTCCAAAGAAAAGTTGTCACACATAATCTAATCTACTAGGCAAAATGATTTACAATGGGTTTGTTCATAAATAATATCGAAAATATTGAGAAATATTGAAAAACGGTGCAAAATCGACCTTTGATGCATTGTAGCTCTCTAGTGTTATATCGGAGCAACTTTGCTTCCAAAGAAAATTTGTCACACATACTCCAATCTACTAGGCAAAATGATTTACAATGGGTTTGTTCATACAAAACATCGAAAATATTGAGAAATTTTGAAAAACGGTGCAAAATCGACCTTTGATGCATTGTAGCTCCCTGGTGTTACTTCGGAGCAACTTTGCTTCCAAAGAAAAGTTGTCACACATAATCTAATCTACTAGGCAAAATGATTTACAATGGGTTTGTTCATACAAAACATCGAAAATATTGAGAAATTTTGAAAAACGGTGCAAAATCGACCTTTGATACATTGTAGCTCCCTGGTGTTAC
>LN483368.1:923340-985591 GCA_900002565.1 Culicoides sonorensis
CGATGTTTTGTATGAACAATCCCATTGTAAATCATTTTGCCTAGTAGATTAGATTATGTGTGACAACTTTTCTTTGGAAGCAAAGTTGCTCCGAAGTAACACCAGGGAGCTACAATGCATCAAAGGTCGATTTTGCACCGTTTTTCAATATTTCTCAATATTTTCGATGTTATGTATGAACAAACCCATTACAAATCATTTTTCTTTAGCAGCAAAGTGGCTCAGCAGTGTATTTAAGTAGAAAAAACCTAATTTCGAATTTTCGAAAATTGATTTTCGAAAAAAAAAATTGCACCGGTGCAATCTTGACACGGGTCTCGACTGGACAATTTCTAGACGAAATTGATATGTTGGGCAGTGTTATTAAATAATTCTCATGTATATCTTATAAATGTATTTGTTCTTTAGATAACTATTAATAAAACACAAATGGTAAAGTTGTTCCAATTATTTAAGAGTTCAATAGAAATGTTTATTCTTTTATCAAATTTATATTCCGTTGATGAGTTAATAAGTTTCGATAAAAAGGTGGATCTGTTTAATTGCTGTCATAAATTGTATAGATATGCTTCGATTGATTGTTTACAACTTTTGATACAAATGATAAAAAGTGTTGATTCTAGTTGTAGTCAAATATTATATAAAATAATTAATCATGCTGCTGATACGTTTGAAGACCCACTATTTATTCAACCGCCTCCATACTTTTTAAACCTAGAATCAACAGTCATAAATATGAATAATGAGGATAGAATAAACTTTGATAAATCTATCATTGTTTTTCTACAGGAAATCGTTGATATTGCTCTGCAGGTAAATATAATTTTAACTTAAGCACATTTAATTTTTTTTGTTAATTTGCATAATTAGTTACATTGTTCGTGAACGATATAAACGTATTGTAAAAAGACTCATTTGGTTATCTTAATTAACTCTTTCGCGTTTTCATGACTCCAACGTTTTTTTAATTTTTATATTTCAAAAATAAAAAAAATATAAGGATTGGTGAAGCTAAAATTGAAAAATAAAGGTTCAATAAAAGTGATTTAAATGACATTTTAATTATTTTGAAATAAAAAAAATAAAAAACCGTTGGGATCATATATGACCACATATGCGCGAAAGAGTTAAAGCAAAAGTCCTTATATTGAATGTCATAAAATTTGATAAATTTTAATTCTAGGATTATGATAACATGGCTTTTGAAGAACAAAAAGCAACTCTTGATTTGATTTGTACAGCTATATCACAAAATATTAAATTGATTGAATTTAAAAAACCAATATTTTCTAAACTCATTGATCAATTTGAAATGATTGAACAGCAGAAGATAAGGTAATTTTTTAAAACTAAAAAATATTTTCAACCTATTAATTTTAAATTATTTTAGAGTTCCGTGTCGATTGTTACAGATTTCTATTAGATTACTTTTTCTTTCATCTCTTAAGCAAGCTGATCCATTAATAAATCTATCAAAAGTTATGAATATAGTTGATTCTCTTTTAATGAACAAAGGAACATCAATGTATGCAGTTTCAATTATATGCGAGCTTCTATTGTTGATATTTTGTAACAACCAAATATGTGAATCCAAGAATCCTGAATTATGTGCTATGAAAGAGGTTCTAATTCATACTTTATTCAAATGTGATTCTAGTATTGAAGTAAATATGATATTAAATACTAAAGATTTAGTTAACATATATAAATGTATATTTTTTAAATAGATTATAAAAATTATGCCTCTTATTATAAACAAAAATATTGAACCTTATTTTGAAAAAGTACAAACATTTATTTTTCAAAATATTTTTGAAAAGGGTATTTGGAATAGTGTACAAAATTGGTTTTATATTTTGTGGTCTATATGCTCAATTTGTAATCAACACACAATATCACAGGATTGGTATGGAACAGCATTCAACATATTTATTCGAACTGAAATATTGGTATGTAAGATTAATTTATATACCTCTTTTTTTATTAGAAATGCTGAATATTCAGGTTGATTTTTATTTTTTCTATTGCTCTTTTTTACACTTAATGTTACACTTTATTGATTTTTATTATTTTATTATACAACAATTAAAGTTGGTTAAATTGTTCATATACATAATTTCTTAAATTTAATATTAATTCTAGCCTTAATAGTATCTCTACTTATATTATTTTGAAAAATATCTGCAAGTAAATTAGACAATCTTATATATTTCGTTATAGAATCGTTAAAAGTAAAATCATTATTTCTTGAATCTTCTCTAATTATTCTAGCATTTTGAAGAGGATATCCTAGACTTCTTAGATTGATTCGTTCATTTAACTCATTCACTTTTATATCACTTTTCATTAAATCAAAAGCAAAAACAGCCATTGCAAGATTACATCTGTTACTAAGTGTTGTCATGTTTAGGAGAAGCAGGCGACTCTCATAGGCAGGTAGTACATCCAAGAGGTTTCAAAGCAAAAATTAAGAATTGCTTCTGGACAATCTCTATTCGATCAACGTTTTTTTTCTATAAGGTATCCATACAATACATGCATATTCGAGAATCGAGCGTACAAGCGAACAATACAATGTCTTTGTAACATAAGGATCGTTCATAGTCTTGACTCTCCTTTTCACAAATCCAAGGATTGAATAAGAACTATTCACAATCTTATCAATATGTGATCTAAATGTAAATAGACGGTCAAAAATAACACCTAAGTCTTTGATTACACTTGTCCTCGAAAGTTTATCCCTTTTAATTTCATAGTCAAATATATGCATATTTTCAACTGGTCCTTTTGAAAAACTCATAACAAAGCACTTCCTAACATTCAATGACATGCCATTCTTAGTATACCAATCATCAAGTCTCGTCAGATTGTTATTAAGAGTTTCATGGTCAGAATCATTTGTGATCGTTTTAAAGATCTTTAAATCGTCAGTAAATAGAATCTGCAGTTTGTGAAAAGTTTAACCAAATCATTTATAAAAAAAAAAAAATATAAAATCAGATGAAAACAAAGCTCTGGCCATTTCTTAGGAAGTTACTAACTTCTAAAATAAACTTTTATGAAAGAGGGGTGGCTAACTCAAAAGTGAAAAACAAGAAGTTTTCTAGCAAAATTAAGTCTTTGAGATTAAAAACAAATTTGTTAAAAGTTGAATTTTGAGTATTAACTGGAAACAATTTTTTTTAAGAATTACTTTGGTCCTCACTCACAAAACTGATAGATTGGTGGTTGTGTTTAATCAGTAAACAAAGACTGAAATCAAAATTCAACTTTTAACAAATTTGTTTTTAATCTCAAAGACTTAATTTTGCTAGAAAACTTCTTGTTTTTCACTTTTTAGTTAGCCACCCCCCTCTCATAAAAGTTTATTTTAGAAGTTAGTAACTTCATAAGAAATGGCCAGAGCTTTGTTTTCATCTGATTTTTTTTATATTTTTTTTATTTATTACTTTTTAGTTTTATTCAATGTTAGATTTTTTTACAACAATACTAGTTTTTAAGTCGATGTGTTCACATTCTGTTAAGAGAATTCATGTGTGTGTAAAAAAAAAATTTTTTGATGTTCGTGTTAGGTCTTTGGTGTCTTCGGCAAAGTTGTAGCTTAGGTTGAGGGGATTTTTGAAATATATTTTTTTTCCCAATTTTCCGGAAAATTCGTGGAAATTTTTTGAATTTTCACTAAAAGTTGTATGGCAACCCTATTTTTTTATATGGACACCCTAATTTTTTTTACGGGAGCACCTCGCCCAACAAAAATAAGATAAAGTTTCAGAAGAAACTATGGGTCTAGAACGTCTCAGAAAGGCTCCAGCGGCGTTTTCGGACACAAAGCTTTTTGTGATGTGACCTAATATAAAACTGTGCTGAAATTTGCCACGAGTTTGACTACGCTTCCACGAGTTTTAAACGCTTACTCAAATTAGTGGAAGAACTCATTTACATGACTCAAACTCGTGGAGGCACTCATTTAGATGACTCTAACTCGTGGAAAATAATATTCGAGCGATTTCAACTCATGGAAATCAATATTCGAGCGATTTCAACTCGTGGAAATGAATATTCGATTGCGTTAAACTCGTAGAAATAAATTTTTGATTACTTTCAACTCGTGGATAGTAATATTCGAGCGATTTCAACTCGTGGAAAATAATATTCGAGCGATTTCAACTCGTGGAAATGAATATTTGATTGCGTTAAACTCGTGGAAATGAATATTTGATTACTTTTAACTCGTAGAAATAAATTTTTGATTACTTTCAACTCGTGGAAATTAATATTCGAGCGATTTCAACTCGTGGAAATGAATATTTGATTGCGTTAAACTCGTGAACATAATTTTTTGATTACTTTCAACTCGTAGATAGTAAAATTTGAGCGATTTCAACTTGCGGAAATCAATATTCGAGCGATTTCAACTCGTGGAAATGAATATTTGATTGCGTTAAACTCAAGGAAATAAATTTTTGATTACTTTCAACTCGTGCATAGTAAAATTTGAGCGATTTCAACTCGTGGATAGTAAAATTCGAGCGATTTCAACTTAATTTTTAATTTAATTCCACGAGTTTAACGCAATCAAATATTCATTTCCACGAGTTGAAATCGCTCGAATATTAATTTCCACGAGTTGAAATCGCTCGAATATTACTATCCACGAGTTGAAATCGCTCGAATATTACTATCCACGAGTTGAAAGTAATCAAAAATTTATTTCCACGAGTTTAACACAATCAAATAATTATTTCCACGAGTTGAAATCGCTCGAATATTAATTTCCACGAGTTGAAATCGCTCAAATTTTACTATCCACAAGTTGAAAGTAATCAAAAAATTATTTCTACGAGTTTAACGCAATCAAATATTCATTTCCACGAGTTGAAATCGCTCGAATATTAATTTCCACGGGAATCGATTTGTGATCTGAAAATCAAATCGAAAATCAGATCAATGATCTGATTCGTGTGCATAAAAGATCGAATCGTTTTTGCATATCTTGATTTTTTTTTCTGACCGAATCGAATCACGATCTGATACTTGCTATAGAAAAATCAGATCAACCAAATGATCTGATTTGTGATCTGATTTGTAGATCAAATCAATATAACAAGGCAAGAAAATTGAAAATAATATCGAACGTGATAGCTTGCGACGGAAAATTACAGCGGAACTCTATCTTCGGGTGGGAATTGGGATGGAAATTAAATAAAGGAAAAATATTTGACGTTCTTGGGAAAAAAAATATTTTTTTGTAAGTTTTTGATAGAAGTGACCTAAAGCAGAGTTGTAGAAAAAACTTCAAGCTGCAACTTTGTTGAACTTGCTAAATCGATGTTTCATATATTATGAGGCTAAAATTGGAAAAATATGTGATTTTGACCTCATTTTTCGGCTTTGGGGAAACAAAATCATATTTTTATTAGTAAAGAGTGATCTGAAGTAAAATTGCAGCTTGGAATCTTCTCTACAACTTTACTTCAGGCCACTTTTATCTAAAACTTACGAAAACATGATTTTTTTACTCAAAAAATTTAAAAATTATATATATATTTTAGTGAATTCACGTCGTAATTTCTCGTCGCTCTCACGTTCGATTTTTTTTTCCATTTTCTTGCTTTTTCATATAGATCTGATCTTCAAATCAGATCACAAATCAGATCTTTTTTTCTTAAATATTTTTGAGAGCCATAGAACTTCCTAAATTTTCATGAAAATACGTGAAAAAATGTTAAAATAATACATTTCAAACATTTTTTTTACAAATATCTGCACAAGTTTTGGTGAATTATCTATTAATAGCAATAAACTAGAAGGAGCAATAGAGCTCAGTTGCTTTATATAAACATTGTTTATTCAAATATTAATTAAAAAAAAAACGTTACGAGTTTATGATTTTGATATACGATCAGATCAAAAATCAGATCAATGATCTGATACCTCATTTGTTAAAAATCAAAATCAAAATGGGTATCAGATTTTTTAGTTTGGCCATATCAGATCAGATCACGAATCACCTAACTTTATGAGATCAGATCATGAAGTTGATCTGATCTTTTTTTATAGATCGTGATTCTTTACAAGCCTGGTATATGTACTAAACCATTCCAAGAGAGAACCACCGAAGCCATATCTATGAAGCTTAAAGAGTAAAAGCTTATGATCAACTTTATCAAATGCCTTATACCTTTGTTAAGAGTATCCCGGATGAAAGACGAGTAAATAAGTAAATTAGTGGTTGTCGATTTACCAGATGCAAACCCATGTTGGCCTTGGTCTATTAAACCTGAGACAAAACTATTAATTTTACTTTTTTTTTCGAAGATTTTACTTATTAAAGAGAGTATACTTATAACCCTATAATTTGTCACATCTTTCCTATCGCCACTCTTAAAAATAGGCGTTATAAGAGCAATTTTCTATATATCCGGAAATCCGCGCCTTTGTCTTCCTCTACTTTGCTTAATTCGTCGTAGATTTCAGACTCGGATATTGTAGTTTCTTCCATTTTTGCCTCACTAAGAATGAAATGCTCAAATTATCTTTTTCCTTTTTGAAATGAATTATTTTTCGTTTGAATTTAATAAAGTGGGAAGAAAAGCTTAAAAGTTTTAAAAAGGGCAATAAAGTGAAAAAAAGAGCATCGCTAAAATGAGATCTATCTGTACTAAAAATAGCATTCCTAACCCACTTACATACGTTTTTGACCAGTAAACTTAAGAAGTGTTGCTAAAACCCTGACAATTCTTAAAATTTTCACCAACTTATTTTTTTTACTTTTATACCTTTCCTCGGCCTTACAATCAATTATTGCGAGAACTTTTTTTTATAATAAATACAATATGCATCACTTGCTCGGACAAAGTTTAAACTTTAAACTATGAAAATAAGAAAATATACTAAAAATAACGCAACACGTATTTCAGGGTTTGGCCATTAGAGCCTATTTAAGCCTGTTACAGCTATCAGGCTCCTTTTTACGTTTTCGGGCATAATTTTGTTATTTTAAAAGCTACAAGTATTTTTTGAACAGGTTTGATATGTTCTACAACTTCTATAAGAAATAATATTATCATTTCTTGGAAAGTCTATTTAAAAATCTCAAAGTATTTTACTTTAGTTTATTGTAATTTTATGTCTAGCTGTTTTTTTTTAAATTTAAATGATGAAAAAAGTTAAAAAGGTTCATTTTTTTCATTTTATTTGGAGAGTCCCCTTAATTTTTGAAGTAACACTTAATTTTATGTGTCAAAGTGTTTGTTTGGCACTGACAGTGTTGCCAGACGTTCAATATTTAAGTGAACAGTTCACTATTTTGGCCTTTGTTCAATAAAAAATAAATGTGCACTATTTTTCCTATAAGAAAAATTGAAAAAATTAAAAAATAAAACAACTATAAAAAAAAAATAAAGAATTTTAAAGAATTTCTTGAAGAAACAATGAGTTATATATTTAGTTTGTTAATCATCTGCCGTTTGAAGATCAAATAACATTAGTGAAAAAATACACAAAATACCCTGTTAAAAAAATCACAGTTCAAAATCTAATGAAGTTCCTTTTACTTCTGAAGTTTATCAACTTCATAATCTTAATTTTACGATAAGTCAACTCAAAAACGTTAAACAAGCAAAAAAAAACTAAAATCTGAAACTTCACTTACTTAAGCTCATCAAAGTGTTGGTTTATGATTCCTAACATTCAAAATCAAGCAATACATAAATCCTTAATCCCTTATTCCTTTAACTAGTCTTTTATGCATGGTATAATTTCTTATAATTTAGGTACAGAGCGCGTTATAACGGTGACTACAAAATTTCACCTATATCATTTCATTTGTTTTTCACACTATTACATGAATATTTTGTAGGGTTATCTAAAATATTTAAATACAATGTTAAGTCACGGAAAGAAGTCCATATCTCATTATACGTCCTTTTGAGGTTTTTGACGCTTTAAGCTGCACTTTTAGCTTTCTAATCTTTTTGGTTTAGATTGTTTGACATTTTTTTATATTATACGTTCTTTTTCTATTTGCATCAAGAAAAAAAAAATTCAGACAAGAAAGCCGTATAATATAAAAAAAATTATATTATTTTTTAAGCTTATTAATTCATTGAGTTTTTTGGATCGTTAATAATAATAATAAAAAAAAATAATAACTTAGTAAAAATGAGATACGGCTTTCTTTCCGGGAGTTAACGACATATTTTTTTCTGGTTATATTTCAAATAAATTAATAAAATACTAATCCGTTTCTTAACATTTGGAGACTTTTGGCATCCATTTGATTTTACATATTGCCTAGGATAAACACTAATATTTGAAAACGGAAGAGAATTTTCCAACTTAAATGTATCTTTTCTTAGTTCTTCTCATTTAAAAATACAATATCATTGAAAAAATTAATTTGGTCTATCAAACATTTTTTATAACAGCTATTGACCAAAAATGATGTATAAGTCCACAAAATCCGCGAGGGTTTTGTCGATTTTTTATAATTGAATGTTCTTCGATAAAGTTTTTAAAGTAAAGAAAACCGTTTGCCTTAACAATGATAGTTCTTTTGAAAAAAAAAATAAAAAATGTATATCCCCCGAGATTTTTTCAAGAAAAACCATGGTTGGGGTTACGGTAAACACCGAATGAAATTAGAAGATCCTTACTATTCGGATAAAAAAAACTCAGTCCAAAATCTAATGGTATCCTATTTTCTTCTGAAGTTTAACAACTTCAAAAATTACAAGTTCTTTGAAAGTGAACTCAAAAACGAAAAAAAAGTGAAAAAAATATCAAAATCTAGAACTTGTACAATTTTTGTTTTCAATAATCTTTTAAACTCTGTTCTGATCAAAAATTGTACAAGTTCTAGATTTTGATATTTTTTTCACTTGTTTTTCGTTTTTGAGTTCACTTTCAAAGAACTTGTAATTTTTGAAGTTGTTTAACTTCAGAAGAAAATAGGATACCATTAGATTTTGGATTGAGTTTTTTATTTTTTATTTTTAAGTGTTACTTTTGATTTATAACACTCATAATCATTCGATGCATATTATTAATTTTTAATTTATTAATGACTTCCTCTTTAGAAGTTACAGTGAATACAATAGAAATCTTGTAATAAATATTAAATGCATTAATTTGTTGTTTGTACATAAAGCACATTCCTTTAAGAGTGACATTGTGATGAATGTGAATGAAAAATGACTTGTATGAGAAAATTTTTTTTCCTGTTCGTTTTAGGTATATGGTGTCTTCTGGAAAGTTGCTCAGAATAATGAGGCAAAAATTTTGGCATGAAAATAATTTTCCATTTTCTTGGAAAATTTTCGGTAAATCGGTTTTTCCATGGTCACCCTATTTTTTTGTATGGACACCCTAATTTTTTTATAGCCTTTTTTACCCGGGGTTTGAATGGGTAAATATGCCTAGAACATACCATGGGTCTATTTCGAACCGTTAAGCCACAATCGTATAAGAAACTTTTTTTGTGCATAAAATACAAAGAAGAAGTTGTAAAAATTAATTAATTGCACAAATGAGTTTCTTAACTAGGTTCGAGGGAGCGTCTATCGTTACCTTAAGAAATTTTCTGCATTTAAATGCTATTTTCTCAATGATGTTTAATTTTTTGTGCAAATATATTTTTTTATTTGACTTAATAGAATATTTTTTTTCAAATCACATATTGTTTTAAAAGAAATTTGGTGTATTTGATGTAAAAATACTTAATTTAACAATTGAAGTCATTTTTACCACCTATCGTCAGTTGTTACCATCTATCGTGTACTCAGTAACCATCTACCGTACATTGAAGTTTATATGATTTTAAATCAGAAAGACGCATTAGAAAATTATTTGATCACATTTACAAATCTATTTGACCCAAGTTTTTTCTATTTTTATTCCTAATTCAGTTTGAAAGTCTGATTTAGCTCTGTGATTCGATATTAAAATTTCAAACAATTTGAAAACATACAAGATGGCAGTTCAGTACGAAAACAATATAAATTGACAATGTGAATAAATGAAATTTTAATGTGAAAAAAAATAATATTTTCAGAATCAGAGAACGAAAAAAATTAGGTGTGCGGAAAAGTTAAAATGAAATGAACAAGTTTTGTTTTATAATAATAATTAATAATAATAAACTTTATTTCGATCAATAATTACAAATTTGTACAGAGTGAAATGAATGAGAGTTTTAGCATTAATGCTATTGCAACTGCAGTTTTGATTCTGTTGAGTGTCTTGAATGTGAATACCCAGCCTTGGAGGCTTTTGGGTTTTTGTATTGTGATTTGATGTGTATTGGCTCTTTAAGATAAAAAACTTAAACTAAAATTAATACTACTATGGCAATTAATTTTGATAAGAATTTAATCTGTTTATGAAGTTTAATTTGAGGCTGGTGATGAATTCGCTGACTGTTTTTGTTTCTGTTCTGTTGTGTATGTCTATTGTTGGTGTTCGCATAGGAACGTTAAGTGCCATTTTGAGCAGCTTGTTTTGGCATATTTGTAGTTTTTGGATGTGTGTGTTGGCTATGTTTACGAGGGCCGGTGTGGCATATGTGAAAATCGGACGGAGACAGGCTTTGTACAGTAGGATTTTGTTGTGTATGTTGAGATGGGATTTTTTGTTGATTAGGCTGTAGAGTATTTTTGTTGATGTGTGTGTTTTTTGTATGACGGTTTCGATGTGTTTTTTGAATGTTAATTTTTTGTCGAGTGTGACGCCAAGGTATTTGAGTGTTTCTGACCATTCCATGTTTGTTGTGTCGATTCGGAAGGGCCTGTGTGGTAATTGTCGGATTCTTCTTTTTGTAATGAATATTGCTTGTGTTTTTTCTTCATTCATTTTCATCTTCCAGCGCTTTAGGTATGACTTTGTTCTTTTGACAGATGTTTCTAGGCGTCTCATTATTTGTTTGGCGAATCTGGAAGATGAAATGAAGGCAGTGTCGTCTGCATAGAGGGCTATTTGGCAGTCTGTTGGTATTGGTATATCGCTTGTGTAAATATTGTACAGTGTGGGGGAGAGAACGGCTCCCTGCGGGACTCCAAATTGGATTTCGTGTGTATCTGAGTGTGTGTTGAGGATATTTACTTGGAATGTGCGATTTTGAAGAAAACTATGGATGATTTTTGTGATGTATGCTGGTGTGTTGATGTGTATGAGTTTATATATGATACCTTGGTGCCACACTCGATCAAATGCCTTCTCGATGTCAAGTGATACAATGCCGGTGGATAATTTATTTGAGAGTGAAGTTTTTACGTGAGTGATCAGTTTGTGTAATTGTGTTGTTGTTGAGTGGTGAGGCCTGAATCCGTGTTGTTGGGGTGGTATTATGTTGTTATCGAAAATGTGAGTGTTGAGTCTTTGGAGTATTACCCTTTCGAGCATTTTGCTCAGTGCACTGAGCAGGCTGATGGGTCTATAGCTGGTGAGACTTGATGGTGGCTTGCCAGGTTTACCGATGCCTATCATCTTTGCATGCTTCCATGTACGAGGGAAGTATGAAAGATGTAAGCATGAGTTTATGATCAACGTGAGTATCATAAATCCAATTGGAGGAAGAGACTTAATGAGACGATTATTCACTTTGTCAAATCCTGGCGCCTTTGGGTTCTTTAAGCATTTTGATATTTGGATTAATTCTGTTGTTGAAGTTAGTACGGGTTCTGTTGTATGTGTTGAAGTGATGAAATTATCGACTGTTGAATTCACATGACGTGTAAAACTAACATTGTCGTTGCAGAGAGGATTTTGATGGTTAGTTTGAAACTGAGTTGCGAGTGCATTGGCTTTTTCTTGTGGCGTTATTAGTGTGCGATTATTTAATTTAAGTGGTGGAATAAAATTTTTACGTTTTTTCAAGAATTTAGTCATTTTCCAAAGCTGATGATTGTTGTTATCTGGTGTAAACGATGATATGTGATGATTAAAATTTTCATTTTCAATGTCTTTGATTTGTTTTTGAATGAGTTTATTGAGTGAGTTGATTTGTGTGCGGAGAATTGGCCTTATGTGACGATTTCTTTGTGATTGTCTCACAAGTGTGTTTCGGAGTGTTATATTATTTTTGATTTCTGTTGTGAGAGTGACTCCATAGGAGTTTGGTCTTACCAAAGGGACTGATTGAGCTTGGGCATATAGTAAGGTGTTATTCAGGGTTTCTATGAGATTATCGACTTCTTGTGTGTTTTGAATTAGATTTTCAGTGTTCAGATTTAACTCTTGGAGTTTTCTTGTGACAATTGCTTGATATTTTTGCCAATTAGCGTTTTTAAATGATGGAATAAGTTGCGGTTGTGTTCGACGAGATAGCTGATTTATTTCAATTTCGTGTGTGATGATGTTGTGGTCTGAACTACTGCAAAAATTAGTAGAATTTGATAGTTGATGGAGACCATTTGTGAGTACGAGGTCGAGTGTCGACTCATTTCTTGTGTGATCAGATGGATAAAATGTTGCTTGATCTGGGTGATGAATAAGAAATTGACTTGATTGATGGAGATTGTATAAAATTCGGCCTGCCTCATTTGAATTTCTGCAATTCCATAATTGGTGTCTAGAGTTGAAATCACCAAGTATGAAATAGCTATTAGATCTGTTTGTGAGTAGTCTTATATCGTGTTTGTAGTGTTGGGTGATTTGAGAGTGATTATTGGTGCCTGGTACGTAAATTGAAAAGATATCAATATTTGAACCATTGTTTAATTTAATGTTGATTCCAATAGATTCAATTAATTTTGTGTTTGGTACTGGTAAAAGATGATGTGTTATATTTTTTTGAATGATAATAGCAACTCCACCAGATCGAATTAAGGAATCAGAGCGATCTAAGCGATATAATTTGAAATTGTGATGTGATGGAGCGATATCTGAGACGTCGAAGTTTGTTTCACTTATACAGGCTATTTGGATTAAATGTTGTGTCATAAAGTTATAAAATTCTTGTATATTATTACGAAAACCGTTTGCATTCCATTGTGAAATTTTTATTTGATCATATTGTGAATCAACCATAAACGTATTTTAATGAGATCTCAAGCATAACGTCTAATTGTTCTTGTTTGGTGTTACAATGAGATAGTCGTGACGTGAGTTCTTTGAAGATCGCAGTACATTCTGCTGTTGTGAATAAGTCATTATTTTGAGTTGTATGATGAGTTGCTGTTGGTTGTGTTGTATGATGATGATGAGATGTAACGGGTGGTGATGTTTGTTGCCAGCTGTTGTTACCAATTGGCGGACCTGGGGCCTCTAATTGAGGAAAGTATTGTTGATTTTGATTTGGTACGTTATTAATTTGACGTTGGTAATTTTGGCGAGATGCTATACGAGATTGAATTATGTCTTGCCTGACTCTGCAGCCTCTGAAGTTAGCGGTGTGTTTTTGACTACAGTTAACACATTTTACCAAGTCGTCTGAGATTCTGTCTTTAATTTCCGTTATTTCACCTAATTGGTTTTTAATGATCAAATGAGGGCAATCTCTTGACTTGTGTTGTCCACTGCACCTAATGCAGCGAGGAGGTCGAAAACAGCTTGATGTTCCGTGTCGGAAACTTTGACAGTTAGAGCATTGAGTGGGACTTTTAGGTTCATCAGGGTCATTGCTTTTAAATGGTGAGTAATGATCCCAGCGTATTCTTATATTGAAGATTCCATTAATTGTTCTGAGATTATTTAAAGTTATACCACTACTTTTGAGGTAATGTACGACGTATATACAGTGATCTTCATATTTTTTTTGTTTGATTGGTAGTGAATATACGTGTATGGGAGGAACATTCATTTTTTTCAATTCCTCTTTGAGATCATTTTCGTCAACTTTATGGAGTCCATATATGCAAAATTTCAATTTTGGTTCTAACGGATGTGTGTAACCGGCAATTTTTTTATCTTTAAAATATTGAACTATTTTGTTGAAATCTGTTATATTTCTTGTATATATTTTATGCCCTTGACTCGTTATTTTGATTGTAGGTTGTTGAGTGATGTATGGAATTTGGGAGATAATACGTTTTAGTTCAACGACACTTTTACCGTCTACCGTTATTGGAGGTAATTTTTGATCATTTTTATATGAATATTTGGCATGATTTGTATGAGAGTTATTAGGATTATTTTTATTAATAAATTCATGTTCACTTATATGATTTTGGAGTTGATTATAAATATTATAGTTTCCACGTGGGTTGTTATCTTTCTTGTTTTGTACGTTATCACTTTTATTATTTGAATTATTATTTTTTGTATTTGGATTACTTTTATTATTTCTTTGATTTGGCCCATTTTCATCACCTGATTCACTTTGACCTGAACGACTCCTAGAGCGATCGCGCTCAGGAGAGCCCATATTGTCCCTCTTTATGGAGGATCTGAGATTTATAGTCCTTGATCTCTCCACTATGCAAAATCACAGAAGATTGATAACTGTTATACTATATATATTAAATTTTTTGTGTAAATCACACTCGATTTTATTTTTAAGCACTCCGATTATACACCCGCACTATGCGACTGCACGTTTGGAACTGCAAGTTTTGTTTTAAATTTCATGATATATTTTGATTTATCACATTAAAATCATTAAATAAACAATAAATATGTAGAACACGATAGACGGTAATTATGTTAAAATCAGTTACCACTTATCGTTACATATTAATCTCAATATTTTCAATAAAAAAAAGAATTTTTACGGTAAAATGTTAGTTGATTTAAGTTCAGATGACAATTATTATTAAATACAATTAAGAATTAAACAACATAAAACCAGAAAAATAATTTCAATTTGTTATTTTTGGTAACGATGCAAAATCTGATTCTTCTGAATAACGTTAAGAAAATCAAATTCTACCGGCTATATTTTTTTATTTATGATTTTTTCGAAATTTGGTGGATTTTATATAAAATCAATAAAAAAAAGTTAAAAAACAAAATCTGAATTTTCAGAATACATTCAGGTTTTTTAAAAAATAATAGGATTTTTATATGTAAAATAGACTTAAAAGCAAAAGTAACGATAGACGCTCCCAAACGATAGCCGGTTCCTCTGCCCTATCTAATCAATGAATTCCACTAGCTCACGACAAAAATCTTAGTTCTCGGTTAAATTTTCCATTCATGAGTTGCTTATTACAATGTTTCTGTAGTAATCGCTCCTTTTTCTTCCAGACGGTGCAGCGCCCGAACGGTTCATCTGAGACCCATAGTATGTTCTAGACATAAGCTCATATTCAGTGTGGTAGTCAAAAAAATGCAGGTTGTTCACACAAAAAAATAGGGTGACCAGGTGGAATTTTCCGGGAAAATGGAAAATTTTCATTTTCAAATTCTTCTAATGAATCTGAACAACTTTGCCTGAATCGAATAAGAAAATTTTTTCTCATACAACACAAATTTTCATCCACATCACATGTATTTCTTAAAGGAACTTCAGATAAAAAGAGAATTTCATTAAATTTTGGACTGTGATTTTTGTTTTTTTAATTTTTCGATTGAAACCAAATATTTGGCAGATATTTATTTGCATAAAAAGAATGTCTTAGTTGATAATATATATTCTGAAGAAGGAATAGATATTTGAAAATTTCGTGACTGGAATTTTACTTTTAAAAAAAATTAGACTTAAATGAGTTATAAAACCTAAGGTTGATTGATTGAAATTGATTTTATGATGAATCATCGTTAGTGTTACAAAAAAAAAGAACAAATTTTGTTCTTGTAAATTGAAAATAACAATCTTAATATAAAATGATAAATTTAATGATCTAATAGTAGTAAATCACAGTTTGAATAAAATATCTGAATTATAATCTATGAATTATTTCTTTTTTGTTTAAAATGTTGTTTCGCTACATGTATCTACATTATCATTGCAGGATCATAGGAGAATAATGCTTTGTGGTGCTGTTGTACAAATGATTTTTTCAGATAAAGAAATCTACTTTTCAAATATGTGTCAACTAAATCATCATACAATCCAAGTTTTTAAATCAAAAATTATTATGCTTTTGATACAAATGTTTAAACTACAAATACAAGAAAATTCAAATGAAATTAAATTGGTCAATCATTATATATCATGGTTGTTAAAGAGATTAGAAAGTTTGAATATCATTAGAGATTATACAATTACTGAAAGTGATATTCAAAATCTCGAACAACTTAAAAACTTGACAGATTTGGATTTGTTTTACTCATTTGGTGCTTTGCTTAGCGAAGGAAATAAACAGTTTATTTCCCAAAAAAAAATTAAGATTCACATGAAAGAAGTGAAGTATTTATTAACTGTAAGAAATGATCTTTTGGTAAGTTTAACATTATTTTAATTTTGTTTTTTAAGTATTATACATAAATCTTTATAAATATTATGAGTGTGGAGTTTTCCTCAAAGGAAAAAAAAATTTCAATAAATAATGTATTTATCGAAAGAAATCTTAGTCCGAAATAATTGAGCGACCCGTTAAAAAGCATTTTAAGATCAATTATTATAGCATCTAGGATAAAATTTTAATGTTTTTGAAATTCTGCATCCCCAGTCTGATCAAGGGATGAAGTCAATCGCATTAAAAAAAGTGAAACATATAATCAACTTAACACTATCAAACACGGCGGGGGTCATATCATCCTGATGGGAAATCCTTTTGAGTTCTGATATTCTAATTTGTGGCCCATCATATACACCACATTTCATCCTCGCTTGGTGATAAAAATAAAATTTTCTATTTGTATGCTCTATTTAGGAACTTGTATACCATAACATGATTTTTCTACAAAACATAAGCTTTTATTTGCTCTCTGAAGTCATCTGAATGAGTCATAAAAAGTACCAAAAATATACGTATAAAAATGTATACTAATTACGAATCAGTAAACTCTTTTGCTACAGTTTAGTGTAGTAGTAGTAGTGAAAACGTAATCGTAAAAGTTATAGACGAGCGCATTTCTATGTATAGAATTCGCCAATTTTATAATAATAATATAACAATGACCGAAAATTTGAATTTTATATCGTTATTGGACTTTTTGGCTTTTTATTATCGTTTTATCGATTTTATATCGTTTTATAGATTTTATATCGTTTTTTGGATTTAATATCGTTTTTTGAATTTTATATCGTTTTTCGGATTTTATCCACCATTTTGGGTTAGACCACATTTTTTCAATGATGTGCGACATTTTTTAATGATTGCAGGCATTTGTTTGTTGGACATACACAGAAATTACGGGATTTTTTTCATTTGAGTTATTCTACCAATAAGAAATTTTTATTTTTTTTATAAAACTTGTAAGCTCTGTGACTTTGGTCACAGGGATTACAAGAGACAAATTAGAGATAATATATGCTAAGTGGGAACTGTCAGATATGATCATTTGTTGTCAAGGTCAGTTCTTCATCAACTCTTGCACTTCGTTTCGAGACAGCATCATGGTAAGACACAAAATTAAAATAAACATGTGAACAATAAAATCAAATAAATATAATAATTATAATAATATGAAAGGGAGGAGTGTTTTAATATTATGTCAGATCACCTAGAGAACCGAGAGTCGGGGGACTCTTATAATTATTAGAAAAAACTAAATTAATTTTTAAAAACATTTTATTGAATTTTAGGTCTTACCAAAAAGTGTTGGATATACACAATTTTCGTTGGTCATTTTATCAAACAAAATTTCAAAGCTATATTTCAACTGCTTAATTATATTTTTCAAAACTGAGGTTATAGACATGTTGGATATGCACAAAATTCCAATGTTTTTCTGCGATGTATTTTAAAGTTTTTTGATAAAATTATTTTATAAAACGTCTTAAAATGAAAAAAAAAACTTTTAAGTACACAGTTTGAGTACTGTAAAGTAGATAAATCTAATATACGATGACCTTTCGTATATTGACGAAAAAAGAAAATGAGAAACCGTATATTGACGAAAAAAACATTCAAATTTAGCGTTTATTGACGAAAAATAGAAGTTCTAAAAATTTATTAGAAATCTGAGTAAAATTTATACATTGACAAACCTATTTTTGCTTTGAAATAAGTACTTATGAGAAAAACATTTAAAATGCTAATATTTAGAAATGAAATTAAAGATTAGAAATGAAAATATATGAATTTTTCTTTATTTTTTATTCAAAAACGTACATAATTTAATAGACGATTTCAGCGTATATTAACATTAAAAAGACCGTCTATTAAATTATCTACTTTTTTAATGCTTATTCAAATTTTTTCCGTTACATCGTATCAGTGGCGGATTTACCAGTAAGCTTAGGAAGCTGCAGCTTAGGCCCCAAAATTTTCAATTATTCTTCAAACAAAAAAAAAATGTTGAAATAGCTGCAGAAAGGCCAATTTTAGCTAAATATGTGTTTGTGCCCATAGGATATTTCGGTGTTTTCGTTCTAAAGCAAAAATCTAACTTATTTCTTATTTTTTTTTTTAAATTAAAACGAATTTTGTGTTTAAAAATGTTTTTCATAAGTTTAATCAGAATAAAATTCCTTTTTTTTTAATCTGTAGCCTAAGAAGGCATAATATATTACTAAATATTTTCGGTTAGCTCATTTTGTCCTCTTACTAAGGAATTAAAGCAGATTAAAATTTTCCTTGATATGGACAATTCCACCGTTACGCTGATTAAAAGAAATTTAAAAAAAAACTTGAATAAACTAACTAAAAAATTATTTGTAACCAAACTAGAAATAGGTTTTCTATGTATTGAGATACTAAAATTTTTAATTATTTAAATGTTATAAATTTGACAAATTGTTCGTAATTACTGAATAAAAAATGGCTTAAATTATTTTTTCTCAATATTTTTTACGTTGTGGAACTGTCCATACATATTTTTTATGACATAAAGAGACTATAAATAATTTCTTTGATATTTTTATAACTTTATAAAAAAATAACGAATCATTGGATAATAAAATATTTAATTGAAACATATTTAGGATTGAAAAATCTCTTTGATGTGTTTCAGGGCTTCTTAAACCATTTATATGGATATTATTTTGACGAGCATTGTTATTAACAAAATTCAAATGAAAATTTTTTAGGCCTCATAATAAATTGAAGCTTCAGGCCCCAAGATTAGTAAATCCGCCGCTGCATCGTATATTAGAATTATCTACGTTACAGTATACAATGATGAAAAATATTCTTTTTGTCTAAATTAATGTAATATATCAACATTTTGATATTTTGATTCTTTCGATTAATTTTTGTATTGAAATGCTTAAAACGTTATATGGTAAAGTTGTAGGGCTTAGTTAGAACTACGATATGGCTCAAATCAATTTATCCAATTTTGGAAAAACCCTTAAAAACCTTAATTTGTTAAAATTCAGAACTATTTATGGGTTAGAGATCATATAATATGGAATTTTACAGAAGCAATGTATAAAAAACAAATTTTACTGAAATTTATTCAAAATTTAGTAATTTAGCCATTTCATTGGATATAGATCACAAAAAGCTATTTTTGATGAAATAGCTGATAATTGGTCGAAAACTGTTCTATCAGGCCCACTGTGTACTATAATTATTAAATAATTATGGAACAACTAAAAAAGGATGGTTAGACATTTTAGACACAAAACTTGGTGGAATTTTTTTTATTTTTTTTTAGTTTGGCCATATCAGATCAGATCACGAATCACCTAACTTTATGAGATCAGATCATGAAGTTGATCTGATCTTTTTTTATAGATCGTGATTCTTTACAAGCCTGAAGATTAGAAATGAAAATATATGAATTTTTCTTTATTTTTTATTCAAAAACGTACATAATTTAATAGACGATTTCAGCGTATATTAACATTAAAAAGACCGTCTATTAAATTATCTACTTTTTTAATGCTTATTCAAATTTTTTTCGTTACATCGTATATTAGAATTATCTACGTTACAGTATACAATGATGAAAAATATTCTTTTTGTCTAAATTAATGTAATATATCAACATTTTGATATTTTGATTCTTTCGATTAATTTTTGTATTGAAATGCTTAAAACGTTATATGGTAAAGTTGTAGGGCTTAGTTAGAACTACGATATGGCTCAAATCAATTTATCCAATTTTGGAAAAACCCTTAAAAACCTTAATTTGTTAAAATTCAGAACTATTTATGGGTTAGAGATCATATAATATGGAATTTTACAGAAGCAATGTATAAAAAACAAATTTTACTGAAATTTATTCAAAATTTAGTAATTTAGCCATTTCATTGGATATAGATCACAAAAAGCTATTTTGATAGCTGATAATTGGTCGAAAACTGTTCTATCAGGCCCACTGTGTACTATAATTATTAAATAATTATGGAACAACTAAAAAAGGATGGTTAGACATTTTAGACACAAAACTTGGTGGAATTTTTTTTATTTTTTTTTAGTTCATAAATAATAAACAAAAAGTAAACAATCAAATCATGATAATAATTTTGCGATAATTTTAGCCAAATCCCTTAGCCTAACTTCTGAGCTAGTGAGTTAATGTTCATTCGAGTAAACTTCTCCATCCAACAAAACAAATCATCAGTATTTTAAAATTTTCAACCGTTTTTTCACGGTTTTTCAGGCTCTGGAGGCTCTTGAGTCTAAACCTTGAGCCAAGGGAGTTTCACTCACTACACAACGTACGTGTATATAAGAGCGACACCAACTTTGTTATAAAATTTAAATTTTGAATGCGCGCGTACACAAATACACATACATTCTGTAGCTGTACACATATTTTACATGTATTTCAATTTATTTCGTTTGAGCAAATTCTTGAAAAGTAAATTAACAATTAAAATTAAATAAAAAATAAAAACAATTAAATAATAATAAATAAAAACAAAAACTAATAAAAAAAAATTAAACAATAATAAAGTGTTAAGTGAATAATAAGTGATTGAAAAAATGAAACTGTTTATCATCCTAAATTACGCATAATGAAACAATCATTATATAATAATGTTATTAAATGATAATAATAATAAAATTAATGTATCTTATAATTCGAAAGTTAAATGAATTAAAACTAAATTAAATTTTATTTTTAAAATTGTTAAATAAAATAAAATATGAAACTTAAAGACATCCACATACTCATTTGTTTTATTTATAAATAGTACACTGCTCATATTTACTACATGTACAACTGCGTATATGTAGTTCCAATTTTAAAAACCAACAGATCGCAGCGCATGATCTTCATATAAGTTAAACCCCCTTGCTTGAGCTCAATCTAAAAACTAATGAGTTATAAATAATCCTCATGAGCTCCTCTATCCTACTGAAAAAACACAGACCTCGCTCCGATGGGTCGTCCTGGAGTTATGCAGCTAAATTTGGGTCAGAGTGTCAGATTGATGGCGGAAAAACCGTCTGTAATACTGCATTTTTTCTTACAAAAGGAACTAAAAATGTAAAATTACATTGATAAATAAAATATTATTACAAATATGATAAAGACAAATGTAAAAATATTACCTGGGTGACATGTCACCCTAGGGACCCGTGTGTTACTTTTTTTTTAGAGACCCTTTCCAAAAGCCAGATTTAAGTTTTTTCTTTAGCTAAATTATCTTTTTATGACTCATGACAAAGTCATAAAGTTTCAATAATATTGGAATCAAAATAAAAAAATAGAACAAAATTTAGTTCGTTTTTGGGTGACAAGTCACCCTAAGGATCCAAGTGTTAAGGATTTAAATTAACTGTTTGAAAAGATAAATTAATAATGGAAAAAATGGAGTTCTTGACTTTAGATAGATGGTTAGCCATACCAGTAGCAAAAGGGTTTAATAAGATTTTGACATTTATTTAGAAGGAATTGGGAAATTAAATGGTTTTCCAATGTTAAAATGTTGTTAAAATTCATAAATCTAGTATCGTTTTAAGTCTCATACTTCATAATTTTTAACAAAAAAATCAAATAAACGAAAATTATTTATCATCATTTTATACAGCTAAGAAAAATTACATAGTAAATATAAGGAAATTTATGTAAGGAAATCTTCAAAATTTAAAGAAAACTTGATGGTCAAACCAGACCACAAAAGGATTTTACGTCAGGATGATATGATTTTCGTCGTGTTTGACAGTGTTTTTGTTAATCATTTTTATACAGGTTTTCAATTCAGTAATGAAATATCAGCTGTACAACAAACTAAATATACAACCATCAGAAGAAAATTTGATGAAATTTATAGAATATTCGACAGACAGGCATGAACTTATAAACTTTTTATTTGATGAAGAAAAATTTGTAAGTTGCTCTTCAAAATTAAATGGGAAGTAATATGTATTTCAACTTTTCTAGAAATACTCTTTTTTAATGTTATGCACTTATTTTGAAATAAATGAGTTTGAGAATTACAATGTAAATGTATTTGAACATCTAAGTTTATGTAACCAAGCTGAATGGTGTCTGGTTATTCTAAGCAAACAAAGAAGAACTATCAGTTCAAAGAACAAAAAAAGGTATGAATTTAAATCAATATTAATATGTTTAGATTTTATTATCATATAAACCAGTTTATATTGATTAACGCACTTTTTAAACTTAATTATTTACAGGGAAAATTTTCTAATTGGACAAGGCAAATTTGAATAAGTGTTTCAAGCTGAGAATTGATATTCTCAGATTGGATATCACTATTTACAAAAGTTTAAATGTTGTTTTGTAAAAAAATTGATTAAATTGATTTTTTTTACAAAATTATTGTTCTTAAAATGCATAAAATTAAAGGTTTACCCCAATATTTCCCTATACATAAAAAAAGAAATTATTAAGAAAGAAAGAAAAAATGAACGCCCAATTCGTCACATACTTAAAACCGCTTCTAAAAATGTTAGAATTGTTTTTTATCCTCACATCACTGGCGAATCCTGGCGAATTTACAAGCGCTTTTAGGAAAAAAGTTATAAGCGACATTTCGTGCTTGTAAACATTTAGAAGTGGTTTTAGTTATTTCGTTTATTTTATGATACATCTTTTTTGGTTTTTAATCCTTATTTAAATTTTCTTTTAAATTGGGATGATAGTTCTGATGATGATTTACAACATCAAAATGAAAATATTCCTCGAATGCGACTATCAAAAAATATTGTTTTAAACCTCTCCACCATGGACCATTCCGGAGTTATGGCCGGAACGGACAACCGGACAAACAGAGTGACGGCGGCATTTTTCCTTACGAAATGAACTAAAAATCATATTCAACCTGAACTATTGCATAAAACTAGACGGAAATATAGTGGAAAACAAAAATTTGCCACCTGTACAAAGAACCAAAAATGACGAATTTTACCGTTTTTTGAGGTTTTTCCGACATTTGTGAGAAATTTTCTATTAGACATGTGAATATTTTTGTTTTCCCTCCATCTTCATATTCAACCTGAACTATTGCAGAAAACTAGATGGAAAAATAGTGGAATGACATGAAATTCTGTAATTCAAATATGAAAGCGCATTATTTACACTTTAAAGCGTAAAAAGTACGTTTTCATTTTTCAGAGGGTATTCTAAATCTGATGAGAAAGGAAATAAGCTTTTCTATTTAGTAATCCAATAAAAGCTTTAGGTACCAGAATCAGACAGGATAAGCCAACAATCAAGCTTTTTTGTAATTTTATGATTAAAGATATACTAGACTGAAGTTACCAATGACCTCATCAACAACCTTGTCAGCCTTGAAAAAGGGTTTTCGGAGTCCCTGGACCCTTCCCGACACCCTCCCGGTACCATCAACGACTTTTAATTTTTTGCTGCTTTTCAACTCTTTTTTCTTCGCCTCGTGGACGATCTAGTCGAAAAACCTCTAAACATTTTCAGGAAAGTCTAAAAATTGGCCTTCATTTCATAAAAGCCCTCCCAGGACCCTCTGGAGGGTTTTATCGAAAAACCCAGATACAAGTCACTATATCTGTTGATCCTCTATCGGCTTTTCCTTTGGGAACATTTTTACAAAAGTCTTAAAACCGAGACTCTATCGATCTGAATTCTCATAAACGACTTTGCTCTTGGAAAAATTTTTCAGGGAAGTGTAAGAACCAACTTAAATTTCACAAAAAGCCTTCTCAGCGTCCTCTAAAGGTCCAATAGAAAAACCCAGATTCGAGACGCTGTATTTTTTGATTCTCTATCGATCTGTATACTCCTTAACGACTTTTCTCTCGGAAAATTTTTCCAGAAAACCAGTTTAACCATAAAGACCATGTCAAATTATGAAAATTTTTTATCTGGAATTTTTTTTTTTTGTACTCAAAAGTGGTGAAACAAAAAAAAAATTTGATCGAATATTAAACATTCTCAGAACTTCAGCTTCAACTTTGTAGAAGATTATTTTCGTGTATTTCTAATATTTCACTCTATTTTTAGCCACCAAATCTCATGCAAACACCATAAAAACAAAAAAATCCTTGTTTTTTGCCCTGTCTTACGATTTTTAATACATTTGGAGCAACAAATTTATATCAAAACTGAAGTTAATTATCAATTATCGACATTAAAACCTATAAATCTAGACTATGGGGCTCATAATAAAATATAAATTTTCAAACCACTTTAGATCAAAAATAACGGTTTTTTTTACATAATTTAAAAATTTTGCAAAAAATTTTTTTTTAGTCTAAATTTTTACGTTTCAATCTCGATAATTGATAATTATCTTCAGTTTGGATGTAAATTTATTGCTCAGTAGTATTATCGTCGTAGCACTAAATTCTTGTGCGCCTTTTCGTGTGCGCACTTTTTTCTATGCGTCTATATGTATATCACAAAGAGGCGCACTAGAATTTCGTGCTGGGATGACAATAGTTAAAGTATTGCTTTTGAGTTTTAGAAATCTTAATTAACATTTAAAAATAATAAAAACCACACTTCAAAATCTAATGAAATTCTATTTTCATCTGAAGTTTATTAATTCTTAAAATACAAGTTTTTAAAAAGTGAACTCAAAAACATAAAATAAACGAAAAAAATATAATCTGAAACTTGTTATTTATTGTGTTGTAAACTCATTCGACGGCGCTCTTAGAAATATTGAGTTTTGAACAAAAAGTTCTCCTACGATCTACTTTTAAGGTAAAAGTGAATACTTCTCTCTTCGATAAAAATTTCTGGTTTGATATAAAAATTTTACAGAACAGTCAAAATAAAAAAAAAGTATAAGTGCTACACAAATACATACATACAATACATTTTAGTTTTTGGTTTAAATTTAAAAACGATTCAACTGTTTGATATAAAATGTCTTGAATTAAGACTCTAAAAAAGATTGACAAAGAAATTTTTTAATTTAAACGTAAAAAGTGACGCAACGGATGACGCAAATGAGTTAAGGAAAATTTTCTATTTATCAGAACAAAAATTGTACAAGTTTCAGATTTCCAGTTGATAAACTTCAGATGAAAAGAAAATTTATTTCAATTTTGGACTGTGATTTTTATTATTACAGATTTTTATTACAATCAGCTATAATTTTCATAAATTTTAAATCAGGTTAAAGCAATATTATGGAACACAAGTTTATAAATTTCACAAGAGGAACACCAAGCGGAATAGTAATGTATAAAAAAGATATTGAATTTACATGTACTAAGGCATTATTTCTTGAATTGACAATGCGAGGGGTAAGATTTTCAAGATTGTTTTCATACCAAAAAATGGTCTAAAACCCAAAAACAAAATGATTTGCGACTAACTGATTTAAAAAATTTCGTGCTACTGAGGACTTTACATCATTCTTTATCAAAAAAGTTTATAATTTATATTTTTTTTTGAATTATTTATGTGAAGCATAACGGGGATAGCGAGGATTTTTCTAATGAATTTTAAGTATGATATTATATTATATTAGAAAATTTTTCAAAATCGGATTTGACAGCTGGGGCAAACGAGAAACGAAAATTTACCAGTGGGAAACCAGTGGGAGACCAGTGGGACCGTTAAAAAGCTCCAAAAATTGTATTAATTAATTTTTTGCAGCTTTTGATGATCCCACTGGCCTCCCACTGGTGCCCCACTGGCCCCACTGACCTCCCACTGGTTTCCCACTGGTCCCACTGGCCCCACTGGTATCCCACTGGTCTCCCACTGGTGTCCCACTGGTTTTCCACTGGTCCCACTTGTCCCACTGGAGTCCCACTGGGTTTCCCACTGGTCAAGTTTTTCCCACTGGTCCCACTGGCCCCACTGGTCTCCCACTGGTTTCCCACTGGCACCACTAGGTTCCCACTGGCCTGTCCCACTGGTTTTTGTTTGAGAGTGTACCAGTATTTTTGGTTTAATGGTTCGCAATTTGTTCATTGAGATCGTTTCAACAATTTTAATTCATCTTCTAAAGACATGAAATAGATAGATAGTTTATTTGGCAAAGTTGTAGAAAATTGTATTATTTTCATTTTTTCTGTTAAAACCCTCGTTTTTCAAAAAATGATCATAACTTTGGTTCTAACTTACACATGTCCTTTTTCTCGAATTTTCAAAAATCGAGAATCGAGAACACAAAAAAATCGAGAATCTCGGTCGAGAAAAACAAACCAAGAAGAAAATGAACCTTTTTACATCTATTTTTCAACTATAATCTGAAAATGTGTCCTTTTGAATGTATTTTGAGGATTATTCAAATATTTTGAGAGCGGAAACAATTTCTATGTTACCAAGTAGTAGAAAGTATCAGCTATTTTGTTATTTTTTCACTTATGATCTTGAAATAAAATTATCAACTTAAGGGTGATCCCTGTATCCATCCAAAATATCCATCAACTTCTCGGCTTTGTTTATCAATATATTTTCTCCCATTAGCTCTCAGGATTTTAGAACTTCTTTTCTTAAAATATGAAACTTGTTCAAGAAAAAAAAATTATCTGCCCTAAAAACCGAACAACAAGTGTTTAAATTATTTTCTATTATTCTAATAAAAAAATTAAAAATGATAAGGTTTTGTGTGAATAAGTATGATGTTTGTACTTGAAAGTTGTAAAAAATGGTGTGGTGAACAAATTTTTTATTAACCGTTTAACATGTTTTTATACAAAAAAATATTTTTCGTCAAAAAAATGGGAGAAAATAGATAGAAAAAAAAAAAAAATGTGTTGGAACTGATTGTGAGAAGAATTTTTTTTTATGGTAAATATAACATTTGTATGTAAAAGTTTTCGACTCGAGAATCTTGACAAAATATCGAGAATCAAGAGTAGAGAAGTTACTTATTCTCGGCCGAGAATCTCGACAGGACATGTCTAGTTCTAAGAAAGCTACAGAAGGTGTTAAATACTTAAATCGCATTAAAAAATTCTCACCTTTTTGATTTCTATACTTAAAAATATCTAGATGAAGACTTTTATGATGAAAATTGATAGAATAGTTCAAAAAACTTGAATTGAACCAAAACTCGGTCAGTCACAAGTGTTTTTTTTTTTGTATGAAGACCTTTAAATTTCATTCCATTTTTGGATTAAAGTTTGTGTTTTCATCAAGAAAATGATATGATTTTTGGAATTGTTGACATTTTGAAACTCTTGCCCCTCCCTATTGATAACAATATTTTTATAAAAAAATTATTTGCATTCGATCCCTTTTAAAGAACATAGTAAATGGATGTGTTCATGGAGAATGGTTATGTTAAGAGTATAATAAATTAATTACAAAACTTCTGACTGATTCTCTTTTGAAAATTCGAATATGTTTATTAACTGACAAATAATAATAAACTCTTTAAAAATAAAGTATAATAAGTTAATTAATTAAAAAATACGTAATTAATAATGTTACATAATTTAAATTTTGTTAAATTAAATGAATTCTCAATTTTTTTATTTTTATTCTTTTTTTCTTTTTGGAGTTTTCAAAAAAGGCATCGGACAAAACTTTTGGAATTCATTTCTCGCGGCTTATTTTTCGATAACATGTTACCAAAACATATTAACTATTAAACCCCCATGATCTTCTACCATTTTTTCATGAATGCATTTATATTATTAAAAACCAAAAATATTTAACCAAGATTGAATGCCTTATATATGATTTGAGGTATTAATAGGACTTTTGGATGTTTTAGGTGCGACTACACAAAAAAAATGACAATTATTGTTTATATTCTATTGTTGGTGAGATATTTATAATATTTGTTCTATTTAATCATTTCTATGTATTTTTTTTTCTTTTTTAAAGCTGGTACATATTTATTTGAAATAAAATCTGAAACTAAATTGAAAGAAATTTTAAAGAATAAAAAAATTAGTAGTATTCTGTATCATCAATGGATTAACATGTGTTTCAATAATATAATATCCGAACTTAAAATACAGTATAAAAATTGCAACAAAATAATAAATCACCTAAATGTACCTCCATTTTTGAAAATAATAATTGAAAAATTAATTCAAAATTTTAAATTTTACAAAGATAGAGAATCAAGACAATCTAAATATGAGCTTTTACTTACTGTGAATGGTATAGCATATTTTTTGAAAAGAAATTACGATCTTCAAATAGAAGGGTTTGGGCGTGTTAATATGTTTGTCATTCAAAATTTGATAATGAATCAATGTTTGAAAAATATTGTAATAAAAGACCTATTGAATTGTTGTTTAAATAATGCAAAGTTGATCAAACGAAAACTTGATGATATTGAGCAGTTCACACAAAATATATGTAGTATTCTGTGTCTTAATCATATGTGGTATAAAATAGACATCTTATTAACACAAGAACCAGATTTAAAAGCTAGAATTTTGCGATATTTGTTTGAGTTTGATAACAAACTGAATGCAAAAATGCAAGAAGTAATTATATCCGAAAAACTTATGTCTTTGATTGATAGTAAAAAAGCATGTGTTAATGAGTCATTCATAAATGTAACTATACAGCTCTGTATTATGTTAAATATATGTTAATTAAATTTATATATTTTTTTTTTAAGGTTTTGCAAAATAATGTAACTTTACTATTTTTAAAAATGTCTTCATTTCACAACCTTTTATATGCCGATAAACTCCAGATTACATCAAATGAGGAAAACATAGTAAAGTTGAGGACAGATAAACTATTAGATTATCGTCATCTAAAATCTTTTATCCAAAGGTAATTAAGGCTGAGCAAAATATTTCCAACTTTTCCGGTTTAGTTTTTTGTTTTGTAAATGTTAGTGTGGAAGATAGTAAATATACTTCCTGCTTACTTAATACTCGAATTCAGATACCCATGAGCACCTCAGCCACTTTATATTTTTTGGCTTTTTGTAATTCACATATATCAATCTGTATGTATAAGTGTTGTGTTATCCTGATTTAAGTAAGTTAATATTGTCTTTTTCTCGCATCGTAATAGTACAATGGATGATTCAGACTTATGACAATTTTATGTAGCGTTCTTTTGGTTAGTGGTCACCCATTCAACCACGAACACCATTCACAGCTCCTCAACCTAGTCGAACGAGCGACTGTATGTTGAACCACTGCACCACGTATTATATAACCTTTCTTAGGTTTTTTTTATCTTGGTAATCTACTAAAATGCTTAATTTTTACACCACATAAAATATCAAATATCCTACAGTGCCTCACTGTTGGAACAACGATTTCAAAAAGTTATTTAGTATATATATATTCAGGCTTGTAAAGAATCACGATCTATAAAAAAAGATCAGATCAACTTCATGATCTGATCTCATAAAGTTAGGTGATTCGTGATCTGATCTGATATGGCCAAACTAAAAAATCTGATACCCATTTTGATTTTGATTTTTAACAAATGAGGTATCAGATCATTGATCTGATTTTTGATCTGATCGTATATCAAAATCATAAACTCGTAACGTTTTTTTTTTAATTAATATTTGAATAAACAATGTTTATATAAAGCAACTGAGCTCTATTGCTCCTTCTAGTTTATTGCTATTAATAGATAATTCACCAAAACTTGTGAAGATATTTGTAAAAAAAATGTTTGAAATGTATTATTTTAACATTTTTTCACGTATTTTCATGAAAATTTAGGAAGTTCTATGGCTCTCAAAAATATTTAAGAAAAAAAGATCTGATTTGTGATCTGATTTGAAGATCAGATCTATATGAAAAAGCAAGAAAATGGAAAAAAAAATCGAACGTGAGAGCGACGAGAAATTACGACGTGAATTCACTAAAATATATATATAATTTTTAAATTTTTTGAGTAAAAAAATCATGTTTTCGTAAGTTTTAGATAAAAGTGGCCTGAAGTAAAGTTGTAGAGAAGATTCCAAGCTGCAATTTTACTTCAGATCACTCTTTACTAATAAAAATATGATTTTGTTTCCCCAAAGCCGAAAAATGAGGTCAAAATCACATATTTTTCCAATTTTAGCCTCATAATATATGAAACATCGATTTAGCAAGTTCAACAAAGTTGCAGCTTGAAGTTTTTTCTACAACTCTGCTTTAGGTCACTTCTATCAAAAACTTACAAAAAAATATTTTTTTTCCCAAGAACGTCAAATATTTTTCCTTTATTTAATTTCCATCCCAATTCCCACCCGAAGATAGAGTTCCGCTGTAATTTTCCGTCGCAAGCTATCACGTTCGATATTATTTTCAATTTTCTTGCCTTGTTATATTGATTTGATCTACAAATCAGATCACAAATCAGATCATTTGGTTGATCTGATTTTTCTATAGCAAGTATCAGATCGTGATTCGATTCGGTCAGAAAAAAAAATCAAGATATGCAAAAACGATTCGATCTTTTATGCACACGAATCAGATCATTGATCTGATTTTCGATTTGATTTTCAGATCACAGATCGATTCCTTTACAAACCTGTATATATTCAGTTAATGATTAATTTTTCTTTAATATGTTGGCTACAAGCATTTGAAGATTTTATCATAAATATAAAAATGATAATAACTCATTAACCGCGACTGATGCATTTACGCAACACTTTTCTCGTTAAAATCAAAAAATTTCTTTGTCAACTAACTAGAACAACAAACTAAAAAATAATGAGCTAAGCATTTAACCCTTCAATGCATAGCTTATCATATATGATAAGTAAACTTTGAAGAGCTCTATGACCTTGGAATCGCATTATATCAATTTATTTCTATTTTTTTTATTTTTCGAACATCAAAATTTTTCCAACATCAACATTTTTGAACATAAAATTTTTCAAACATAAAATTTTACGAACATTAAATTTTTCAAACATAAAATTTTTCGAACATCAAAATTTTTCGAAAACATTCTAAATCAATTAAATTTTTTATAGTATTGGCAAATTCTATTCATATATCGTGTAATGTATATCGTTCGCGATCACGTTTTAAATTCTTCCTCTTTTGTACATGGTTTCTGTGTAAGTTTGTGTAGCACTTATACGTATTTTGTTTTGGCTCCTCTGTAAAATTTTTACATGAAACCTAAAACTTTCACCGCAAAGAAAAGTTTTCATTTTAACCTTAAGAATAAATCATAGAAGAACTTTTTGTTCAAAATTCAATATCTTACGAGCGGCGGTTAAGCACCTAGCTTTAATTTTCCTTGAAATTTTTAAAACCAATCTATTTCTTCAGTATACAAGTACATTCTACATACAAATGAATAATCATCAAATCAATTCATTGTTTCTGAATCGTCCTTTGATAAAGATGAAATTACGCGATTTTTGTTTTTAAGAAATTTTGCAATAGACTTTTTTTGTTCCTCAGTTGTTTGGTGCCTCTTTTTATTTGTGTGTAAGCCTGTTAACTTCGATTTTGATGTACGGGTTTTTATGTTGTTGCCATTAACCGGAGAGGTTGGAATGGCTTCCTCAGTTTAATTTTCTTAATTGAAGTTCTTAGAATAATTATTCAAAATTTTTATCCCAGGCTTAATCTTTTTGGCTTTTCCAACAAGTACCAGTTTGAAGAATTGATTAATTCGATGTTGATTGGTTATAATTTGGAATATAACGAAATGCAACAAAGTAAGTATAATTGATTTTTGATCATTTTAAGTTGGTTTATACATTTAGTATGAGCATTCTTTTTTTTTGTGCATTTCGTAAGAAAAAAAAGCAGTATTACGGACGGTTTATCTGTCATCACTTCGTGTGTCCGTTTGTCTGTTCTATTCATAACTTCGAATTGGTACATCGGAGCGAGGTTTATTTCAGATAGAGGAGGTTATTAGGTAAAACATTAGCTTTGAGAATGGGCGCAAATATTGGGCTCCAGAGGCTGAAAACAGTCAAAATCCTAAATTTAACCAAAATGTCAGATTTTTCAGAAAATGTTTGATTTAACTTTTCAAAAAATTTCAAAATCGCAGAATTTTTTAAAAGAGGGGAATTTCTCAAAATATTTCAATTTGCCGGAATTTTTTTTAATATTCAATTTTTTGCGAAAATTTCCCCCATTTTGATATTTTTAAAAATTCCGCCATGTTGAAAAATAAAAAAAAATTAAACTCATATTGCTGGACGCAACTTTACTTTGGTGCAGAGAAAAATACCATCAAATTATTATATCATTGCATGTTTTTGTGTAAAAAACGTCAAAAGTTTATATTTTTTAGCATAAACAATTTAAGTTTTTACTAAAGAAAAAAATTGTTTCAATAATATTGTAACCAATTTAAAAAACATAGAAAAAACTAAGTTCAATTTTGGGTGACAAGTCACCCTAAAGCTCTCCGAGTGTTAAAATTACTATGTCTACTAGAATTCGTTCAAATTCTGAACCCAAAAACGATAAAAACAATACTTTAATAACGATTACACTGGAGTTTTTGTTTCACATATTACTCGCAGATACTTTATTTTTAATACTTTTTTTTATTATGTTCAAAATATACTTACTTGTTACTTGTTACTTGTGGCTGGGGTCCATCCTTAGGATGATGTTTATCACAGCACTATATCACAGCTTCAACTTAAATTAAAGGACGTTATGACAATTCACTATAGTTTTAACATAGATTAATACTGATTGTTTAAAGCGTTTTAAAGTAGTTGTATCGACAGTTGCTTTTTTTAATAGATCATTATAAAGTTTCATGCCTTTGTAGTAAAGCGAGTTTTGTTGCTTGTCGTGACGAAAATTTGGAAGACGATAGTGATTATTTGTCCTCAAATTGTACGGTTGAGCACTACTTACAACTGTCAATTTGTCGGCTAAGTATTGAGGCAGTAATCCATTCACAATTTTATAAATAAATATAAGGACATCATAATATACTCTTTGTTTTACATCTAATAGGTTTAGTTCCTCTAACATGTCGTGTATATGTGCATAACGGTCTTTCAATAAAATACTTCTGAGAGCATTATTCACTAATATCTGCAATTCTTTGAATACTCTTTCAGATGACATAAATAAAACTGAAGCACAGTAATCTATATGTGGTTGTATAAGAGTCTTGTACAATAATAATTTCGTGTCTTTATCTAAACATCGTTTCATCCTGGACATAAAATAAACTTTTTTTGCTATTTTCTTTTTTACATTCTCGTCATTTGTTTCAAACTTAAATATGATGAAATTTAAAACGATTTGTTCTTATAATAAAAATTTGATTTGTTTTCGATAATTTATCATATTTAAATTTCTGATAAAAATCAATTTGAAAAAAAATATAGTGAGCTGAAACAAAAAATAGCCTTACCAATGCATCGCGATGTACCAGGCTCAATTTTTTTTTTATTAAAAATGATAGGAGTAATTATTTATTTCAGACTATTAAAACGTCTTTTAATTTATCAATTTGCATATATATGGCATTCCATTCTAAAATTAGTGCCGATCACAATTTTCAATCTGAGTGCACAGGCCTATGGTCCATCAAAAAAAAAGAAAATTTTGCCTTATAAAATTTTTTTGTATCTATACTAGAAATCGAAATACAAGGATTTCCTTTGTTTTTTATTCTTGAACACAAAAACGTACTAAAAGTCATTGTTCTGAATGAAATTGGTATGATATTTGTTCTTGAAAGTTGTAGATAATTGTTTGGACCAAAAAGTTTTCATATACCATTTTACATGTTTTCATACAAAAAAAATGACTTTTCATCAAAAAACATTAACAAATCTGGAAAAAATACAATTTTACAAGGATAAAACTATACTTTTATATTAAATTATTGATGTTTTTTGATGAAAAATCAATTTTTTTGTATGAAAACATGTAAAATGGTATATGAAAAGTTTTTGGTCCAAACGATTATCTACAACTTTCAAGAACAAATATTATACCAATTTCATACAGAACAATGACTTTTTGAGCATTTTCGTGTCCAAAATCGTATTTTTTCAAGATTTTTTGCTGTTTTTCGATGAAAAATCAATTTTTTTGTATGAAAACATGTAAAATGGTATATGAAAAGTTTTTGGTCCAAACGATTATCTACAACTTTCAAGAAAAAATATCATACCAATTTCATACAGAACAATGACTTTTTGAGCATTTTCGTGTCCAAAATCGTATTTTTTCAAGATTTTTTGCTATTTTTCGATGAAAAATCAATTTTTTTGTATGAAAACATGTAAAATGGTATATGAAAAGTTTTTGGTCCAAACGATTATCTACAACTTTCAAGAACAAATATCATACCAATTTCATTCAGAATAATGACTTTTAGTGCATTTTTGTGTTCAAGAATAAAAAACAAAGGAAATCCTTGTATTTCGATTTCTAGTATAGATACAAAAAAATTTTATAAGGCAAAATTTTCTTTTTTTTTGATGGACCATAGGCCTGTGCACTCAGATTGAAAATTGTGATCGGCACTAATTTTAGAATGGAATGCCACATATATATTATTAGTAAATAATAATTGATTACAAAATTAACAGAATTAAAATTTTCTGCGACATTATTTGAATGCATGTATTTTAAAAATTATTCAGAAATCTCTGCATACGGAACGGGAGTAGTAATATAAATTATAATAAATAAAAATAATAATTATAATAAATAAATTGTAATTATAAAAAAATGAAAGTGCGTTTTCAAACAAACATTTCGAATTTGCTATTACTAATTCATTACTTTTTTTTATTGAATTTTTTCAGCCTCGGCAGAGTACTTTTCGTGTAAAAGAAGAATTTTGGAATCAATTTGCAATTTAATTACTTTGTGTTATAAACATCCAAATGTTCGTAACAATTCGGAGTTGTTCATCCATAGTCCCCGAACTACTTCTATTGAAATAGATAAGGAATGGTATGGGATCTAGTATTCAAAAAAAACTATAAACTGACAAACTTTAAATTTTCAAAAAGGATCCGTAAACTCTATAGAATATACTGTAACAGTGAAAATGACTTAAGAACCATTTTCAATCTTCCAAATTTGGAACGTAGTTATAAAAATAGTAAATTTATTACAATTGAATGCGGTAGAAATCAATACAGCATTTCGAAGTATTCTGAAACTTGGTCTTATTCAGATGTGTATAAAATCCTCTATGATCATCTGGATCATATGAACATTGATGTTAATAGCTCAATAAGATTATTGATGGAAGCTTTGTCTGATCGCCTACTTCAAAACTATGCTGAAGTTCTTCAAAGTATCAGTAAGCTCGTAGAATTTTGCGTTATGAAAGACAGATTGAATAACTTAAATTCTTATATAAATAAAATAAAAAATGGGCTATCTGCGTACGACACTTTAGCATATCAAGTAAGAATAATTGATTCTTTATTGTTAAAAAATTAATTTTATTCATAATTTTTTATAGCATGTTATATACTTAAAATTAAAATGTTGGCCTTTTCAAGAATATCTGGAAATATCTGATCCTTCTTATTTAACTAGTCTTATTTCAACATTCCTAAAAAATAAGCAGTTATATATAAGAATTGCAACATTAGATGGGTTATTAGGATTGTTGCAATCCATGCACGGAGATAATAATTTTTCTATTGAAAAAACTACGTCGGTTGTAACGTTAGCTGTAAATTACTTATATAAAATGATAGGGTAAGCATATACCTCGACTGAGAATTTTAACAGAACTTCATAAATTTCTTCTTTCTGCAAGAAACTTTACATACTGTGAAATACATGATCAGTTGATATGGACTTTGTTGCAATATTTGACTTGTAATAATAATTTTAATGAAGTATTGGATCGTTTTGATTTAAATTTGTTACGAAAATCGGATCGTATAGAGCTGACATTTTGCATTTTACAGGTATATTAATACATCAATTGATATTTGAATTTGAAAACATTTTATTATCAATCATTTACAAATCACGCAAGATAAACTTTTATAAAACGTTACGGATATAACACTTTCAAACATGAAGGTCATGTCAATCTGATAAAATATCATTTTGACTTTTGATTCTACTTCACAAACCTGCCATGTTCCCTTTTACGCTCGCTTTATGCATGGTATAACTCCTTATAATTTTATGTATATGTATAGAAAGCGGAAAAATTATAACGCGCTCTGTACGTAAATTATAAGAAATTATACCTTGCATAAAGTAGTAGTTACAGTTTAGTATAATCAGGTTTTTTGATATTTTTTCTTTAATTTTTCAAACGATTGCAATTTAGCTTTAAATGTACCCTTATTAAGACTGATCAAAATATTAAAAAAAAAAAACAAAAACAAATAGAATCAAAGCGAAGAAACCTCATAAAATGACATTTTGACTGATTTAAAAAATGGGGCAAATTACACTATTTTTTGGATAATACGTTTTAATTCAATTTTAAAGATTGTTATTCAAAATAATAACTTCCCGAGAAAAAAATATACTGTAAAAATTACAATAAAAATAAAAGAAGTTGTGTAACAATATTTATTTTTTTTATTAGACAATGAATTTTCTATTTTGGAATATATGTCCTTATAAACTTGAATTGATTTTTTCGATGCAAAATATTTATATGGAACTAAATTTCAAAATGGATACAATGCTCTGATTCATGCAATGGGTTGTCTTCTTAGATGAACGTAAATTCGTGATCTTTTTGAGGAAATATCTGAATTCGAGAATTAAAAGTAGAATTGTATAGGAATTAAAACAATTGCTGATTTAGAGAGGCAATAATCTTATGATGAACTCTCAGAAAGTGATATTTTTGATGTTATCAGAAAAAAATGATCATACATCGTTTGAGTTAAATTCAGAGAAAGAAGTAATGAGCCATTAGAATTCATTCATGGGCCTTTGGAATTCATTAATGACATAGTTATGTTTTAAGTAAATTCCGGAAAGTGGTTCTGGAGCACTATCTGGAATTTACAACTTCCCGGAAAAAGTCTTATAGTAAGATATTTAGAACCTGAATCCCGGACATGGTTCTTAATATTAAAACCTGAATCCCGGATATAGTCTTATAATTAAATTTTAAAGTTCTGAATCTTGGCAATTGTCTTTAATTTAGAAAAAAATAATTAATAATAATTTTTTAGTTCGTTTTAAACGCGACAAATGGAAATCGAAAGTTTTGTCCTAATCGAATAAAATGTTAGTTGGGGTGGGGTGGGGGCAAAAAAAAAAAAGTTGCACTCACAAATTATGTTTTTAAGGCATTTTCTTTGAAGTACCACTAATAACAGACTTATAATTACTTACATTTGTAATCAATTGTCTTTTGAGAATGTTATTGGCAAAATTTTACAAAGAAATCATCAAATCGATCAATTCTGATTTTGGTCACACTCAGAAATTAACATAATTTATTTTAAAAAATTTGACCGTTAAAAATTTTCCATTTCAAAATTTTGCATAAGAATTTTAATTGGTTTTTTTTTGTTTATTTAGTTTTTATCTGGCTAATTTAACACAATAACATAAATTTTACTTAAAAATTGTTTAAATTTTCTAAAAAACATGAATTTTAAATTGAAAATCCGGTTCAAAAACAGTTTTTTTTGCCCCTCGTCTTTTTTGACTTTTCAAAAAGGGCATCGGACAAAACTTTTAAAATTCATTTGTCGCGGCCTTACGTAATAAAAAAATATTAATTGAGATGTGTGTTTGATTGAACTTTGATATACTATTCATTACTAATAAAGTCAATAAATTTTAATAGAGCTTAGAAAGTTCGATGATACAACAAGCGTTTAAAGAAAGAAATATCTATAAAGTACAAATGTTTTGCATTGAGATGATAAAGTCAGAGAATATTGAACTCACATCGGGAGCAATACAAACACTTGTAACTACACTTTATGCTGGTAAATAGCTTCTATTTTAATTTTTGTAACTGTGATTAATTTATTTTTTGTTTTAAGATTTATCGAGCCAAATAGAAATGACACAGGAATCAAATGGTGTGGTTCAACATGATTTAAGGTCAAATTTGGTTTTATCAGAATCAATAAACAACCTGTTACAATTGCTACGTATTTCACCTTTACAGTTAACAAAACATTGTGGAAATTTTTTGTACTACATTATTGTTGATCTAATAAGACCTCAAGATATACTGCACTTAATACTTAAAGAGTTCTTAGATTGCTTTCACCCATTTCCAATGACAATGGCAAAACTTTTATGGGGTGTAAGTTTCATTGAATATTTTATTTTCACCAAATCTTTTCAAAATTACAATAGATTCTCTATAGAGTGACAATTCTTAATAGTGACAATTCTATATAGTGTAATTCCATATAATGAACAAACTCATTCTAAATAGTGAACAAATGGAAGAAATTAAATGATTTCAAGTTAAATTTATTTATTTTAGACGTTTATACTTAATTGTAATCAATGTAATGTTTATTTTTTTTAATCCGAATGTTTTTTAAACTTGAAAACTTTTAAACTTTTTATTTGATTACACAGCTTAACAAAAAAAAGTCGATGTCAACCAATTGAGCAATCCCGAAACACATCAAAAAGATTTTTCAATCCTGAATATTTTCCACTTTGAAATTCACTAACTAGTTTTTTTTTCATTAAATTATGAAAATTGTATGGAAAAGAATCATTTTTCCTTTAAGTTGAAATTATTATATATCAAAGTTTAAACTTTTCTGAAGTTAATTTTGTTCATTAGTGTCATGTATTTTATATTTTTAAAAAGAGGACAAAAAATATAAATTTTATCATAATAAGCATTTATATTAAATTTTGTTCTAAAAATATAAAAAAAAGTTTTTTTCCTTTTAGTCTGAATAGGCTCAATATAATTTTTTTTCTATTTTAAATTATATTCATCTCTGCTACTTCAATCCACACTGTAGTTATTAGCTGATATCGCGGATTACAATATTATAACGTATTATTTTTTGTTCAATGAGTAATAAATAGAGTTAACTAAAATATGTCATTTTACTCATTTATTTTTATTTATTTTTTTTAAGATTTTGTTTACTACTTTTTTCTAACCGAGTATTTTTCATGAATTTTGAATATTTCTTAACACTAAACGTTTCGGCAGGGGTCATTTGACCCTTTTTCAATTTTGAATGTGGAAAACTAATTTTAAGTGCACTAAAAATGGAAAAAGCTAGTAATGTAAATTTATAACTTTCTCCTAACTACAGTTTTGCATTATTACTTTTTTCCTTCCACCGAGGGAAGTGCCAAAAAAACTCACACCTACTAATTGTACCATTCAGGGTCATTTGACCCTTGAGCTCGTTTTGATGCATCATACTTATTCACCTTACCTTATTATAGCAAATTATGTTCTGATATTTGCTAATGAATCACTAACGTATCATAAATTAAATGAACATGTGCCATTTTCATCAACATTTTCATAACTGGTTTTAGAAAATTTAAGAAATATTCAAAATTCATGAAAAATACTCGGTTAAAAAAAAGTGATATTTTTTACTAAATGATATAAAAAAATTAATAAAATTTATGAAAATTTTACATAATATATGGCTGAATTTAGATTCATTTTATTATAATTTGACATTTTAAAAAGAAACCAAGCAAATTTAAAAAATTTTCGCTCTAAAATACACAAGGGGTCAAATGACCTATTTTGGTACAATTAGTAGTTTTCGATTAATGAAACGTTTTGTGTTAAATTTTCTAAAACCAGTTATATTTGATGAAAATGGCACATGTTCATTTAATTTATGATACGTTCATTAGCAAAATCAGAACATAATTTGCTAAGAAAAAGCTAAACTGAACAAGTTAAATGCATCAAAACAAGCACAAGGGTCAAATGACCCTGAATGGTATGATTAGTAGGTGTTAGTCTTTTTGGCACTTCCCTCGATGGAAGGAAAAAAGTTTATATGCAATACTGTAGTCAGGAGAAAGTTATGAATTTACATTACTAGCTTTTTCCATTTTAAGTGCACTTAACATTTTTTTTTAGATTCGAAATTGAAAAAGGGTCAAATGACCCCTGCTGAAACATTTAGTGTTAAAAGCAACAATAGATTTGTCAATGTATAAATTTTTACTCAAATTACTAAAAAAATGTTGAACTTCTATTTTTCGTCATTTTTTTCTCGTTTCTCATTTTCTTTTTTCGTAAAATTACGAAAAGTCATCGTATATTAGATTTATCTACGTTACAGTATTTACAGATCTTACCAAATATAGAAAAAGTTTTGACGTTTATTTGACATCAATTTACAGGGTTGAACGAAGTAAAATATAAATGGACACCTTCCTTATGGCTGAATTATAGTTTCGAATTATTGAACGAATTTTTTTATCTATTATTATTTCAAAAACTTATTTGTATAATTTACATCAGAGACACTTACTGTCTATAAATCACTCTGGTATATTAAACTAAAAAAATGGGCATTTTGATGGGATTCGTTTCATTGAAATTCAATGAGTTTTAAATGTTTAAAAATGATGAAAGAAACCGCCATTTTTTTTATTTTTTGAAAATAACCGCCATATTGAAAATTTTAGAAAAAAAAATGAAGAAATCGGACATTTTGGGCTTTTGACCATTTTCAGGCTCTGAAGCCTAATCTCAGAGGACAATATCTGAGCCCAATTCTTGGGCCTGATCTCAGAGACAATGAGTTAAAGTTCATTTTAATAAACTTTTCCATCCAACAAAACAAGAATCAATTTTTTTAAATTTTTTACCGTTTTTAACGATTCTTAAGGCTTTGGAAGCTCTGGAGCCTAAACCCTGAGCCCAATCTCAAATGACTTTTGATAAATTCTTATGACCTCCTCTATCTTAAAAAAAAACCCTCGCTCCGATGGATCATTCCGGAGTTATAGCCGGAACGGACAAATGGGCAAACAGAGTAACGGCGGACAAACCGTCTGTAATAGAGAATTTTTTCTTTCGAAATGCACTAATAAATAAAAAGACTTTCTTCTATTTTTCTTGAGCAAATTCTAATCTTTTATATTAAATATGCTTGCCTCTAAAAATTGAAAGATGTCCATAAAAAATTCCAAATCCGTCCCATGCTTTTTCTATATTTGGTACGATCTGTACCTAAAATCGATTCTAAACTGTAGTGCTATGAGTATATCATTTCTTGCTAAAATCGATTTTAATTTTGGCTGAAACAATTTTAGTTTTGTGAGTATTCGGGCGTTCGATTGAAATTATTTTAAATTGATTATTGTTAAAATGTTCTATAGTTGACTAAATAAACAAGTGAATAAATTTAGTATTTTAATTTGATTTTTTAGGTTTTAAGATCAGCAATACATGCAAATTCGTTATTCAACCTGGAAGATTATTTGTTATCTATATTAAAAAGTGTACTTAATATCACAAGTTTGAGTGACAGAGTTTTTCGTTTAACAGTTTTGTTCAGTGCTGTCTCAGAAGACCGTAATTTTAATTTGAATCACATAAATACCTTGGACGGAAAGAGCAGAAGACTAATTCATCAAGACTCGATTTTTATATCATCCGCTATTTTTTTTTATAGTAAATTAAGCACAACAAAGAAAGAAAATTTTATTTTATTGTGTAAAAATTTTGAAAAGGATAATATCGATGTTTATGTTATGTTAAAATCAATTTTGAAGTAGTTTAATATTAAGGAAAATTCAGGTTTCAACCTGAAATTTTGAGTTTAATAAATTAATAATTATGAATAGTGAATAATTTTGAGATATTGGATTACAACAATTTTCATAATTCTACTTTTTACATTGATAAAAATCAACTTTGCCGTTCCTATGTCTACACTCCACTCATTCAATTCGTTTGATTGATATGGAATCAAATTTAGAGTATGCAAAATAATTGGGTTTCAAAAATATTAATTAATGGATAATGGATTAATGGAATTTTAAAAGTTTTGTCCGATGCCTCTTTTGAAAAGTCAAAATAAATTGTTTTTGAACCGGTTTTACATTGTTTTCATTCATGTTTTTATAGAAAATTTTAACAATTTTTAAGTTAAAATTACGCTAATAAAACTAAATAAACAAAAAAAATCCAATTGTAAGTCTTTTTGCAAGAATTGCAAATCAAACATTTTTAACGGTCAAATATTTTAAAATAGATTTTATTAATTTCTGAGTGTAACCATAATTAGAATTGTTCGATTTGTGATTTCTTTGTAAAATGTTGCAAATAACATTCTCAAAAGACAATTAATTAAAATTGAATGTAATTATTCGTCTGTTACTAGTGTTTTTTGAAAGAAATAGAAATTATAAAAACTTTATCAGCGAGTGGAGCTTTTTTTTCTTTGCCCCCCATCTAACAATTGATTAGGACATAACTTTCGATTTTCATTGTCGCGGCCTTATTTGTGTATGAATTAAAATGGATAACAAAATTTATCAGAATTTTTAGTCAACTGAATGATTTGTCTCTGTTCAAGAAAATAGTCGCTCATATAAATGGATTGCTAAAATTTTGCAACAGTCTTTAAAGAATGATAAGAAATGTTTTTGGATCCGTCCTTTTATGTAAATAGAGCATAAAAGTTATCAACAAAGGGTTTCTTCGCTCATCAATTCCGTTTTGCAGAGTAGTCATAAAGATCATTTGAACGATCTTTATTCATAGGTTATAAACAGTTCATTAAGTAAATGACAGAACCTTAGGCTGTCAATAATGTGCTTTAAGTTTTCGAAAGCTCTTGAACAACTTTCAGTTGTGCTTTAGTTGACCTTTGTTGCGTCATTTTTACTATAGGAAGGTAATGATAATTGTTTTATGTTTTTGCGTTCACATTTCGAAAACTTGTATTTTTGAAGTTGATAAACTTCATTAACTTCAGTTCATTAAATTTTGGACTCTGATTTTTTTTAATTTTAAGAGTGAAAATTTTAAAAATAAGTGTGTTTTACTTAAAGTTAAGTGTGAGAAAATTAAAATTAGGTGTGATTTTTCATTTAATTTTTAGGTGTGAAAGTATGAAAAATAAGTGTGAAAGATATAAATTTTAGGTGAACATTTTTAATTTTTTTTAGGGGTGATTTTCAAAATTGATAGGTGTTAAAGTATAAAAAATAAGTGTGAAAGGTATAAAATAAGGATGCAAATGTTAAAGTTAGATGTGAAAAACTTAAAAGTTAAGCGTGAGATGTGAATTTTTAGGAGTGAGACATTAATGTTTAGGTGTGAGGGTTTTTTAAATTAGGTGTGCATGTGTTAAAATTAAGAATGCAAAATTTAAAATAAGGTGTGCAAAAAACTTATTCCTAAAAAATAAAAATATTTGTCATGGTAGTTATTAATTGGAAATAGTGCTTCATATTCAATGTGATGACGCATTATTAGTTACACTTTTGAAACATACTAATATATCACAAGTATGGGGGAACGAGGACCGTGAAATAAGAGAAATTGTGATATATCAGAATTTGTTGTAATAAATTTAAGAAAACAGAATTTTGAACTGTTAAATTGTAAAATGATTTTAATTTAGGTTTAGAAAACTGCATTTCGATGGGACTCGTTTCATTGAATATAATTATCACTTGGAGATCCTTAGGGTGACTTGTCACCCAAAAACGAACTAAATTTTGTTCTATTTTTTTTATTTTGATTCCAATATTATTGAAACTTTATGACTTTGTCAGGAGTTATAAAAAGATAATTTAGCAAACGAAAAAACTTAAATCTGGCTTTTGGAAAGGGTCTCTAAAAAAAAAGTAACACACGACTCCCTAGGGTGACATGTCACCCAGGTAATATTTTTACATTTGTCTTTATTATTTTTGTAATAATATTTCATTTATCAATGTAATTTTGCATTTTTAGTTCCTTTTGTAAGAAAAAATTCACTATTACAGACGGTTTGTCTGTAAATAGCGTTGACTTCTGGCATAGTTACATAAACTTTCATAAGTTTCAAGGAATTCTGTTTAAATGTATACTCCCGAGCCTGTACTTTTGTCCATTTTTGATCCGTCAGTGTAGCAGATTGCTGAATTAGGTTCAAGATTTTTCGATTGGTTCAACCAATCTGCCCTTGATGGTATTAGTACACTGAAATTTTTTGTGAAATCATGTTTTGGTATCATCCAGTCTGAGTTACGAAACGTGAGAACAACAAGATGTGCGACTGTTCAAATAAGTTCGCTGTCAATGAGATTTTTGTTTTCAGGTTTATCACTAACACAGTTTTTATAATTAGTCTGTAAAGCTTCTTGTTGAATCCAAAGATGTAGTGGTGCTAGATCTAACAGAATTTCCATTGAGATACTTGGTGCTGATTTCATGCATCTAGTAATCATTAATAAGATTAACCTTTGTACTTTATTCAGTTTTTGTTGTGCCGTGATCTGATCTGTTTTATTCCGCCAAATTATTGCTCCATATGAAACTACTGGTCTCACCAGTATTCTGTACATCCATAACACAATTTTTGCATTTAATCTCCTTGTATTTCTGATCATGTTTTTACAAATCCAAATTATTTTAGTAGCTTTACTTGTAATAAAGTCAATATGAGCATTCTAAATAAGTCCTGCATCCAAGTAAATTCCGAGATACTTAACACTATCAGATGTTTTCTTTTTTACATTAACATTTTCACCGAATAGTTTCAATTGTTTTATATTTGTCTTTTCTACAAAACCTCTTCCAAAAGCAATAAATTCAGTCTTTTTAGGAGTTATTTTCAGATTTCGAGGTATACACCATCCTTTTATAAATTTGAAAGCTCTCTGCATTCTTTCACCAACAAATTTACCTCTGAGGGTAATAACAAAATCATCCGCAAAACCTTTGACATGAAAATTTTCCTCAACTAGTAATTTTATAAAACCATTAGATGTAAGTGTTCATAAGAGTGGTGATAAGACGCCTCCTTGTGGACAGCCTCTATTTGCTACAAAAAGTTTTGAATTTTCAGTAAGCTGCATACAAATTATTCTACTTTTCAGCATTGATATTATCCAATTAATTGTACTTGTATCCACATTCCTTTCATATAATTCAGATTCAATTGATTGATATGGAATTATATAAAAAGCTCCCTGAATATCAATGAAACTGCTTAATAATATCTCTTTATTTTTAAGTGTATCTTCAATTTTTAAAACAAGTGATTTAAGAGCCGATATGGTTGATTTGCCCTCCTGATATCCATATTGTTTCACCTGCAGAGGAATTTCAATTAAATTTGTATCTCTGATAACTCGATCAATTATTTTTTCAGCATTTTTCAATAAATATGGAGACATGCTAAATGCACTAGGTGAATCATATGATAGTTTTCCCGGTTTAGGAATATATAAAAATTTAATTTTCCTCCATGGTTTAGTTATATAACCAAATCTATGACTTTCAATTAACAGTTGTCTTATGAACGGTAATAGTATTTCTATACCTTGCTAAAGTAATGCGGGAAAGATCTCAATAGAACTTGCAGATTTATATGAGGAAAAAGAGTTGATTGCCCATTTTATTTAATTACAGTAAATATTTTAAAAAAGTACAGTCAAAATTCCATAAGCAGAGATGTAACTAGAGCGCAGCTGTCGCACTTGCAACAGGGTCCAACAGGTGCATAAAATAAAATAAGGTGTGCAAAAAACGTATTCCAATATACGATTGGAAAAAAATCCAAAAAAAATGTCTCTGAAACATGCTCCTGAAATGATGTTTTGTACATTAAAATGCTAAATTTAATAAAAGAGAGTAAGTTCAAATATTTACTATAATACTGAATAACAAAATTAATAAAACTGAAACAACTGGCAAATTCTTTTAAAGTTAAGTAAAAAAAGTTTGCATCGCTTCTATTTTTTCTAATAATTTTTAAAATTTTCTTCTGTTTTATGGTTATCCGTTTTGCAAACATAAAAATTAACCACAAATATTTGTTTCGCGCTAAAGTAATATACAGTGTGTTCAAAACAAGTTTTTATTACAATTCTACCAAGGGAGTTTCACTCACTACACAACGTACGTGTATATAAGAGCGACACCACCTTTGTTATAAAATTTAAATTTTGAATGCGCGCGTACACAAATACACATACTTTCTGTAGCTGTACACATATTTTACATGTATTTCAATTTAATTCGTTTGAGCAAATTCTTGAAAAGTAATCATAACAATTAAAATTAAATAAAAAATAAAAACAATTAAATAATAATAAATAAATAAAAACAAAAACTAATAAAAAAAATTTAAACAATAATAAAGTGTTAAGTGAATAATAAGTGATTGAAAAAATGAAACTGTTTATTATCCTAAATTACGCATAATGATAATAATTATTAAATGATAATAATAATAAAATTTATGTATCTTATAATTATAAAGTTAAATTAATTAAAATTAAATTAAATTTTATTTTTAATATTGTTAATTAAAATAAAATATGAAACTTAAAGACATCCACATACTCATTTGTTTTACTTACAAATAGTACACTGCTCATATTTACTACATGTACATACACGCGCACTACACAACTGCGTATATGTAGTTCCAATTTTAAAAACACACAGATCGCAGCGCATGGTCTTCATACAAGTGAAACCCCCTTGATTCTACTACCATTTTTTACCAATTTTAACCATTATGTTACCATTTTATTACCTTTTATTACCATTTACAGGGCCAAATTTTGAATGCGCGCGTACACAAATACACATACTTTCTGTAGCTGTACACATATTTTACATGTATTTCAATTTAATTCGTTTGAGCAAATTCTTGAAAAGTAATCATAACAATTAAAATTAAATAAAAAATAAAAACAATTAAATAATAATAAATAAATAAAAACAAAAACTAATAAAAAAAATTTAAACAATAATAAAGTGTTAAGTGAATAATAAGTGATTGAAAAAATGAAACTGTTTATTATCCTAAATTACGCATAATGATAATAATTATTAAATGATAATAATAATAAAATTTATGTATCTTATAATTATAAAGTTAAATTAATTAAAATTAAATTAAATTTTATTTTTAATATTGTTAATTAAAATAAAATATGAAACTTAAAGACATCCACATACTCATTTGTTTTACTTACAAATAGTACACTGCTCATATTTACTACATGTACATACACGCGCACTACACAACTGCGTATATGTAGTTCCAATTTTAAAAACACACAGATCGCAGCGCATGGTCTTCATACAAGTGAAACCCCCTTGATTCTACTACCATTTTTTACCAATTTTAACCATTATGTTACCATTTTATTACCTTTTATTACCATTTATAACCATTTATTGCCATTTTTAAAAATTCATGTTTTATCATTTTGTTACCATTTTCAAAAAATTTAAAAAAAAATTAAAAGAGGCTGTTACCTTTTTATTACCACTTCATTTCTTAACATTCTAAGTAAAACAAAGTATTTTTATGCGAAAATTGTGTATGTTTGAAGAAATAATCTTTATCTTTCTTTTTAACAAGTTTTTTTAAGATTCCTCTTTCTCCCTCTCCCAATTTTTTCATGTTTAAAATGAGGAGCTGCGAAGCATTTGATATTTAAATATTTGTAGTTTGCTGAAATTCATTTTTTTATATCCCTCTTTGAATAAAAACACAACCACATATCAATTTTGCTTGGACCAAAGTTGATATTCGTTAAATAATTAGTTTCCAGCTAATACTCAAAATTCAACTTTTAAAAAATTTGTGTTTGATCTCAAATACTAAATTTTGATTGAAAACTTTTTGTTTTTTACTTTTTAGTTAGCCTAGCCCTAAAAGTTTATTCGAGAAGTGAATAACTTCCTAAATGATGGGCAGAACTTTGTTTTCATTTGAATTTTTTATATTTTTATTTATTTTTTACTTTTTAGTTTTATTCAATTTTAATTTTTTTTTATAACAATACTGAATTTTTATAATACTTTTATATTTAGTCAAATCTAAAGGAGTTTGTCAATGAAAGTGCCGCTACAGCCTTTATGGAGCTTCCTGCGTTATTTTCATCGGCCGAGGTGCTTCCGTAAAAAAAAGTTATGGTGTCCATATAACAAAATAGGGTTGCCATACAACTTTTAGTGAAAATTCCAAAAATTTCCACGAATTTTCTGGAAAATTAGTGGATATATTTTTAATTTTCACTAAAAGTTGTATAGTAACCTTATTTTTTTATATGGACATCCTATTTTTTTTTTTTACGGAAGCATCTCGGCCGATGAAAATAAGATTAAATTTCAGAAGAAATTATAGGTCCAGGAAGCTAAAGAAAGGCTGTAGCGGCACTTTCATTGACAAACACTTTTAGGTTTGACTAAATATAAAAGTATTATGATAAATTGTCAACAATATTGTGCATTTGCCACCTTATTCGTGTATTGTTCATTTCATAAACTACCCACTTGTGTATACGCAATATTTTGCGTATGTCACATACCTACATGGCAAATGCAAAACTCAAAATTTCAAAAAAACTCAAAAATTTTAAAAAACTAAAAATTTTCAAAAAAACTTAAAATTTCAAAACAAAATTAATATTTTTAAAAAACTCAAAATTTTCAAAAAAACTTAAAATTTTCAAAAACTCAAAATGTTCAAAAAATTCAAATATTAAAAAAACTCAAAATTTTGAGTTTTTTTTTTAAATTTTGAGTTTTTTGAAAATCTTAAGTTTTTTTGAAAATCATAAGCTTTTTTGAAAATTTTGAGCTTTTTTGAAATATTTGAGTTTTTTAAAAAATCTTGACTTTATTTTGAAAATTTTGAGTTTTTGACTTTCTTGAAAATTTTGAGTTTTTGACTTTTTTGAAAATTTTACAAATACGGCAAGTATGTGTGCCGTCAAACTGTCAACTCAATCACGAACTACCCAGTTACCGAAAGTTAGAGTAAATCTGCAAAAATATTTTCTTCTTTCATTATTCTACATTAAAAAATTATATTAAAAGTATTATATTTTTCATACCTAACTCTCCTAATTTATTTTTCAAAGTTTCATACATTGTGTTAAACAAACGTGACTGATTGAGTAAGAAAATATATTGTTAATATCTATAGTCTGACAAATATAAATTAAAACTTTTGTGCGGGGCCGTACTCAGGTTTGATTGAAATAGACAATAATTTTGCACATATTTGAGAAATTTAAGGAAAAAAATAAAAGTTTTGATCATTTTTAACATGAATAAAAAATATTTAGGGTTTCTTACATGTTTTGGGACACATCAAGATTTTTAAAGAATTTATCAATGAAAATTAATATTTTTTAACGAAACAAAGATTGTAAAAGATAATTCAGAATCTGCACTGTAACACTGAATAGGTCTTTTCCTATCAACGTGGAAAAAAATAGTTTATTCTTTAAAATAAAAAATAATTTTCACCACTCTACATCAAAATAAAAAAATTGCTGTTCTTCGTTATTTTCAACTTAAATAAATAAAGGCATTTTTGACTGTTTATAATGTTATTTTTACATATTTGAGCTTTTAGACTCTATTCTTTTGATTTTATATGATATTTTCTAATTAAATTATATTTTTTTAACAAAATAAGTAAATCAAAAATTCATTAAATTATCCCTATTGAGAGACGCACAAAAATTAATTGCGTGGACAAAACTTGATCGTATGTGTATAGATACAAAAAACATATGTTTTTGAACAGAACATTCTGTTGTGTATCAAATATGGCCGGACAATAAATTTGACTGTGTTTATATGATAAAAAATGGCAAATTTATAACAAGATAAAAATTAGTAACTCAATGATTTTTAAAACATTCTTGGCTCAATATTAATGTTTCATTATTAAATATAAATTCACTGATGTAATTCATGGACAACATATGGAAACCCTAAGTTTTTAAACTTCACTCGAACGTCAACGATTAAAAATGGTTAAAAATGGCGGGCTAACATGTTTTGAACACACTGCATATATTTTCTAATATTATTTAACAATTTTCATGTCTCGCACAAGTTACAGTGTAAAAAGTAAAGTATGACCCTTTCGAGACTGTTTAAAGAAGAAAACATATCATCAAATGCTGGAAAAAAATACAACAACAACAACAACAAATATAATTAGCTCATATTTTTTAAAAAAACTAATATTTGTATTTTTGGCTTCAGGTTTGAAATCTTTTTCACGTGTTTCACGGGGTTTTTGAAACCGTTGAAATCATTTTTCATTTGTCGAGCAGTGTAATTATGTTTTAAGTGTTTAAATCAATGTTTGAACGATTTTTAAGAAATGTTGATTAAAAATGTTACATTGTTATAAAGAAAAAAAAATTAAATAATAATATGAATTAAAAAAAAATATGTTTCCCTTTAAAATAAACGCATGCGTACATGGTGTTGTATATTTTGAGATATATTTTTGTTCCTAGAATATTCATTTGATAATTTTAAAACAATATTAAAAATCACTAGAAATAATACACAACATAATATTAATATTTCAAAAATCAAGAGAAAAATTAACATTAAAAAACGCTTAGTTAAAACTATCCAGAAGTTGATAAAACATTATTCATAAAAAAATGAAGAGAAGAAACTTATATTTATGAAATTTAGAAAATAATAAACTTTCATAGTATTTGTATTAAAAAAAAATGGTATTACACACCAAATTACATCTTGTAATAATTGAAACATTATTTATAGTCTTTTGTAAAAGTGAAAGAATATTCGGTATGAAATAAGGTTTTTTATTCGCTTTTCATCATTATTTTTCAAATTTTAGCCTTAATTTGCTTTAATGTGCAGAGTCTTTTAAAAGTTTTTACAATAAATGGGACACCAACACTCTTTTTGAAACAAAACTACAGCTTTTCTTAGAAAAATAAGAAATATCAACTAGAAAAGCTTATCAATGTATTGAAATTGGTAGTACACAAAATAAAAATTATAAATGCATAAAGATCATATGAAAGAGATTTTACCACACGCCAAAATTAAAACTTGCCGTACATGGAAAGCTATTGTTCTATTTTTACGGCAAGTTTTTGAACTTTTTACTATAGAATTCATTTTTTTTTTGTTGATTTTTAGAAGATTTTTTTATGTTGTTTCCATAATATATTTAGAAGTCATGTATTTCTCAAAATATTACATTTCAAAAAATGAAATTCTATAGCAAAAAGTTCAAAAACCTGCCGTAGAAAAATAGTACGACAACAACTTGCCATATACGGCAAGTTTTGATTCTGCCGTCCACATATAATTAGTGATTCTTTTTAAGAGGTTTCAAGAAATCCCTTGTTAAATAATAAGAGCTTGAAAAGAATTAAATTTGACACCATTCTTCAACGATTTTTTTTCAATCGGATAACGATAATAATGGATGACGATCATTTATTTTTTATTTATATATTTTTAATTTATTCAATTCCTATAATTTATATTTATATTTTATTTGAGTTGATTTCTGAAATTAACTTTGCAATTTAAAGTTTTAGCCTTGCGTAGCGAGGGGCAAGATTTTCAAAATATTGAAAGTTCTCAATGAATTCCAAAAATCACATCATTTTCCGATGTAAGCTTATTAATGGTGCTTTTGACGTTGACTTCATTAATTCCGTAATATAAAAATATAACTAATACACAAAAAAGTTTATATGATTATGATATGAATTTTTGAAATTTTGCTGCTCTTACTCATTTTGAGCTATCTCGAAAACTACATGAGCTACAAATTAGTTTCATAGATCGTTGGAAAAAGACAAATGGGGCTAATCAAGTTTAGTTGCGGGACCAGCTAAAAAATATTGGGCTTTTCAGGCTCAAAAAAATAATTTAAAGAATATCATTGCTTTTTTCAAAGTTTGTTGATAATTTATTTATTATTTTACTATTTACATTTACAAAAATAAATCTGATGTTTAACCATTAGAAAGAAGGCAGAGTTAACCCATCTAAGTCTATAAAGCTTATTTTAATATTGCAAAACAAGGGGCAATCACTGCTACACCATACCACCATACCGATGCTAAAAATTATCATACAAAATTATGAAATTTACCATACCTCTTCTATTCAAATATACATAGGTATGGTAAATTTTACATTTACCATACTTTTTATATTTACCATACCTTTATTCTGTACGTAAAATGATAAATTTTACCATATCTTCTATACACATATGAAGATCAGTATGAAAAGTATGGTAAAATTTAAGAAAAGAAAATAAATCAATAAATATATCCAATTTTATCAAATATAGGTTTTCCAATTATTTGAACAAAATGCATTCCCATTCATAAATTTAGGGCGGTTAATGTGAAAATTTCGGAAAAGTCGGAAAATCCAAAATATCAGAAAGAAGAAAAAAAGAGCAAACCGTGAAAAACCCCCAACTCGCTAAAAAAATACATGAATCGCGAATGCTAAAAAACGTAAATCGCTAAAAAAAAGGAAACGCTAAAAAACTGCGAATTGCGAATAAAAACACGAATCGCGAAACGGTATCACACAAATTTCGCTAATAAAAACACGAATCGCGAAAAGCCCGTGAAAATCGTGGATCGCGATAAAAGGCGAATCACTATAACCCAAAATATATATTTTATCTTTCAAGAACCTTGCGGAATGAATGCTTTTCAGGACCAGGAAGTTCTTGACACTCAAATCTGAAAAACTTTAATTCTTCAATTCTATTATTTGATTATGTTAAAATTTTTAATAATCATGTTTATTTCTTTAAAATTAATAAAATACATAAAAAATGCATTTTAGACCTATTAAAATTGACATACCATACTTTATGTATAAAAATTACCATACGCATAATGTATAAGGTATGCAAAGTATGGTAATGTTGAATTTTGTTAAAATTTGATAAATTTTACACAAAATTACCATACCAGTGTACGGTGACTCCCCTAGCTTAAAAGAGTGTTATAAGAGCAATTTTTCATACGTGGTGAGAAATATAAATAAAATTTTCGATGCCTTTATTTTTTGCTATGAATTTGTACACTGGTTCTTCATGTCATTCTAAGCATCAGTGCAAAAAAATTGCCGTACACACGTTCTCAAGATATTGCGGTTTCAAATTTCGCGAATGGCGCTTGGGACCATTTTTTGACTTGTGATATCTCGTGAACTACAAAATGTAGAATATAATCAAATTTCTATTTAAAACACAATTTTTTCATTTTCTGGCAGTCGGACGGGTTAAATTTTTTTTTATATGATTCTGTAGCTCTTTATGCAGCAATCGATTTATGTTGGGCTTTTTTTCTGTAACCTAGTATTTTTTTTAGATACAGAGCCTCAAAGAGCGATTTAATTACAATTTTTCAAGAATATTCATACTTTTGATGAGTCATTTAGGTGTCTTAAAAAATGAAATTAAATCGCTCTTTGAGGCTCTGTATCTTAAAAATACTTGGTCACAGAAAAAAACCCAAAGTAAATCGATTGCTGGATATAAATGCTACAGAATTACATAAAAAAATTAAAAATTAACCCGTCCTATATACTATAAATATAATATACTATATATACTAACTATAAAAATATGGATTGTGTTTTAAATTGAAATTTAATAATGAATTCAATATTTTTAAAAAAATAATATAATTAATTAGTAAAGATACCATTCAGATCTTTCCAACTACTTCTACGTTTTGTAGTTCGCGAGATATCACAAGCCAAAAAATGGACCCGCGCCCCATTCTTCGAAATTTCAAACCGCGATATATCGAGAACGTGCGTACGGAATTTTTTTTTTGCACTGATGCTTAGAATGACATGAAGAACTATTGTACAAATTTATAGCAAAAAATAAAGGCATCGGAAATTTTATTTATATTTCTCATATCCGGAAATACTCCACTTGCTAGTGATTTATAGTAAAATTTCGCAAACGTCACACAGCATCACTTTTTGACTTGTGATATCTATGCTATTTTCTAGTAGTGGAAGGTAATCGATTTATTTTTTTTTTTTCTAAGACTCTGTAGTTTTATATTCAGAATATACATAGTCATGAACTTTTTTTGGCAGATGAAGAAAGTATACCTATAAAACACAAGATCACCGTAGCTCAAAGTAGTGTTTCCTTAGAATGTAATGGCATCAGTGATAATTCTCTAGTTGACTCGGTTTTGTGGAAGAAATCCAATAATATAGCTGTTGCAAAGTACTCTGGTGGAAAAACAATTACTATGAATGAAAGGGTAATAAACCTTTGATATTATTTTTATTTTCTAGCCCCTGTAAGAAATATAATATCAATACAGTCAAAATTCCATAATTAATACAGTATCTTAATTAATACACTTCTATAATACGTTTTAGAAAAAATAATCGTTAAGTATTACTTTTTCACTATATAGGTGAAAAACTGAAACTAAAACCTTCTCTTCTTGAATAAATAATAAATTTACAACTAAATACATTAAAAAATTGATTTCTTCAATGTTTGGTTATCAAAAAATTAAAAAAAAATCACTAAAATTAAATGACTATTTACTAAAGGGGAGAAATATAAACAAAATTTCGGATGCCTCTATTTTTTGTTATAAATTTGTACACTGGTTTTTTAATGTCATTCTAAGCATCCCTGCAAAAAAAATGTTTTTTCGTACACACGTTCTCGAAATATCGCGGTTTGAAATGGGAATGATATTTGATATTTTTTAAAAATTATTAAATTTATAGGATGGTGTCGTGATCTAGTGCGAAGTTAAGAATATTAAAATTTTCATTGGCAAAAATATGAATGAAATTTAATTCTATTTGTTAAAATGTTAATGTTAATCAAAAGAACAAAGTCTGAATTACGTTAAAATCAAATAGTTTAATAAATTAAATAGCAATTATCAACACAATATTACATTTATTTTGAAAATCATGTTTTTTTGATTTAACGCGAATATTCTTGTTCTAGCGTGATTTGTATCTATCTACTGCAAATGACTTTATTATTATTATTAAATATTTTAATTTTTTATGTCGTTTAAATAAAACAAAAAAACATATATTACGTGGAGTATTCAATAAATTTCTTTAATTCTTATATATAATATATTTATTTTGCATTTTTAAAATGATGAAAAAAATCATACCTCTTCCGCCATTTTTCAAGAAACACAACTGAAAAATTGCATGCAATTTTTTCTTCATATTTATAATAATGGGATCAATATAAACGTGAAATAAAATTATAAAATTATTCCTTTTGTTTATATTTATTTATAAACACCAAAAAATATAAATATAAAACTTTAAAATCTTATAAAATTATAGATTTAATAAAAAATTCGCATTAGAACACTCATTCGCACTAACCCACGACACCATCCTAATTAAATTTGAATTTAAAAGTCTATTTTTCCATTTTCTGGTAGTAAGACGTGTTAAATTTTTATTTTTTAATAAGTAAAAAAAAGTAAAAAATTCAACAAAAGCAGAAGACATTTGACCAATCAATCAAGCTCCATCTCTTGACAAGCTTTTAGAAGCAATAATAAAGCAGGAACTGGACAAACACATTGAAACAAATGAAGTTTTTACAAAATATCAGTTAGCTTATAGTTTTTTGTATGGGGACCCCCAAATTTTATATTTTTATCCGTTTTAGAAGCAAATTTTACATCGGAAAATGATGTGATTTTTGGAATTCACTAAGATTTTTTAATATTTTGAAAATCTAGCCCCTCGCTACTAAAGTGTTAAAATTAGAAAAATTGGAAAAATATGGTAAAATTTGTAAATTCATTTTTAAATTTGTTTTTTTAAATTGAGAATTATTAAAAAAAAACATAGAAAAAGCTCATCTAAAGAAATTATTGAAATTAGCAAAGCAATAAATTTAATAGAATTATTGTACACAAAACCACCAATGCACTACAATTAATATGATGACTAGGGTTCTTAAAAAAAAAAATTTTTTGTCCAACCGGATTTCGATTCAGAATTCAATTTTGAACAAATCGTAGAAGAACTTTTTTTTGTTCCCATATAAAAAAGACTTGCGAAATCGATCTTCCTATTCCAATCTTCCTATTTCCTTCTTAAGTATGTCTCTTTTTTATTGATTTTCTCTTTGAATGAATTCTATTTAATTAGGAAGCATTTCAAATCAGAACAAACTCAAATTAAATTCAGTTTAGTGGAGCAGTTTTATGAAAATTATTTCATGTGAAATATAGTGGTTTTTTGCTTCTCTTCTAAATTATTATCAATATTTCTGTATCTAATTATTAGCGTTCGTTTTGTTATCAAAGAGGGTTCATTTGAAAGAGACTACAATCAGATAGAGTTTTTAAGAGCGAAAGAGAGAGAAAAAAAAATATGAAAATTTCTTCTCATCAAACTTGAATTCGTTTGGATATCAAATGCTCCGCTGAAAGAGACACTTTTTGAAAAAAAATATCAAAGCGAGCGAGTGAGCTATTAAAGTAGATAGAGAGAGAGCTTTTAAAGTAGAGAGAAAGGAAGTGATAATGTGATAATGAAAATTATTTCATAAATCCAATTTGAGATGATGCTGTTATCAAATGCTTCGCTGCTTTACAGCTTCGCATTTAGAGAGGGAGAGTTTATGAGAGAGAAAGAGAGAGTGAGTGATAGTGGTAACAAAAATAAATAGCCCTGATTTACTTGAAGTAATTTAAATACTATTATTTTCACACACATAAAAATTTCAATCAAAATAGTAATTGAATGTGCAATAGCTTGTTTGACCAATACAGTAATTTTTAGCGTTTTCTTCGAACCTTAAAATCGATTCCGCAAGTTTTTTTTATATGAGAACAAAAAAAAAGTTCCTCTACGATTTGTTCAAAATTAAATCCGGGTTTTTTAAGAACCCTAATGATGACTCATAATTTTGAATTTTCAATACTGTATTTTGTTACAAATCCGTATTGTACGGCCTTACATATATCTTATCAAATATACACTTAAAATGTTATTATTTATTAAAATTTATTATAATTGCTATTTTGATCTTAAAATGACTGAATAAATAAAGAATATTTTTACAGGTTACCTTATCGTTGGATAACTTTACATTGTTTTTTAACCCTGTTTTGCCATCTGATACTGCTGAATATATATGCTTGATCAATGATAGACAAAGTCCTGAATTTATAGTGGATTTATTAATACAAGGTATAATTTTACTCTCTATAATTTTTTTATTTCTTCACAAATCAATCAGGCTCTTCATATAATTGGACTATTTCACTTCAACAAATAATTTTAATTTCTTACAGAAACAGTTATGTAGGTTTATACGTGAGAACCGTCAGAAATTCTTTCAACAGTAAATTTCAATTTCAACAAGATATTTCTGGTTAAAATAATTCAATTTTAAATTGAATTGGTTGAAATATAGACAGTAGTCAGTTAGTAGTTATTTTTTTACATGCGCGGGATTTGAAATTGCAAAATTTATATAAAATATGTTCTACCAAAATTTTTGTAACTGACATAAAAACCGAAAAACAAGGGGCTCATTTTTATATCAGTTAATTTGTTCTAACCTTTCATATTTATTCGTAATTTATTTATTCTTCAATTTAAAAGTGCAAAAATATCATGGCTTTGAATGGAATAAGTATGATGTTCTTGAAAGATTTAGATTATTTATTTATTCATTAAAATTATTACAAAAAAAAAAAGAATTTACAAAAAAACAGAAAATTATTTAATTTAATTTATGGATGAAAACAGCTCTGCTAGGATTATCCTCAGTCAAGGCCGATACCTCATTAAACGATCTTGCAATCCTACTAAAATTTTCGTTAAAAGTGTAGTTCCGTTGATGAAATGGAACTTGTAGGAGTCTTCGTCTCCACAGATTTTGTGGAGCAGGTTGATTATTTACAATATAATTAATTGGGAAGTATTTATTTACCATTTAACATGTTTTGATTAAAAAAAAAAATTATTTTTCGTCAAAATAAAATAATAAAATCGTTTGTTTTCCATGTATTTTGACAAAAAAAAATCATTTTTTCACATGTAAAATGATAAATAAAATCTTTTTTTCTCAAAACTATTATCTACAACTTTCAACAATCTTATATATAATTATTATTATTTTTAGTCCTTAAATGAAGCTTATTGTCTTAACTTATGTATTATTGGGAGCAGAATTTGCAATTGAAAATAAAATATAAAATAAAGTCAATAAAATGTGTTCAGAAATTTTTCACAAAAATCCAAATAATTCATTCTAATTTTAATAAAATATGGCGAAACTTTGAGAAAACACTCAAAATACAAATGTCTAGGTATTTTTTGAAACAGATTTTTAAAATTCGCCCAAAAAATTACCAAAATTTTATTTTTATCAGAAAAATGTAAAATTTCATAAAGAAGTAGAATTTTTCGTTTAACATTAAAAAAACAGCTGATGTATTTTGATGTTTCAAATACGTGTAGAATATATTTTGTGTGTTTGAAGTTTATAGATACTATATGCTTTACCTTTGAGTATTGTTTTAAAACGCATAGAATACGTGAATATTTTTTATATGAGTTGAGTTATATGAGTTTATACTCTAAGAGATTTTTAAATTCTAAAGGAAAATCTAAATTCTGGTCAAAATAAGCAGAACACAACATAATTTGCGTTTTTTCTTCAGCATTTTTTACAGTAACTAACGCAGTTGTTAAGTTCATGGTACAAAATTGATCCAAAGGACAGTACTGTAAATTTGATTTAAGCCATATACATTGTACATAATAAACACATCGACTTAAAAACTAGAATTGTTGTAAAAAAAAATTATCATTGAATAAAACTAAAAAATAAAAATATATGAAAAAAATCAGATGAAAATAAAGCTCTGCCCATTTCTTAGGAAGTTATTAACTTCTAAAATAAACTTTTATAAAAGGTTCATGGCTAAATAAAAAGTGAAAAACAAAAAGCTTCAAACAAATTAAGTATTTGAGGTTAAACACAAATTTGTTAAAAGTTGAATTTTGATTTCAGTCTTTCTTTACTGATGAAACATTACCACCAAAGATTTATCAGTTTTGTAAGTGAAGACCAAAGTTATTCTTAAAAAACTTTGTCTCCAGTTAATACTCAAAATTCGACTTTTAACAAATTTGTGTTTAATGTCAAGTACTTAATTATGTTTGAAAACTTCTTATTTTTCACTTTTTATTTAGCCATGAACCTTTTATACAAGTTTATTTTAGAAGTTAATAACTTTCTAAGAAATGGGCAGAGCTTTATTTTCATCTGATTTTTTTGACATATTTTTATTTTTTAGTTTTATTCAATGATAATTTTTTTTTTTTACAACAATTCTAGTTTTTAAGTCGATGTGTTTACATTCTGTTAAGAGAATTTTTGAATTTTCACTAAAAATTGTATGGCAACCCTATTTTTTTATATGGACACCCTAATCCAAATTTTCAGCGGACCTCGGCCAACGATAATAAGGCATAATTTCAGAAGAAACTATAGGTTTGTGATGTCCCAGAAAGTCTGCAGCGACGTTTTTTCATACACGATTTGTTGAGTTGAATAAATATAAAAGAATTATAAAAAGGGATCTTTGTTATCCAATATATTTAAAAATCAAATATCGTATAAAGGGGTTAATTTTTTTTGCTGTACATGATTCTGGAAGCAATTTTCTTTTCGTCCACAAGAAGTGGATCTTATTTGGATCTCGTGGATCCTGGTTTAAAAAGACCAAAAAAAAATTTTTATTTATTTCGATGTTTGAATTTATTATATCATTTTCAAATTTTCAAATGTTTATGCAAAAATCAATGTTTATGGTACTCTATTTCAAATAAATCACTCACTTTGTTCCGCAAAGTTGCTGCTCATAAAATAAACTAAATTGTTGTCTCGGACCACTTTTTGAGGTTTCATACAAAAATATTGAGAAAATATTTATTCTAGATTAATTATTTATTCTAGATCTTCCAATATAAATTTTCAAATAAAATTCCAAATATATTGAATATAAAATCTGAGATTTAGGATTGAAATTTCCAGTTTACCAAGCAATTCAAAATGTGGTAGAAAAAATACCTGTAAATAGAGGTGTCTTATTTCTCGACTTTTTTAAAAACCGAGAGTCGAGATTCGATAGTAAAAAAAATCGAGAGTCTCGACCGAGAGTCGAGAGTAACAAGAAAAACAATTTTCAATAAAAAAATTTATCTGATTATCAAAAAAAAATATTTAATTTTATAATCTCACAAATCCTTATTGATTTTTAAAAAATATGATTTTAGAACATTATTCTGTCAAAAATATCATTAGAAAATTTTCTTCTCCTTGGAATAGCTGAGACTCGTTGCTCGAACTGGAAGAAACAGGTGCAGCACTATTGTATAAGCGATTATACTTTTCAACAATGTACGTTTTAACGTCCATCTTTGAAAAATATTCAAGATAACTGTCCTTTTGATTATATTTTTGAGTGTTGTGTAAAAATTTCAGGGAAGACACAAGTTTTCTAGGCGCCGTTCATCAATAATTGCTCTCAAAGTTTGTAGGAAAGACGACGCAATAGACAAGAGAGACGTCTCAAGTGATCTGGATCCCATTTTTTTTTATTTTAAAAATCGGATCGCACACACCATTTAATTCAATTGGTTTTTGTATAAGCTTTTCATCATACTTGTTTACTTCTTATGTTATGTTACTTCTAACTCAAACATTTCTTCATCGTTATTGACTTCGTCATTGGACACATTACTTGATACACGCCTTACTTTTCGTTCAATCTTACACAACATGACTCAAAAGCTTCTCGTCTCATCTTCTCGCTCTTCTCAATTTCAATTTTCACTTGTCAACTTGGAAATATAGGCATTAAGGTGGACACAGTAACAAAACTTTTGACTCTCGTGTAAAACCACCTGAGAGTCGAGAGTCGATAGTGAGGCTATATCGGGCGAGAGTATCGAGTCGATACTATCGGCGGGATACCTCTACCTGTAAATTAAGGAAATATTGAATTCTGTTATGTAGGACTCACGACTCATATATGATTTTTTTATAATTGTTAGAGGCTGCATTGATAAATATTTTTCAAAAGCTACCGTTCAACTAATTTTTATTACTCTAAATAATATAGATGTTCCTGATCCACCTGAAAGACCACTTGTCACTAGTTTCACATCTCGTTCGGTAAATCTATCATGGGCTCATTCACAGTTTTTTCGAAATGCTCCTGTAGAAAATTTTGAAATAGAGACTAGAATCGGTGAAGAAGGCCCATGGAATGAAAAAGATAGTTTCAAAACAAATAGCAGTAGATCAACTTTTCATATTAAAGGACTTCAACCGTTCACAGTATATAGTTTTCGTGTAAAAGCTATAAATTCAATTGGAAAAAGTTCGCCTTCAAAACCATCGTATTATATTGTTACTTTGCGAGAAGGTTTGTTATTTAATATGGTTGATTATGATTGTACTTAATTTTTCATTAATTATATATTTTAATAGCTCCTATTGGAAAACCCATAACTACTGTTGTACATAATACATCCGCTTCATCAATTTATATTTCCTGGAAACCCCCTCCTCTAGATACAATTTTAGGAGAATTTTTAGGATATCGAATAACATACAGAACAAGAGATAGCAATTCACAAGATGTCAAAGAAATATATATACGTGATAATACAGTTGAGGTAATGTTTGCAAAAATGTATACAGGGTGTTTTTAAAACTCAATTTTGCTCTTTATTACACTTTTATACAATTTGTTACACCTGATTTTTGCTCTTTTTTACATTTTCTTACACCTGAGTCCTCTTTTATACACTTTTATACACTTTGATACACTTTCATGCACTTTCATACTCTTTTATGCTCTTCAACAAATTTTCTTTTTTGCTCTTTTATGCACTTTTATACACTTTTATACTCTTTTATGCTCTTTTATGCACTTTTATGCTCTTTTATGCACTTTTTTGCTCTTTTATGCACTTTTATGCGCTTTTATGCTCTTTAATGCACTTT